>JAYESD010000012.1:107608503-108166877 GCA_036927565.1 Tuctoria greenei | reverse complement strand
CAAACGTTGCAATCAAGGATCAACTTGATGACCTGATCAAGGTTAACAAGATCCTTGAAGTGCAAGTTGAGTCACTCAAGCTAAGTGAATCTTCCTCCTCTTCAAGTCTACCTTCTCAACCCACTTCAACTAATCTTGTTTATATATGCAAATGTGGTAAAATCAACACCAGGTTGAAAGAAAAGCCTACCTCCATAAAGGATAAAAATCCTACCCAATGTGGAATATTTGACAAGGAGAGGATCAACTATGCACGTAGTGCATACTTGGTCCAAAGACCTCCAAATATCAAGTATAGCATTGGTTACTCTTATGATGGAAAGCAAAATGCTGGAAGTCATAAGAATAACAAGGGAAGGATTACCTTTGTGAAAGGAGGACCCTCACAACCTGGTAACTCGAAAATTAAGAACCTGAACTCTCATGAACACCGGACTAGTCCGGTTGTGGTCCGGACAAGTCCGGTCATCCGGACAAGTCCGGTCACCCAGACTAGTCCGATCCATAAACAACAACAACTTTTGTTCAAAACCTTTGATGCCTCTTATGTATTAATGAGAAACAATCTTGGTAAAGTTTATGCTTATTATGCTGGGCCACGCCATGGGAACACAAAATCCCATGTGTGGGTGCCCAAATGTATTGTAGCTAACCTCCAAGGACCCAAGCAAGCTTGGTTACCTAAAACCAAGGCATAATTTGTTTCTGCAGGCCTATTCCTCCGATGGATCCAAATGGGTGCTAGACAGTGGATGCACCAACCACATGACCGGAGAAAGGAGGATGTTCGTGGAATATGAAGAAAACGAGGACCCAAACGAAGGCATCTACTTTGAAGATAATAGTCAAGGAAGGGTCCTCGGTACCGGTAAAATAGCAATATCCTCTGAACACACTCTTTCTCATGTTTTACATGTTGAATCTTTAGATTATAACCTGCTGTCCATATCTCAATTATGTGACAAAGGTTATAATTGCTTGTTCACTAACGAGGGTGTGACCGTCTCAAGGAGGAGTGATGGTTCCGTTGCATTCAAGGGTATGTTGAAGGGAAAGCTTTACCTTGTTGACTTCAAAAGGATAAAGCCGAACTCGACACATGCTTGATATCAAAGACCAACATGGGTTGGTTGTGGCATAGACGGCTAGCACATGTTGGTATGAGGAATCTTCAAAAACTCCTCAAGGGCGATCACATCTGAGGTTTGAAAGATGTTGTTTTTGAGAAAGACAGGCCTTGTAGCGCGTGCCAAGCCGGGAAGAAAGTTGGAGCACATCATCCCGCAAAGAACATCATGACTACGACAAGACCGCTCGAACTACTTCATATGGACTTGTTTGGTCCAATTGCTTACATAAGCATCTGCAGTAATAAATACAGTTTAGTCATTATTGATGATTTTTCCCGCTTCACTTGGGTGTTCTTTTTGCATGACAAGTCAGAAACACAAGGGACACTCAAGAAATTCTTCAAGCGAGCGCAAAACGAGTTCTCACTATCGTCAAGAGTATTCGGAGCGACAACGGCACGGAGTTCAAGAACATACAAGTGGAGGAGTACCTTGATGAGGAGGGAATCAAGCACGAATTTTCAGCACCATACTCTCCACAACAAAACGGAGTTGCCGAAAGGAAGAACCGAACGCTCATAGAGATGGCAAGAACAATGCTCGATGAATACAAGACTTCAGATCGATTTTGGGCGGAAGCAATTAACACCGCTTGCCACGCCGCAAATCGACTCTACCTTCATCGACTACTCAAGAAGACTCCTTATGAGATACTCACCGGTAACAAACCAAACATTTCATATTTTAGAGTTTTCGGTTCTCCATGTTATATTTTGAACAAGAATCCCAGGACTTCAAAGTTCGCTTCGAAGTCCGATGAAGGTTTCTTGCTTGGTTATGATTCGAACACTTACGCCTATCGTGTTTTCAACAAGGCCTCCGGACTTGTTGAAGTGGCACGTGACGTAGTGTTCGATGAAACTAATGGCTCCCAAAAGGATCAAGTTGATCAATGTGAATTAGGTAAAGAAGAAGCTCCTTATCAAGCATTGAAGAGAATGGATCTAGGCGAAGTTCGACCACAAGAGTCATCGTCACAAATACAAGAGGAAAGTGAACCACAAGAGGAGATCAACAATCAAGGGGGAGCTTCTATACAAGATCAAACACAAGAATATGAAGATGATCAACAAATCAACGAGGGCAACCACTCAGGGGGAGAAGAAAATGATCACCAACACACAACTCTCCAAGTGCCACACCCAAGAGTACACCAATGCGTTCAAAGGGATCACCCAATCGACAACATCATCAGTGACATCCAAAAGGGAGTAACCACTAGATCTCGTATAGCTAATTTTTGTGAGCATTACTCGTTTGTCTCCTTTTTGGAACCACGCAGGACTGAGGATGCATTGAAGGATCCGGACTGGGTGGTGGCAATGCAAGAAGAGTTGAACAACTTCAAGGAAACGAGGTTTGGGAACTTGTGGCAAGACCCAATGCAAATATAGTGGGCACCAAGTGGGTCTTCCGCAACAAGCAAGACGAACACAGAGTGGTGACAAGAAACAAGGCACGACTTGTGGCCAAAGGTTACTCACAAGTCGAAGGTTTGGATTTCGATGAGACTTTTGCTCCAGTAGCTAGGCTTGAATCAATTAGAATATTACTTGCATATGCTACTCACCATGATTTCAAGCTGTATCAGATGGACGTGAAAAGCGCCTTCCTCAACGGACCGATCAAGGAAGAGGTGTACGTGGAGCAACCACCCGGGTTTGAAGACGAAGAGTTCCCCAACCACGTATATAAACTGCAAAGGTTTGATATGTCAATGATGGGAGAATTGAAGTACTTCTTGGGATTCCAAGTGCGGCAACAAAGGGAAGGAACATTCATAAGATAAACCAAGTACATGCAGGACATACTCAAGAAGTTTGGCATGGACAAGGCAAAGCCCATAAAGACTCCCATGGCTACGAATGGCCACTTGGATCTCAATGAAGATGGACCAAGCATCGACCAAAAGGTATATCGCTCCATGATTGGATCTTTACTCTACTTATGTGCATCTAGGCCAGATATTATGTTGAGTGTATGTTTGTGTGTAAGATTTCAAGCCAACCCTAAGGAATGTCACTTGACAGCCGTAAAAAGAATCTTGAGATATTTAGTTCATACACCCAACTTTGGTCTTTGGTACCCAAAAGGCTCCAAATTCAATCTCATTGGTTACTCCGATGCAGATTATGCCGGGTGCAAAGTTGATAGAAAAAGCACCTCTGGCACATACCAATTCCTAGGAAGATCTTTGGTTTCTTGGTCATCTAAGAAACAAAATTCCATTGCATTATCCACAGCCGAAGCGGAGTATGTTGCAGCCGGGAGTTGTTGTGCACAACTCCTTTGGATGCGACAAACTCTAAGGGATTACGGTTACAATATGAATCGTATTCCTCTCCTTTGTGATAATGAGAGTGCCATTAAAATAGCCCACAATCCAGTTGAGCACTCTAGGACTAAACACATAGACATAAGACATCATTTCTTGAGAGACCATTCCATGAAAGGAGACATAACCATCTCACATGTCAACACCCAAAAACAATTGGGCGACATATTCACCAAGCACTTGATGAAAAGCATTTTTGCGAACTCCGAAATGAGCTAAATATTCTTGATTCTCGGAGTGTGGCTTGAAAAGTTGCATACTTGTATGATTGCTTCAAAAATGTTGATTGAATTGTGAAAATCATCCCTCTCCATTTTTCTTTCGAAATGTCAATTATTAGATCTTGATGAATTTTGATCATTGTATGATTGTTGTATGCTTACTGGTCAAATTCATCAAGATTACTTGAATTGTTTTGCCTCTCTATTCTCTATTATTGAACATTCAAATATATATGAATGAGCTATGCAATTCTTTCCTGGTGACCACGGACTAGTATGTGGTTACCCGGACTAGTCCGCCCATGCAGACTAGTCCGCAGAGTGCCGGTTAGGCCGGACTAGTCCGATAGACCACGGACTAGTCCGATATAGGTCTCTGGATGACTTCGGACTAGTCCGGTCATGTCCGGACTTGTCCGATTTTTCGTGTCCATAACCCTAGCCGCCACCAAACCCTAATCTCCTCACCCCCACTTTTGCCCACGCCTTCCTCTCTCTTGCGCTCGAGCCACCAAGGTGATTTTCTCCTCCCTCCGTCGAATAAGTCCTCATTTGGGCGGAGATCAAGCTTGAAGACTTGGGGATTGAAGCTATCGGACTAGTCCAACCTCCAACCCCCAAAACTTCGAGCCTCCATCGATTTCTTCGGTAAGTTTCTTCAAAACCCTAGAAATCTTGTTTTTCTCCATTGTTGATCGTATAGCCTAGCATCCTTCACTAGATACATGCTTATTTGATGTACTACGTGTATGCTAGACTAGATTTGCATTAGGAATCATCCCTTGACCAATCTGTTAGGTTTTTGAGAACGAACACCGGACAAGTCCGATGTTTCTGAACCTCAAACCTAATTCCTCAATTCCTCAATGCAATTCCTTGCTATCTTGTCTTACCTATGCCCTGTATAACTTGTCATTATTCTTGCTCAATCATTCTCAGATCATGTCGAGCTCCGACAACGAGATCTCCGACTTTGAGGCCGAGTTGGACCACGAGGTGGCACCTCGGTCCTCGGCGGGTCTTGGCAAGAAACGCCTAGAAAGACCTTCCGAGCCTGCTACTTCCCCTCCCCAGGTTCGGAGGAAGGTCTGTGTCAAGAAGCCCGCCTCGAAGGCTGCTGCGTCTACAAGCGGCCTTCATCAAGCAAAAGGAAAGGGCAAGGGAGTCGCAACGGGGCCAGTTGGGCCCTTGAAGCTCCATGCTCCTAGGGAAGGGGTCAGGGACCCTACTGAGGAGAAGTTCAACGGCAACGGCAGTGATTCAGCGGCCAAGTTCAGGAGCATTGACTGGTATGGCAGGCCAAAGCAAGCTGTCGATGGCAGGTTTTGGTGCAACTTCCATGCAGACTTCTACAAATCGGTGTATCTCCCAATGAAGACACCGGTGGTGTGCAGTCAGTGGATTGACTGGGCACACCTTGAGAAGAAGAAGTGCTCAGCTTTTGATGAAGTCATCGCAGCAGCTGAGAGGCATGGCCTGAAGGATCTCTTTGCCTTCAGGCATAACTGGAATGATGAGGTGATTGCACAGTTCTTTGCAACTTGCCACTTCTCGAGTGAGGATGAAGAGAGTGTTACGTGGATGACACACGGATCTAAGTATAGTATCACTCAAGAGGACTTCAATAATCTGCTCCATCTAGACACCTCTGAACATGACAGGCTGATCATCCACAATATAGGTGTCATGGAGAAGGATAGGATGAAATTCCTATATGAGTCGAACTCAAAGTATGTCCCTCCCTCTACAAAGAACATGAAACCATTCTTTGTGGTCCTCAACAGAGTGTTGAGGAAGACTATTGCTCCTAAAGATGGAGATGCTGGGAGCGTGCAGGGTTACCTCCGAACCCTAATGAGAGTGATAAGCAAGGACCGCCCATTTGATGTGGTGGAATACATTTGGAATGATATGGTCAACATATCCTGCACGCCTAACAGGTCATGTGGCTATGCTCCCTACCTCATGTATATGATTGAGAAAGTCTCAGGTATTGAGTTCGTGAAGGATGTGGAGCACACTCCTTTGAGGCCTCAGAAGCCTCAACCAGTGAGTGTCCAGGCTGCTCCTTCGCCGGCCTCCAGTCCCGAGGCACCGGCAAGATCAAGAAGCGGTGCTAGGGCTGTCCCCACCTCTAGGGAAGCCCCTCAGAGAGGATCAGCTAGTGGGATCCTCAAGTACCTGACCGCCATATTCTCCTCCTGCAAGAAGACTGAAGTAAAGCTTCATAAACTCAATCAGAAGAGGAAGGAGGATATGAGATACATCAAAGCCAATGTGAAGCAACTGAGTGAAAAGCTGGAGATCAACCCCATTGGATCTCTAGTAATTTCTGAAGATTCTGATCTTGACATCACCGAGCTTGGGCCTCTGAACCCCTCCGAGCGTGCCTACTTTGGCATTGGGGGCTCGAGCAGCTCTGCTCCTCATCCTCCCTCTCCTCCTCGTCAAGCGGAAAGCGGAGAAGATGAAGACGATGACGAGAGGACCGCCAGTGAAGAGTGAAGACCCTAGGACCCTCCTCTCCTTCTTTTTGGTGTCTTGATGCCAAAGGGGGAGAGATTGAGGGGGAGTCTTAGCTTTAGCTGTGGTAGGGTGCGAGGAGAGAGTTCTCTTTATCTTTTATTTGTGATTGTAATAGTTTAACTCTGTTTTCCTATTAAGTTTGGTCTTGTGATGAATTGCTTAATTTATTCTCAATGTGATGAAAACTGCATTTTTGCTCCTGGAATGTCATATGCACTTGGTATCGGTTGATTAATGCAAATTCTGTCATTCTCAATGTATTCATGCACTTAGTATGCATCCCACCATAAAGAATGCACATATGGATAATCCTCTTGTTGCTTGATGTATTTTTGAGTCATATGTGCATACTTTATGAAAATCTCATTTTTTGCCTTATTTTGTGAAATCTCAATTGGTTGTCATCAATCACCAAAAAGGGGGAGATTGAAAGTGCATCTAGGACTCCCTTGTGGGTTTTGGATGATTTATGACAAGCAATTGGGATCCTAATCCTTTTGTTGAGATGAATGCATGCAAATGATGAAAAATGAGCAAAATGCCAAAAAGAAAGGAAATGAGAAGCAAAGTGAATTTGAGCTCAAGGAGAAGAAAATAGTAGATTATTATGTATGGAGTGTGTTGAGGAAACACACCCAAGAGCTCAATCACTTTCAAGCACACACACAATGCACAAAGCTATACAGGACCGGACTAGTCCGATAACAGCCGGACTAGTCCGATATCACATTCTGCACTAGATCGGACAAGTCCGGTCTCCACTGGACTAGTCCGATATCTTTCTGATCCACTTCAGACTAGTCCTCCCCAATGCGGACTAGTCCTCAACACAATGCACAAGTCACACAAAATCAGACAAGTCCGTTGTGATCCGGACTAGTCTGATATTCATTCTGATCCACTTCGGACAAGTCCGGTGTCTACACGGACTAGTCGATATTCACACTGATCTAAATCGGACAAGTCCTCCAAGTGCGGACTTGTCATCCTAAACACTTAGGGTTTCATATGTCCGGACAAGTCCGATGGCAATCGGACTAGTCCGAAGATTTCCAGTAGTGAAATCGGACAAGTGCGTTTTCAACCGGACTAGTCCGATATTCCTGGACACTTAGGGTTTGCTACACACAGCACACCGGACTAGTCCGGTGACCACCACGGACTAGTCCGATCTTTCTGAACCCTAACGGTCACTTTTAGAAACCCCATATAAATAGAGGTGCACGGCCCACTTTTACACTCTCTCGAACCCTAGCGCCGTCACACCTCCCAAGAGACTCAAAAACCACCTCTCTCCACGAAATTAAGTGCAAAATCGATCAATCTATTGAATATCACTTCTAGATCATTGGAGAGACACTTGGCACACATCATTGAGCTCTTGGTTTGATTCTCTAACACACTCTTGTGTTTCAATTTGTAATTTTCGAGTGTGTTATTGGTGGCTTTGTAAGTTGTAATCAAGGGAGCTCTCAACGTGTGAGAACGCCCTTCAACTTGGTTATTTACCCTTTGTGATTAGTGGAAGAGGATTGGCCTTCGTGGCGATCCGACGAGGGAAGGGTTGGAAAAGACCCGGTCCTTTTGTGGGCTCCTCAACATGGACGTAGGTTGCCTTCGTGGTAGCCGAACCACGGGATAAATCTTGTGTCTTGTCCTTTTGTGTTCTTCATCTTAATTGATCAACTTAATCTAGGGTTTGATTCACTTTGTTCAATTTGAGTTAATTTGTTGAACAAGATCCTTAATTGTAATAGAATTTGACATACAACTATTAAACTGTCATTCAAGTTTATATTTCCGCTGCAAACACTTACGAATCAATCAAATTGACTGAACTTGATCAACTTAGCCCGTGAAAACCGGACTAGTCCGCACTTTACCGACTAGTCCGATATCTCTGGTATTGACTGTGCTGTTGAGTGTTACAGGAACCGAGAAAATTCAAAAAGGCCTATTCACCCCCCCCCTCTAGGCCTACATTCAATGATGTTGTACTTTGGCTTAGGATGGAGCATAAGAATCTTGCGGTTGATGAGTCCCTTGCCAAGAGAAGCAATATCAAGAGCATTAATTTCCTCAATAAGCACATTCAAGCGAGAAAACATTTCATTGACATTTTCATGAGGTAGCATTTTGAACTCATCATATTTGGCCTTAAGCATATGATACTTTAGTTCTTTGACATGAGAAGTACCCTCATGAGTTTCAATCAAGCAAGCCCAAATTTCACAAGCTTTTTCTTTGCTAGCAATTCTAGCAAACACATCTTGACTAATGCATTCATAAATAGCATTTCTAGCCTTTGCATCCCACTTGACTTGATCACCAATATAGTTATGCTCACCAAACCCCGCATGGGTCGCTAATAGCCTCTAGATAAGCACACATATGTGCTTTCCAATTGGCAAAGTTCTTGCCCTCGAAGATGGGAACTGAACCACCAATCTTGGCCATTTTAGCTCTCTAGCGGTGAATCTAGAATGATCCAATGAGCAACCTTGCTCTGATACCAATTGTAAGGATCGACTGCCCAAGAGGGGGGGTGAATTGGGCTTATTTTCAAAAATTAAAGCAATAAAAACTTAACTACTAAAATCCCAATTCCCTATGCAAACAACATATGCATTCAAGTGAATAGTAATTTTGCGGTATATGAAATGCATAAGTGAAATGGGAAAGAAAGAGTGTGCAAACTCCCGGGGAGACACGAAGACACGGAGATTTATCCCGTGGTTTGGCAAGATCGTCAAGATCTTCCTACATCCACGTTGTGGCACCCACCAAAGGGTATAGCCACTCCCAAGTCACTGAGACCAGGGATCTTCACTAAAAGTCTTCGTTCGCCAACCACGGCAAGGTGGAGCTCAAGCCTTGTACAAGTTTGATCCTCCGGGCTTCCACAACTGACTTGGTAAGCTCCGGAAGGCTCTCTCCAATCACCGACTGTTACACGGTGAATGCAATCACCAAGAGACACTCCCTTACAGCTCTCACTATACTAGAGACTCCAATCACCAAGAATGGAAGCACACAAGCATTATCTCTAGCAAGTTCTAGCCTATATTTTGGTGTACACGTGGTGTAAATAATGTGGAAGTGGTAGCTCAACGTCTTGAATGCTTGGTAATGTGTAGAGTAGCTCTGGGTATCAAGACTTATCGAAATGACTGGTTGAAGGGGTATAAATAGCCAGCTTCCACGAAATAGCCGTTGGAAAAGTAGGCTGACATCACTATTGTGCAAACATCGGATGATCCGATGTTCTCCCTTCAGTTGTCATCGGTCGAATCCAAATTAGCTGATGTCACGGTGTCAGATATGACCGTTGATCGACCGATGTAACACTTGCCTCATCATCGGATGATCCGGTGACACTTGATCCAGAATGGTCCAAAAATAATGCTTACTGAAATGATTGACCGATGTGTCATAACTGTACATCGGATGATCCGGTGTTACACTTGGTCCAGGGAAATTGCTTACCGGAATGATCGACCGATGTAACACTTGCCTCATCATCGGATGATCCAGTGTATACTTAAGACTGAGGTCTTCTTCTGTTCAGAGCCAACTCAATCGATGTAGTGTTTTCTGGATACATCGGTTGATCCGGTGAGTTGATTTTGTCTGCTTTGAGTTGTTCTAAGTGATTCTTTTGGAATTTGTTCGAGTGACCTCTTAGACATTGGTTTTAAATATTCTTTTGATGATGACCAAGTCTTGAGCGCTGTCAATTTTGATGGAATAAATTTGACATATGAGCCTTTTCTTATAGTCTTCATAAAAATCGATTGACCTCGTGAAATAGTTTGTTTAGGGGTCTCCAATTGTATCCAATGAGCAGTAGATCATATAAATATAGAGTTCATTAAGTGTGATGAGTGATATGAGAGACCTTGCATCTACAAACTCATTAGTAATATCCAACGGTTGTCATTAATCACCGAAACCATACCTCATGGGGGCCTAGATGCTTTCAGTGCTCTCTCCCAATATTTGGCAAAAATGTTAGCTCCCGCACGCTCTCTCGACCTAGAAACCGCAACTTCTGAGCATGCGGTTGCCCGTCCCATCATCGTTAATGTTGCGTTGTCGCCTTCGACCCTGACCTTCGCGTCACCAGAGAGTTGAGCACGCTAGAGCACGCCAGCTCGTCCCCTGTCCCCGGAGCACACCGCCGTCGTCCCTCTTTCTCAACTCGCTCTTCATCATTGTCGCACTGCCGCCGTCGACCCTGACCCCACCGTCAACCCCGACCTTCGTCATCAGAGAGTTGAGCACGCTGGAGCACGTCACCTCGTCCCCTGTCCCCGGAGCACGCCGCCGCCTCGGCACCGACCTCGGTAATCAGTATGAGCACTCCACCGCCTTCACATAAGTGGAAATGTTCTCCCTGTCCCCGGAGCACACTGACATGTTGTCATTAGAGAGTTGAGAAACTGCCGCTCCGGCGCCTCTGCCAGCTCATCGTGGAGCACGTCGCCGCATCATCCCTTGTCCCCGGAGCATGCCGCCGCCTTGATCCTCCACCTAAGAGCATGCATTCCAGGGATTTTATTGAATTTGAGGATGTCCAATGAAGGCTCATCGTTAATGAAGTTATTGATCCAAAGGGCGAATTTTCATTACGGTATACATTCATCTTCCTTGTTTATGTCAAATGCAGAAGTAATGTATTTGTTTTGACTATCAATGTATATAATGAATTCTGTCTCGCAAACCCTTGAAACTGCAGGAACTGTGACACTAGCATTTGCCATCCCAGTGAGTTTGATTTCTACCTCTGCAGCCATGCTGGAATCAAGGTACCTATGCGATAATTAGTGTTTTCTCATGAGTTTTTGATATCAGTCGATAAATGCATAAGTGGAATGCAAATTGTTTGTTTTTTTAGGGGACAAGCACACCATCTCACTACCATGTCCTTTACCATGAGAACAATTTCTCTGTTGATGCTTTGTAGATGCTCACCAACTGCCTATGCTACAAGTAAGCTCGGTTTTCCATTCACTAACAGATATTTGCTACCTTATGTGACTGGTTAAGTGAATGTGACTGCAATTTGATAATGTTTTATATGATTTTAGTGATTTTATTAAATTTGAGGATGTCTCAGTCGGAGCATTAGAGGCTATGAAGGCTCATAGTTAATGAAGTCATTGATCGGGAGAATTTTCATTACGGTATACAGGATTAGATGATAGCAGTTATGATGTGTGTAATTAGTTACATTGTAATCGGGATGAATAGTCTTTGTTTTGTAATTAGTATACTTGGTAACCACGATTGACACTTTGTTAATATTTGATTGGACAATATAATTTAAGGTGTGATCTTTTTTGTTATACATATGTTCATGTATGTGTATGTTGTTGACACTGGTAATACGACTACCAAATTTTGGCTAGCTCCACGATGCACCCGACAATCAGGATAATCAGGGATGGGGGCCACCTAATAGGAGACCATGTTCGTAAAAAATATGCGACGAGCTATAACAGAGAACGTCTAAGGTAACCTACATAAAGGAGACAAGCTTCCATAAAGGTTGTCTCATATCAGTAAACAAATCTGCGACGGGCTACAATATAGCACGTTTCGGATCAGTCAATATATTTGTGACGGACTTTGTTAGGGCTTGTCACGCATGTATGCTTACGGGCAACGCGCGCCACTCCTGTCTCCATTGACCCCGTAAAGGTCGTCTGTTATGACACAAAGAAAGGAGATGCACTTCCTTTAAGCATGTCTCACACTTAGGATGATCGGCAATGCACCATACGCACGACTCTGATGACAATGTAATGTGAGACGCGACGACGGAGACGCACAGTTTGTTCGTCTCCCTTCTTCGTTAGGGCACATCTCAGATGAGCCTTTTTTATGTAGTGTGTCGACTACTCCTTCAGGACGGTCGCCTCCCCATCGTCATACTCTAACAACTCCACGATTGCACGGACGTGGTGGCTCCATCATTCCGCCTCATCAAGGTCACGATCATCCTCCTAGATTGCTTCCTACTCTGACATTGCCTCGTCTGTGGCGCTCTGGACTCCGCTATCAATACTGACGTGTTCGTGTGTTGTCAGCTACTCCTTCAGGGCGGTCGCCTCCCCGTCGTCATCCTCTAACAACTCCACGATTGCATGAACGTGGTGTCTCCATCGTCCCTCCTCATCAAGGTCAGGGTCATCCTCCTGGAGTGCCTCCTCCTCTCGCATTGCCTCGATCGTGGCCTGGAGTGCGCTGCCGTTACTGATCACAGTGTGGACATCTACTGTCGACTCCTCCTCGGGGACGTCCGCCTCACCGTCGTCTTCCTCTAACAACTCATTGATTGCACGGACGTGGTGGCTCCATCCCCCTCCTCATCAAGATCCTCCTCCTCCTCCTCCTCCTCCTCCTCCTCTTGTAGTTGTTTACGCTCGAACTCCTCGTCCACGACGTTCTTTCCTTCGTCTCCTCCGGTGGCACCTCTGCGGCGGACATAAAGCCCTAACGCTAGAGCTTCTAACGCTAGCTCGTGGTGATGCTCTGGCGGGAAGCGATACCTGGGGTCATACAACAAGGTCGAGTCGGTGGGTTTCTAGACCGCGCTCGATAGGAAGTAGGGATCGAGCCCGCCCGCGTCGTCCACCTCCCGCGTCCAAGTAGTCGGAGCAGGTACTACAGGAATCGGGCAAACAAGTGTCGACCAGTGTAAAACCGTTAGTGCTGTCGACCTTAAGTGGCATAACGTCATCGGTTTTAAGGACCCGACAACAATAAGTTTATAATCGTCGGTGCATTTGCTGCAACCGACACCCTTATATATATATATATATATATATATATATATATATATATATATATATATATATATATATATATATATATATATATATATATATGTGTGTGTGTGTGTGTGTGTGTGTGTGTGTGTGTGTGTGTGTGTGTGTGTGTGTGTGTGTGTGTGTGTGTGTGTCAATTTTACCAAGGATCCTGATGCCCTTAAATAAAGGCGTCTGTTTCTCCTACGTGGCCGACGACCATAAGCTGGGCCCAGCGCGCCCGAAAAACTGCTCTCCCATCCAAATATTAAAGGTGTTGGCTTCAGTACCCAGGTCGATAGGCGTAACACTAAAGTTGTCAGCTGCGCTCCTACAGCCGAGGCGATAAAGTGGGGTTCGCGAATCTGATTTAAAGGCGTCAGTACAGGGCCGAAGCCGACGGCCATAAGGGTACACCAGGCGTTCGACGCCTATAACATTAAAGTCATTGGGCTCTCGCTGGCCGACATTTATATGCGGCCCCGTAATGCACCGGTGACCTGCTAAGTCCCTGTGAACCCTATCCCATCATGAACTGCTAAGCCCCCATCGTTCGACCTGCACCGCCGCTCCTCACCTCCACCGCTGGCCCGAACCGACGGTCGCCGCTCCTCACCTCCACCACCAGCCCCAACCGATGATCGTCGCTCCTCTCCTTCGCCCTTCGCCGTCTCTTCGACCGACGGTCGACGCTTGTTGTGTTGCTCTCCGACCCGCACGCATGTATGTGCGTGCCTAGCTGCCCGCCGGTGAGTCTGCCCAGTCAGGAGCTCCTCAACGGTGAGTATACTCGGCCACATAGTGCCTGTCCCAGCACCCCATTGTAGCCGCCTTCCTCGGCCACCTCTCCAACCGGCTCCACAACCGAGAGTCAAGGTACATTTCTTCAATTCTAAATGCTTAATAGAATTTCATAGTTCAATATTTCAAGTTTAGTTATTAGATTACTTTTAAATTTTAAAGTTACTTATGAGCTTACTTACAAATTTCAAGTTTTAGTTATATTTTATTAATTGAATATGTGCACAAACCAATAATTGCTTAGATGTGTGTTTATGTTTAATTGATATGAGTTTAGTTTAATTGTTTAAATTATTATTCTGTATTGTCATTCTAATTGATTTAGTATTTAATATCGATATATAGATACACGAGCTTCAAGTCGGCTTGGCATAACCCATTTATGGCCCGACACGGCCCAGTTAGTAGGCACTTATGTGTATAGGCGGACACGGAGGCAAAAAGCGACGGTGAGTACGGCAAGCTCTCGCGCGTGGACGATGGGACCCAACGAAGCATAAAGTATGATGGCTAACCCGTAAAGCCGTTCGACCGTTCTTTCCTTCTCTCTCACGTTCTTACACCTCTGTTGTAAATTATTAAAAAAATGAAAGTTAACGTAACCTATGAAATATGTGTTACCCATTTTGAACCGGTCCGTCTCACATGCGCCACGCATGTGAGGCGTGTAGGTTCGGAATTGTCCCTCTTTGAACAACCGAAGAATGACTAAGGGGGCGTGTCTTGTGACGAGACACCGGTCTGGATCCGGACGAGATTTTGGCAGCATAACCTGATGTTCTCTGCTGCACCATTTTCGAGCGTGCAGTTGGAGAACAACGGAATTATGCTGTCAAAATTTTGTCCAGATCCAGACCACGCGTCTCGTTATAAGCACGCCCCCTCGATCACTTTTGAGTGGGTTTAGGACCCATCCTTTACGATAGATGTAGGATCGTAACATTAAATAAACTATAAAGTAACCATATATGTTCATTAACATATATTTATTTGTTGTAGTTTTAAAAATGAGTGACGACTGTAAGGCGATGTATGATTGATAAAGTTCAACGGGTGCGCACACTAATGAATGAAGTCATATCGTCGGATAAAAGGATAGCCCGACGGCTTTAAGGCGCATTAAAAGCATCGAGCCCACGACCAACGGCTTTAGTGAGATATGCGCGTTGGTGCATTGGGAGCCTACGACCATACTCGATTTAGCAACTAGGGACCTCAGTTTTCTTAAACCAACAAACGGCCTTATGAACATCACGACTGACGGTTTTACAAACTAAGAATGTCGATTGTGCTTCGTCAGTTAAGGCCATCGGTTAACCGACGCTAATAATTTATGGACATCGGCCTCAAATTCTTACCGATGGCTACATCACCGACATTCCTTCAATGGATTCCTACGGTGAGGGTTGAGGTGGAGTCGCTTCATGTGCGCGCTGGGTGGTGAACCCAACCTATGGGTCGATCGATCGTCTTGTGGACGAGCCGCGCTTGGAATATCGTTTCTCGAGGAGGGAGGAGAGAGCTAGGCGCACGGAAATATATAGAGAAGGTGACCGCACGTGCGGCTAGGGTTCGATACGGGGCCTCACAACAGGGGTCGGTAACTCGGTATCCGAGTTTGCGTACAATACGTCCGAGTGTCCGACACGTTGTGGATTCACTTGGATCTCGGACGCTGCGCGACGACTAGAGGTGGGTATTGGGCCGGGCCAAAGTGGGGCGGCCCGAAGCACGGGGCAACGGCCCGACAAGGGGTCCGGCTCGACACGAAGAACAATTGGGCCGTGAAGGCCCGACACGGACTCTCGGGTTGTGCCGTGCCTGAATATCGAGCACGCTGGGCGGCACGGCCCGGCACGACGAAATGGGTTGTGCTCGTGCAGCCCCGGCACGACACATGCCCGAAACATGGAAAACGGGACGAAACAGCCCGACCTCCGCAAAAAAATTGTGCCTAGACAGGCCAAGTGCGCATCATTCACAAGTAGAAACTGATACAGCATGCAGGCCCAATTGCGATCAAGGCCCAGGACTACCGACACTTCAAGACGTTCAGGCAGGGGCTGTAGTCTCGCCTTATATGTTGTGATTGCTCCCCTAGAAAATCGAGGTGGGACTAATTCCCACTGCACTGGTGCACACGACAACTGTTGGCGCCTTCTTGGGCCATAATGGCGCAAGCCCACGACGTGTGCGCGCAGACCCAGGACGTGTGCAGGCCAGGATAGGCGCGGCCTTTCCCTCCTCAATGACGCGTGGGCCATTTGTTCTTCAGTACTCGGTAGATTGCAGTTTTTCTATTTTGATTCAATTTGCAAAACTAAAAATGGTTTAACTTCCTCAAAATAGATCCGAATTTGATGATTTTTTTCTATATTCTTGGAAAAATATTCTCTACCACTTGGAGCTATTTTTAGCAAACTTATAAAGGTAGATTTTGTATGTTTTTGAAAATCTCAAAATAATTCCTATGCACATATTTTCTCCTTTTTATATCTCTTCAAAAAATAATAATCTTCAATTGAATTTTCGTATGTATGTACACATTATATATTTGTACACGTAGGAATTTTTTACAATCTACTTTCATTCACTCACACATGTCTCACTTCGCATTTCTTCTCTTTTGTCTCAAATGCTTATATGAAGTATGACACTCACTTAAATTATAACATACATTCATTTTAACAAATTTCAAAAAATCAATAAAAAATCATGAATGTTGGTATCATCATTCAAAAGCCACACACAAAATTTTACTCACAAAATCAATGTATTATTCAAGATATAAAAATGACGAAAACTAACCAAAACCCTTTTTTATTTGTTTTTTGTTTTGATCGTTTTATGATGCTTTTCAAACTCAAATTCAGTGGGCACGTGAAATACAACACCTTTATACTTCAGTAAATTTTCCAATTTTTTCGGAATTTTTTGACTATGCATTCCATAAGTAAACTCAAACTTTATTTTTCTTTGTTTTTTATTCCCAACGATATATTAATATTTTGAATGTAAAATTTTGTAAGAACATGTATATAATTCTATTAACCTTCATCAAATTTTTCATATTTTTTTCTTTGCATTCTAAAAACATTACATCTCAATTCAAATTTTGAATTCTCTGGTGGGCTGCTGCTGGTAATGGGCTGTGTGCGGTGGGTTGTGCTGTTGAGCTGCACCTGGTGCTATTGGGCTGCCTTGGTGGGCTGGTGTTTGCTGCGTTTTTTTCTTTTTTTCAATTTTTAATTATTGCGTTGGGCTGCTGGGCCGTGTTCGGGCCTGGCCCGCCCGAAGGCGGCCCATCGGGCCCCGGGCTGTGTCTGGGCCTGAATTTTCAGCCGCCGGCCTTGCCGGCCCGATGTGCTTTCAGGCTCGGACCATTTCGGTCCGAAGCACGAACGGGTCGTACCGGACCGGCCCGAGCACGGCTCGAGTCCCACCTCTGCCGACGGCAGGCGACAAGTCAACAGGGTGCTGCCGTGAGTGGACCGTGGACAGACATGATTGCCAGCTAAAGATTAAGATTTCCATCGGTTTCAAAAAAAGATTAAGATTTCCGGCTCCCTTTGAATTGAAGTAATGCCATAGGAATTTTGAAGGATAGGATTTGTAAAGATTTTTTTTCTTACATGACCATTTAGCTCACAACAAAAACAAAGGGTAGTTTCTATGGGAATGAATTCCTTCGCTAAATTTTGTAGGAAACCTAACATGAGCTTGTACCTCTTTTTTCTTTACTGGCTCATGTTACAAGTTCCCTTGTTTTTCCTATGATGCTGCCAAAGGGCTTCTCATCTCAATTCCTATATTTTTAATTTCTATAGGATTGCAAAAACATACAATTTCAATTCCTATATTTTTTCTATTCTTGTATTTTTCAACTCCTTCAATCCGAAGGGAGTCTCTCTATGGTTGGAACTTGGAAGCACCGGAGGAGCGCTTATGCGTTCGAGAGAGAAACACCGGATGCAATGCAAGACGCCAACACGGATTGGGATTGTCGCTTCGTGCAAGCGATCTGGGCTGGGATGAGGCAGCACTTTGGATTGCAGCAGAAACTTGAGGCTGTCGACTGTTCTGCCTCTGTAGCATGTCTACTGCCGGCGGCTTTATTTGCTTGCCAGTAGAGCGAACTCGAAGCAGTACTGACATCGTTCCACTATCATGGAAATAAGAAAATTATAAATGTGATCTCGACTTCAAGTTTTCAGGGACTGCAATGCCACTTTATTAACATTCCCCCCTCCCCCACTTGACAAAGAAAAAAGGGTTTGTATATTTATCAGGTGTCTGAAATTTGAAAAAATTTGAGGTACCAAATAATTAGCAACTAACTACTTTTATTAACTACTAATTTTATAATTAGCCATTAATCATTATTTTTATAGGTAATCAATTACAAAATTAGTTTGTTTCATTATTTTACAATTGATATAATCCTACAAATTAACAGATTACAAAATCACCTTTTTCTTATTTTACAATTGACATAATCCTTAATTCCCTATGCGCCGCCCGCACGGCCACCTCCGCGTTGTCTCGATGGCGCCACCGCGAGCTCCCGTGCTGTCGCGGCCTCCCTCGCCGCCCACCGCGAGCTCTCGCGCCAGCCGCCGCGACCTCCATCGCCGCTCCCGCGCCGCTGCGAGCTCGTCTGCCCGCGCCGCTGAGATCTTCCGCCCTTGTCACGCTGTCTCGTCGCCGTACCACGGAGCTCCCACTCCTCCTCCCGCGCCGCCACTTGTGTCGGGTGTGGATGTTTAGTGGTTAGGGTTCGGGAGAGAGGAGGAAAACATCTAAAGGTTGTTGCACGAATCCTGAAGCGGAATTTACGGTCGCCTGAAACAAAGTTGGATTTCAGACACCTGATAAATAAGATTCTCCAAGAAAAAAAACTAGCACCGTTATGCTTTGCAATTCGTTTGCGGAAATGTTACACGTATCATATCCATCAACATTTTGTGTTTGGCAATGACCATACCATCGACATCTTAACAGAGCAGCAATGCTCAAAGTTTTTTTATTCCAGGAGTATACAGAAATCAGAAGGGTACAAATAAAAATGGTTTGTATCACATTGCTCTAGGATCATCAAACTCACCTCTATCTTGTTGTTTGATGATCCAAATTCAATTGAAGACAAAGAGGCATGATTTCCGGAGCGAAGCGGAGGCCCGTCACCACGTATAAATATCTCTTGTAAGCCGCCGGGAGAGACATAGAAATATTGTAACCTCTCACTTTTGTAAACCTCCTGATATAGTGAAGATCTGTCAGCCGGCGCCCGTGATTTATTCCACGTTAAAATCTATGTCTCCTCTGTTTTGATCTACATTTTGTTCATAGTTCGATTCTAACATATCTAGCAAAAAATGTTTAAAGCCTAAAGAGCAAGATAGTGCCGCCCTCACGCTTACATGGACACGAAAACACGACATACGCCTACACACAGATACTGTACATATTAATTCAGCTCTAACTCGTCCAAGAAATCTACTGCCGCACTCGCTTCCTGCGAAATTCTTCTGGAGGATGATGATCGATCACGCTCAAGAGCAAACGTGTCTTTCGTGGATCGCATCTTCCTCATCCCATCCGTGGATCAGCTCATCGATCTCGCGAACATAAGTGTCGAACGCCAAGGCGTCCAAGGCAGCCTCGTCGGCGTCCAACGCTGCAATGTCGTGGATGGGTTCATGGGGCTCACGGGCGAAGTCGTTGAACACCAATGCTTCCAAGGCAGCTTCTTCGTCGGCCGCGTCTCCCGTCGCTGCCTCCATCTCGTCGATCGTTTCCTTGAGATCGCGGGCGAAAGCGTTGAACCCCAGGGCTTCCAAGGCAGCTTCATCAGCGTCCTCCGCGTCCATCATGTCGATGGTTTCACTCAGATCGCGAGCGAAGGAGCTGAATCCCATGGCTTCCAAGACCGCATGGTCCACGAATATACTGTCGATGGTTTCGGGAATACTGTCGATGATCTCTTCGATTTCGCGAGCGAAGGTGACTGCCTCTGCCTTTGCTGCCATCTCATTCTCATCCATGTCTTCTACGATTACGTGGGCAAAGTCGCCGGGTGCGGTCGCCGAACCCAAGGCCTCCGTCACCTTCTCCGGCTTGCTGTCAAACAACACCCTGCCTCGCTCCCTGATCTCTCCCGCTCGCTGCGCTGGAGGCGGGAACTTCTCGTCGATGTCGCCGAGATGCAACGTGCATGTGCAAGAACGAAAGAAGGAGGGTAGGGCTGACGCTTAACTTAAATAGGCGAGGCGCCGAGGCTGCCTGGTGTA
The DNA here is from genome assembly GCA_036927565.1 of Tuctoria greenei. Classification (NCBI taxonomy): domain Eukaryota; kingdom Viridiplantae; phylum Streptophyta; class Magnoliopsida; order Poales; family Poaceae; genus Tuctoria; species Tuctoria greenei. The sequence goes on along the minus strand of JAYESD010000012.1, from coordinate 108,146,762 downwards.
GTGGTGTGCTACGCACCTGTGCTCGTGTCGGGTCCCAGAAGGAATTGGCGCTCAAGACTTCCGGTGCTTCCGATCAGAGCTAGGATTCCTGAGCAGTTAATGTTCTGACTTCTGAGACCCTTTCTTTCCCCGCTTTTCCTTTCCTTTTCCGGGCGTAGCTTTTGCAATTGCCACAAGGCCCAATGCGGCAGCTAGAAATAGGGCTTATGGCCCCCATCTAGTTGCTCTGTTCAGAAAGCCCATAAAAAATTCTTGTAAGCCCAGATTCGAAATAAATATACCTGTTTGTGTACTAAAATTGAAGTATTAATTCGCTATGGTTATCCATCAGGCGAATGCAAATTTGCTTCCTTTTGGCTTCTCACAACTGCTTATTACTCTTTGCAAGACACTGTTATTAGAAGTTTCATTTTGGTTTGGGACATGTATGTTCTTGGGCCTTTGGGCTAATCGAGAGCTCTGATCAAGTGGGCCGGTAGCCTTTGGGCTAATTGAGAGCTCAGATCGACTGGGCCGGCCTTCTTTAACCACGATTAAAGCTCACAGGCACACGTGGCCCTCTCCTCCCCGGACCCCAGGATCAATCGAAAAGTATCCGCCCCCGCGGCCCCGCCCGGGGAGCCGAGACGCGGACCCGCCGCGAGCGCGAGGTCTATTGGCGCCGCATTTCCGCCGCAACAGCCTCCACCTTTCGACCCATGCCCACAGACCAGTGGGCCATAGGCCACATGGTGGACTTACCTGTCATTCACTCTTCTCGCCTCCTCTCCCCAAGTCTCCGCGCGACGACGGGGAAAGCTTCGAATCTTGGAAGCGAAACGGGAAGGGAAAAGGAGGAACAGGCAAGCAGTAAAACGGAGCGGCCATTTTAAAACCTTGCCCTCCCACCCCATTCGATCCCCATCCACTCCCCGGCGGCGAGCCCCCGCGCCCGCTAACTAACCCTAGGCGCCGCCCTCCCATCCGCCGCTCCACAGCCTACCGGCGTCCTCACCACGCCGCGCGCGCCCCGCGGTAGTGGCGGCGGCCCGTCCTCGATCCGAGCTCTCCCCGCCCTAGGGTTTTGTGTCCGGCTATGGAGCAGGAGCAGAAAATCGACGGCCACGCCTACGCCTCCCAGGTGAGCTGGCGCCGGATCTCGACCGGCGGGTGGAATGCCGGGGTGTGGGGTTTTGGGCGGGGTTTTGATTAACGCGTTCGCTGGGGTTTTGGCCTTGCATTTCACCACCAGTTCGCGCGCAGGTAGGGTCCTACTTCCTCACGGGCTACTACAATGTCCTGGCGAACCAGCCGCACCTTGGGATCCAGTTCTACACGGACAACAGCAGCGTTGTGAGGCTGGACTGCGAGACGGGCCAGTGGTCGTTCGGAGAGACCGTTGAGGTATACTCCTGACATTTTTCCCTGCTTAGTTTTCCTTCCTTGCCTAGCCCAACGTGCTTGGGACAAAGACTTTGTTGTTGTAGTTAGTTTCCCTTGCGCTGGTTGATTATTATCGTTTTGTGAAATACAAATCATTAATCTGTCGAGTTTAAGATTTTGTTTGACTAAAAGTTAGGCAGCAATTATGCGCTGGAACCTCTTGTTTTATGGACTGACTGATGGCTGGCTTATGTTGAGATTCTTTGCGATATTATGGTTTTGGGGGAAGGAATTCGTTACAGGACACAGGGAAACTAGATACTGTTTTTTTTAATGTATGCCTGTGCTTGTGTGTTGGAATTGGTATTGGGTGTACTAATACCAGTTTTTTTCCAAAGTTTTTTTTGCGATTTGGATTAAATTGTCCTTTGTGCTGTATGATTGTATCTATCCGTAGGCATCTTGCACATTGTTTATTGTTCTTCTTAGATTTCCTGGTTGCTTATTAATTCTGTTATAAAAAGAATAATGTCTAAGTTGAATAAAAGGGAACATATACTTTGCTGTTTGTTAGCTCATCGACGATCATATTCTTTGTAATTTTTGGGAGTCTAAACTGGGGAACCTACATATCTTAGACTCAATGCAGAGTGAAACTTGAATAACCACAATGCTGTTGTTATGTTTCACATCTGGGCCACAATATTCTTGTGTTATCCAAACCCTAACACTGAAAAGCTATGCATCTTACTTATCATTATTTACCTACTTGCAGGTTATAAATGATATGGTGATGTCTATGAATATACACAAGGTTGAGGTTAAAACGGCTAATTTCTTAGAGTCGTGGTGTGGGGCGATTACGCTGTTGGTTACTGGCCTAGTGCAATTGAAGGGCTACCCTGCTCGCAAGAGATTTGCACAGACCATCATTCTTGCTCCAAAAAAAGATGGATATTTTGTTTTCAGTGACATCTTTAAGCTCATCTGTGATGAGTATGATGATCAGTACAATGACGCCATTTACAGTTGTGTGGACAACACACAGCAGATGGATGCCCCTCATGCCATGGTCGAAACAGGTATGTCTTCTCAACAGTGCTATGCATCCAGACCGCTACTAGTATTCGCCGCCTCATGAACTTGTCTAAGTTCTGCTATTGTGCATCATGTCCATGTCAATACATATTCTCTTTGCAAAAAAGGTATATTGATCGACACATTACCTCAAATTATTAAAATTTACTCCAATAGCATAGTATCTTCGTTTAGTTTACGAACAATAAGATCCGCATTGCAGCTCACAACTTCACTAGTTAGTTTTCATGTTTCATGCCATTGAATTTTAGGCCTACATTGATACCAGATGTTACCAGATAATTCTCACACATCATGCCACCAAATTAAGTCTTTCACTGGTACCTTTCTCATATTCATTCTCAAGTCTCAATTCTCACACATCATTCTGAAGTCTTAACTCCATATAAACTCCTAGCCTTTTTGTTACCTCATAGTTGAAGCAACTCTTGGCATTGAGATTGAGTTTTTTTCTCCAATAGTAACCATTCATATGATCGTGGTGATGTTTTTTATCTTTCATTGCTTACTTCACCAGCAACTGATTGCTTTACTGGAGAACACGAGGCGACAGATACTGTGGCTCCTGCTGAAAGTCATGAAGTGCACCAGCAAGCTCCTTTGGAGTATAGGGTCGGGGTTTATGATGACACTTCTTTGGTAGAGCATAATCCCCTATTCTCAAGTTCAACAGATATTAAACAGGATTCACCTCACGCCCCTCCCCTCGCTCCTTCCCCACCTACCCTTGAAGAAGAGCATGTAGAAGAGGGCCCTAAGACATATGCATCTGTGGTGAGCATAAACCATGATTCATTTGGTAAGATGGGTTCGTAGTTTTTCCTTGCTTTTGTTGATTGACCACAATGATCTCAGTTGCGGAAAAAAGGAAACACCGGTCATCAGGCTATTCACTCTGCACCTACCAACAAGGTCACCATGGGATCTGCAGAGTCGCAACAGTCTGTTCCAGTGCATGAAAAATCCAACTCCGACACCCATCGTGTTGCTAGTGCCCCTGAAGATGAAGGTTTCTTTCTTTTGTCCACTGTTCTACTCTTGCTTCTGAATTTTTTTATACCTGTATTAAAATGTTTTTGTTATTACTTCTATTTGTAAATATAAAGGACACAATATAACATTTAATTTTTTCTGGACCTGTGCTTGAAATAGGCGACTTGTTTTTCTATTGTTTTTCATTGTAACATTTTCCTTTCTGGGATTTAAGCTAATTTTTTCGATAGCCCTGTATAGGTAGAGGAGATTCAGTTAGAGATAATTCAAAACTAAAGCAAATGAGATTTCCCACTACCATAGGAACTTAATTTGAATTCCAGTTGCTAATTATTACTAAAACCAACAGTTATTGTATCAGTTAAGTAATAAATAATAATGAAACATTTAAGTGGAGAGCTCTTGCTAGAATGCACAAAACACAATTCAAGGAACCCCTCTGGCTCCAAACTCATGAATATGTGTGCATTGATGAATAATCATGATTCTTGTTGATCTAGCTCTTTGCTCCATATTAGACCTATTGCCCTGCAACTCATACAAATCTTGAACAATGCTTGCAGAAATGTACAGTGCATGATTTCTGTAAGTGCTGTTGATTAACCACTCTGTTTGGGGAAATTGCAAGCCCAGCCATGTTGTTTTTTCTTCCTTTGTAGATGCATTCTGGCATTATTTTATTCTGTGTTATAGTGTTTTTGTCTATTGAAAGATTTAAATGCTCTGTTAGGCTCAAGAGCAGGGTTGTGAATCCTCGCCTGGACGCCTAGGCGCTCGCCGGCCGCCTCGACGCCTAGGTGCCTAGGCGGGCGCCTAGGCGAGCGTCAGGCGAGGACCGCAGATGCCAGCAGGAGAGGGGGAGACAGCAGGGGGAGGACTTGAAGGCCACCAGCGCATGGGAGGAAGCCGGAGCGGACGCCAAGCCAGGGCTGGAGGCCACCATTGCCGCTGGCGGCGCAGAAAGCTGAGTGCGGGAGCGGCGGCGGAGGGACGAATCGAATAAGGGACGAAGACACGAAGTAGGGAACACAGGGAAATAACCTGGTGGTTGGGATGCTATTGGGCCCAAACAGGCCCATTAACCTTCACCCTAGGGTTTTAGCTCATATCCCCATCCAGCCATCCATTTTTTACTCCTCTGATCCAGCCGTCGTTTCAACTTCCTGGACCCGACGCTGGTTCGTCTTCCTCCTGGCTTCGTCTCCATCCGGCCGGCACCTTGTCATCCCGCCGCCTTCGTCTCCAGTCGGCCGGCGCGGCGCAGATCCCCCCCCCCCCTCCTCCCTCTGGCGGTGCGGTGCAGATCCCGCTCCTCCTCCCTCCGGCGGCGCGGTGCAGATCCCCCTCCTCCTCCCTCCAGCGGCGCGGCGCAGACCCCCTCCTCCTCCCTCCGGCGGCGCGGTGCAGCTCCCCCTCCCCCTCTCTGGCGTGCTGGACGTCCGCCGGACAGGACGCCTAGGCCGCCAGGCGACGCCTAGCCGCCCCGGGCGGGCGCCTTGCTTGGTCCAGGCGAGGCGAGCCACCATGGCGTCCGCTGCCGGCCGACTGGACGCCTAGGCGGCGACTAGGCGTCGCCTGGATAACACTGCTCAAGAGTTATAAATTAGTAATGAGACCTGTATAGTGTATATAATCTTTGCCCCACATTATCGATTTTCTACCAGTTGAAGGTTGTTATTTTATATTGTACATGACTATGAGTTATGGCAGCATGCGTCTTTCCTGTATCCTTGACTGATAATGGTCTGCTTCTCTATCAGAAGAATTTTTGTCGGTATACGTTGGGAATCTTTCGCCATCAACTTCAGTCTTTGATCTTGAGAAGCTGTTTAAGACTTTTGGAAAAATTAAACCTGATGGAGTTGCTATTCGGAGTCGCAAGGTCTCATGCCTTCTACCTGGTGCTTTTATGTATTTTCTTTTCTTTATGCTGGCTTCCTATCATTTGCTCATCCGCAGGAGGCTGGGGTTTTCTTTGGCTTTGTTGAGTTTGAAGACCACTCTGGCATCAATAATGCTTTAAACGTAAGTTTCCCATAACATGGCATGCTAATATGCCGTGTTTTATATAAACCTTGCTAGCTATACGCGGATCTAAAAGAGAAGTCCGACGTTTGTATTTTTGGCTTGCACATTGTCCTGAGCATGATGGAGGACACAGTCAGGGGAAGTACACTACTTAGGTTTTTGGGACCCTAAACAATAGAACTGGATGTAGTCACAACCAGCCGGGCCAAGCAAAATAAAATGGAAAGATAATACATTTTTAATGTAATAATCGGTTCCAGTTTTTTTTAATTCAGGATTATCCTGTCTTGATGGTTATAGACTGAAACACATCATGCCACAGTATACCTGAATGCTATCTTTTTTTATTGTTCTTATTGTCAATCAGGCATCTCCGATTGAGTTGAATGGCCGTTTAGTACATGTTGAGGAGAGGAGGCCTAACTGTGGATTCCCTCGTGGCGGAAGTAAGTATCTATTCAGGATTCTCTACCATATACAAACGCTGTCCTAAAAAGGACTTCATTTTTGGCTATGAGTCTAGACGCTTGTCCAGGTTGATAAGCCAGAAATGAAGTCTTTGGGATGGGGCTAGTAATTAAGAAGAAATTAAAACAGTTTGCAGAGAACCTTTTTATCTGGTAGTTTTGGCAGAGGCATGAAGAAAGCAGGATTAAATATCATAATATATTTGGACTGTCACCACTCTGATAAAACTTTTGCGTCAAATAGTGAATGACATTCTTGAAACTTTTTTGTATAAAGGGGATATACTGACTTTTCCCATGTGAGTCATCCCCCTACAATGATTTTAACAAGAATTGAGTAAACTAGTTGCCCTTGTTACTCATTTATTCTCTCCCCAGCCATGCTCATGGTAGTTTCCTATTCTGCAGGACGGGGACGGGGACGAGGACAGGATCTAGTTGGTGGGCGATACGACGAGTATGCTATTCAATCAAAGGGAAATGGGCAGACGAGGAGGGCTGGACGCCAATATGATAGTTGCTACTAGCTTCGCATTTGCTCTGCTGGTGAACAGCCATGAACCATCAGCGTTCAGTACCTGGTGCAGTTTTGGGCACATTTTTTGTTACAAGTCGCTATAATCTGGAGAACTCTGGCATTTGTGCTTAACTGATGCTGAGCGCTGATAATTTTTTGGATGGGCTTTTACCTTGTGTTCCGTGATGGTAGTTTTTGCTCCCCTGCTACCGTTAAATGTCAGAAAGAATCATGCAGTCGTTGGGTCAGTGTCCATTTGAAACACATAAGTATTGCAATGTCTATGAACAATTTCAGTAATTATATGTTACATGCATATTTGTGGGCAAATATTTACATGCTGCTGCACTGTGGTTCCGAACACTGCCCGTGCTCAGATCAGATGACATCATTGTTACATTTTATATTTACGGCCCGTACCTTATGAAAACTCTGGGTTACATATGAGCCAGAATCATATTCTCTCGTTTTTGGATCGAAATCCTGTGTAAAGCTCTTAAGCTACTCTACTGTTGGCGTTGCCGCGACTGTGACATTACATTACATGGCACGCTGCTGACCTCCAGTTTCGTGATTGTTATGAACTTTGCTAGGTTACTTCGCAGCTTAGCTACTTATCTGACCTTCACAGTTCACACGCAGCAAATTCAAACATAGTGGCAATGTGTCACGCTACTGGAGAGCTCAATCGAAGAAGCACCGGCGGGGAAGAAGCGCACAGGATTCGTGTGTATAGCCCAAGGCCCATGTACGGGTATAAATACGCCGACCCGCTGCGGGTGGGGTCAGGTCGTTAAAATTATGTTACTCGTCTCCTCCTCATCTTCTTCCTCCTTCCTCCGATGAACTCCTGTACTGGCTCCGCCATTGCCAAAGCAAGGAAGTGAGAATCCGACGAGTAACTCATCCACCAATCGTTCGCGTTGTGTGTACGTGCGCTGTCGTTCTCGCATGCGTTACATTGATATCAGAGACGGACGACTTCATGCCCGACTCGTCGGCCTTGATCGGTAAAATCCCCATTCTTAGGGTTCGATCAAGTCGCGACAAAGTCATTTCCGCCAGGTCCTCAGGCGCGCTACTTCGTGGAGAAGGTCCAGGAGACGATGGCCGAGTCTAACGCGCCTCTGGTGGAGGTCATCAACAAGCTCACAGCGAAGATGGAAACCTTCAAGTTGAGGATGGATAAGATGGATTCGCGCATGGAGACCATCAGCGCCGACCTCTCTGCGGTGCAGTTGCAGACAGGCATCTCTATGAAGTCTATTGGCTCGCTTCAGCAGGACCAATTGCTGCTCGTCAACTCATTGAAGCGCACTGGTGCGGAAATCATGGGTTCAGGACCCTGTTCGGCGATGCTTCCTCAGCCACCCCAATAATGTGGGCAAGGTGACCTTCGGTCGATCTCCTCCCCGCGTTACAATTCCACCTGCTCACGATTCGGGGGATATTGGGGATTCTTCTGTTGGGGGACATAGGAGATCATGACTTCCTAAAATGGATTCCTGACATTTTGATGGCACGAAGGTCCGAATTTGGTTGGATAAATGCACTGCTTATTTTCATCTGTATCACATTTCGGAGGACCTTAGGATTACGGCAGCATCAATGCATTTATCTGGCAGAGTGTCCATTGGTTTCAGTCCTTCAAACAGTCTGCAGTGGTTTTTCATTGGGACGAATTTGCAGTTGCTATTCTGCAGGAATTTGAGATGAACACCCAGAGAGAGAGAAAACTGTAGAGTTTTTTAGTCTCAGGCAAATTGGTACAGTTGCAGATTATAAACAAGAATTTGATAAGTTGGTATACCACATAAGATTGTATGATGCCTCCTTGAGTGAAACAATGCTAGTCACAAAGTTCATTATGGGTTTGAAAGAGGAACTGAGGCTTGGGGTGGAGGTTCAGTTACCCAAGTCTGTTACGCAAGCTGCTGCCATAGCATCCATTCAAGAAAATTTGCTTGATAGGAACAAATTAAGGCATCATAGATCTTATCCTCAAAAAACCTTAGTTCATGCTGCTAACAAGGCTGAGGCTAAACAGACCTTCAATGCTAATGATATTTGGAGAGCTAGGCAACTGAAGGAATACCACCGACTTAACAATTTGTGTTTCAAATACGGTGAGAAATTTAGTCAAACTCATAAATGCGTAACACCGGAAGATGGCCAACTCCATATGTTATGGGCTAATACAGTTGATGATGGAGGGTTTCTATCTGAAGACATTCTGGCATATTTAGAGATGGAGAAGATCCCACAGGAACCAAGCAACCATATTTCCTTATATGCACTGTTTGGAAAACAGAGTTTCAAAGCACTAAAATTTCAGGCTTTGGCTGTTAATAAAGTGTTGTTTATACTGGTTGATTCAGGGATCACACATTCTTTCATGAATGTTGTTGTGGTACAATCCTTGAGTTGTGTTACAAGAGAGGTGGAAAAGTTGCAGATCAAAGTAGCTAATGGTCAGTCAATGTATTCATTGCACTCAAGAAGTTCCTGATTTTCAGTGGTTAGTGCAGGGTCACACTTTTAGTCATACTCTGAAGATCTTGGAGATTGGACTCTATGATATTGTGCTAGGCATGGATTGGCTAGAAAAATACAATCCAATGATATGTAATTGGTCAGAGATGTGTCTGGAATTTCCTTATCACAACACCTTGATCAGATTACATGGCCAAATGCAGAAGTCTGAATCTGGATTGCAGGAAGTTTCAGCTGAAAAGCTTTGTAAACGGGGCAACAGTAATGAGATATGGGCAATGGTGTTAGTGGAGCCAGAACATCAAATTTTCATCTCTGAACAAGAGGTGTTGCAAGATACACCAGAAGCTGTTAAGAAGTTGATTGATCAATTTAAAGACATTTTTCAGCAGCCTCAGTCCTTACCACCTCATAGAGCATATGACCATGCTATATCTCTGTTATCTGATTCTACCCCAATAAACTGTAAGCCTTATAGGTATTCTCTTGCCCAGAAGGATGAAATTGAAAGACAAGTTAATGAGATGTTAAAATCAGGATTGGTCATTCCAAGTTTGAGCCCTTATGCTTCTCCAGTTTTATTAGTCAAGAAGAAAGATGACTCATGTCGTTTTTGTGTTGATTATAGAAGACTGAACTCTATCACTATCAAAAACAAATTTCCTATGCCTATAATTGAAGAATTCTTAGATGAGATCTCAGGTGCCACATTTTTCTCTACTATTGACCTAGCATCAGACTTTCATCAAATAAGGATGGCACCCAATGATGAACACAAAACAGCCTTCAAAACCCATCATGAGCATTTTCAGTTTAGAGTGATGCCTTTTAGCTTGACTAATGCCCCAACAACATTTCAGTGTTTGATGAATATGATTTTTACTGAATCTATGAGGAAATATGTGTTGATTTTTATGGATGATATACTCATATATAGTAGAAATATGGAAAAACATATATCACATCTGCAGACTGTTTTTCAGACTTTGCAGCAACACAAGCTATTTGTTAAACTGAATAAGTGTGCTTTTGCAAAGCAGAGACTTATATACTTGGGTCACATTATTTCTCAACATGGTGTAGCCACTGATCCATCAAAAGTTGATGCAATGTTAAAGTGGCTAGTGCCAACAAATTTCACTGAGTTGAGGGGATTTCTTGGACTGATAGGCTACTATAGACGTTTTGTTAGAGATTTTGGGGCTCTTGCAAGACCTCTGAATAATTTTCTTAAACACAAGCAATTCTCATGGTCGGAACTAGAACATAAAGCATTTGTGGCACTTAGGCCATGACTGCAACCCCTGCGTTACAATTTCCTGATTTTTCAAAAACATTTGTTTTAGAGACTAATGCCTCTGATAAAGGAATTGGAGCAGTGATCTCTCAAGATGGACACCCTGTTGCCTATTTCAGCAAAGGAATGAGCTTGGAGAATCAAAAGCTTTCTACTTATGAGAAAGAATTCCTAGCAGTTTTAATGCCTGTGGATAAATGGAGAAATTATTTGCAAAGGGAGCATAATTAAGACTGACCATCAGAGTCTTACTCATTTACAAAATCAGTCTTTATCAACCGAACTGCAAAAGAGGGCAATGAGGAAATTGGCTGGATTTCAGTTTAAATTCATGTACAAAAAGGAGTTGAGAATAAGGCAGCTGATGCTTTATCTAGAATGGGACACAACTATCAACTTCAGTATGTCTCTTCTGCAGTACCAGTTTGGATTCAAAAAGTAGTAAATTCGTACCAGCAAGATCATGAAGCTCTGAAGTTACTGTCTGAACTGGATATTCATAGTCCTAATGCTGATGGCTTTGCTCTAGTAAATGGAGTTATTAGACATAAAAACACCATCTGGGTGGGGGCTAATACTGCTTTACAAACCAAATTGATAGCAACTTTTCACTCATCTCCCCTCGGGGGCCATTCAGGGGTCAAACCTACTTACTGCAGACTGAATAAAATATTTTCTTAGGCTGTCATGCGGCAGTCTGTTGATTCCTTCATCAAGCAGTGTGTGATTTGCCAAAAACCAAAACATGAGTTGTGCAAATACCCAGGACTTTTGCAGCCACTGCTTATTCCCACAAAATCTTGGACTGATGTATCTTGACTTCATTGAAGGTTTGCCCAGCTCTAATGGCTACACTGTAATATTGGTTGTGGTGGATAGGTTTAACAAATATGCACATTTCATACCGGTTAAACATACTTTCAATGCACATCAAATTGCGCAGCTGTTCTTAGACTCTGTGGTTAAACTTCATGGGGTGCCAAAGACAATTGTGTCTGAAAGGGATAGAGTTTTCACCAGTTCATTTCGGACTAAACTTTTCAGACTTTTGAACACTGGGCTTCAATTTAGTTCCTCCTATCACTCTCAATCTGATAGCCAGACAAAGAGGGTTAATCAGTGTATTAAAATGTTTCTCAGGTGTTCAACTCATGAAACTCCCAATAAATGGTCAAAATGGATCTCTCTAGCTGAATTATGGTACAACACTGCTTACCACTGTTCTCTGCAGTGTACACCATTCAAAGCCCTGTATAGTCAGGACCCTCACATTGGCTTATTTCCTGTGTTGTTTGATTCTGAAGACACTGAAGTAACTGAGCTGCTCAAGGAAAGAGAAAATTTGTTGAGGACTCAAAATAGATTCAAGATGCAGGCTGACAAGAAAAGGTCTGAGAGAACCTTTCAAGTGGGGGAACTTGTCTTGTTGAAGCTCCAACCTTATGTTCAACAATCAGTGGTTCGCAGAGAGTTTTCAAAATTGGCATTCAGATACTTTGGCCCTTTCAAAATCTGCAGAAGATCGGATCAGTAGCTTATAAGCTGGAATTGCCTCCAGATAGTGCTATACACCCGGTCTTCCACGTATCCCAGTTAAAGAAATTCACTCCTGACTATAATCCTGTATATTCTACATTACCTGACATTCTAGCGTTGGATTCTGCTGAGGTCATTCCACTCAAGATTTTGGATCGGAGATTGGTCAAGAAGGGGAACACTGCTGCTGTACAAGTCCTGATACAATGGTCAAGTCCGCTAGAAACTAGGTTTCACTAATTAACTAGGCAGCCACTAATCGGATGCTTAATCTAATTTTCTTAGCCTTAATCGAAACAGTGAGCAATGCATAATGATGTAGAGCACTAATTACAGCAAGATGACAATAGATTAAGTACATGATCTAGGGTGTACCTTGGCCTATGTCAGATCCGACGGCCATGGAGGTTGTGGGCGACGATGGTGTTCCTGGACGTCTGGAGGGCCTTCCCCTCACTTCCCGTATCCTTAGGATCGGACCTAGTATTTTCTTCACTTGTATGGTTTTTGTGGTTAGGGACTTAATCTTCTTTTATACGGGCATGAGAGGGGGCCTCCAACTTGGAGTCGGTTAGTGCCTCCCGATCAATACGCTCAGGGAGAGGTTCGGTGTGGGTGGGCCCCACATCTCACATGATCAAAACTAACATTCTTCCTCTTGATCACGGAGCTAAAAGCTTACTAGCTTACTTACTTATTTACTTAACTTAGTGTATATTTCTTCACGCTTTAACATAAAAGGCACAACGCATCAAAACAGTCATTTACGTACTGCTTGACTCGAGGACCGTGATATGTCTTACGTTTAGAAACAACCTTATACTTAGTTTGGCCCCTTAGTATTCAGGATAGTTCATAGGTTTCTACTTAAAACCCATGCATGCTTCGTGTTCACTGAACACTTGGGCGTAAAACCTTTATAAACAGTATCGCAAGCTTTCGCTTGATTCTTTTATGCTCGTCACTAATTGTGATACTGGATATTATCTTTCACAACACAAAACTTAACGTCGATGTACTTGACAATTTCACTCGACTCGTTGTTGTGAAAATTATGATACTACAAACTTATTATTGTAGCATTTCTTAAGTGGTTCGTGTTGTCGACCACTCTTAAAACTGGACAAAGCTTTGTATCGCCTGCTTGTTGGCCTCATCATGAATAACAAAGTTCGTCACGCATTGTGGATGATGCAGTGACTATTTATTTGGAGTGTTTCCACGAGACAACTCCATTCGCGAAGGTGGATATATAACCAACGCGGAATGCTTAGAATCCACACAATTTGCAAAACTAATACTGACAAGCTCACTTCGTCAAGTGAGTTTTTGACTTATTATATCTTAACGTGAGGCCTTATGTGCATTGCACATTCTTAAATAAGTTTTTAAATGCCTTCTAGTGATGAACCACTAGCATGGCCCAATGTCTGTCAAGTATTCCGATCATTATCTTAAGTCAAAGTAAACACTTAATCGAGCATACATCAATTAATCTTTCGACAGCAGAAGCTAATGGAATCGAAATCATAAGGTCGACCACCATTGGTTCCCTAAACTTATTTAATTCTTAAACTTATCATCCTTGACTATCTAAACAGGCAAAGATTAACACCCCCTTATTATGATCATAGTGAATTTCTAATTCTTATCTTGTAGGATTCTTCACTTAGATCTGTTTTCTTATGGACAAAACCTCTTAATTTCTTATGAGGGAATTGTATACTACTTACAAATAATGTACAAAGTACATTCAACTCTAGCATACATGTGAGTGACCTTCTCACACAACCTGAAAACCCAAACTAACTTATAGTCTAATAGATCTTAAGATATATTTCTTAATGCTTAATTGAATCCATGAATAGATTTCTCTAAATAGTATCTCAAGAGTCTTTTGACCATTATGACAAAACTTTCGGTCAGGTCACACTAATATTCTTATACAAATCTCAATAGAAATGTTGCTTTACATCCATTTGATGTAAAAATATTCATAATGCACTACTAATAAATTAATGATTTTTGGAGAATCCTTAACTGAGACAATTCTTTTGCCATTAGTCTGACCACAGATAGAAATTTCCCTTCAGAATCACGCTTAATTTTGTAGGCTCATTACAGTCTACTGTTTTGATTCTTTCAGGAACTATTACTAATACTCAGACATTGGTGGCGTACTAGATCTCATCTCATCTGACATGATTTTTACACCATAGATGATTAAGATTGTCTGATAGTATTTTCTTATGTGGTATGATCACCTTTGTTATTTGTCTTATTGTGATCGGGCTGCTATCACTATTCATCATTATTGGCCACTAATGATGAAGAATCAATAACAAGCATTGTGACAACAATGTCTTGCATTGTTGACACAACGTAAGTAAGACATCATAAAGAGTGATTCTTGAAAAGACGCAGCAACATGTACCATTCCTTTCAAGATCAGTGTCTTTATGAAGTCAAAGCTCCCTCTGATTTAGTCATCTTTACTAACTTTTATTTCTAAATGATCTTATGACCCGATATGAATCAAAACTTATATTAAGTAAGGATCAACCCAACACTTCATCTTATTCACTTATGTAATTTACATAGCGTGTGCATTATGCTTACTTTTGGGGTTATTGTCGCTTCACATTGTTGATGGTAACAGACTTGAAATGAGTTATTCTTATAATTTTTTGTTACTGATGAAAGACTAACAACACGTAGTAAATCATTAATAAAAAAATGTTAATAATTCAGCTACAGCAGGTAGAGAGAGATTATTCGACCTCTCATCATACCATACTCCCCCTGATCATGTCATCCTACTAATGATGACATGTCTTATTTAACTAAACTGATGATAACCAGTAACTTATTATTTATTGTTCTTACAACCAAACTTAATAATGTTTTGGGTTACTTTTGCCTTAACAGGACTACCTCATATGAAAACGCTTAAGTGAGGTTTACGCCTTGTCCACAATATACAATGGTGTCTTAGAGGCTCACTTAATATAAAGTTCGACTTAACACGTAAATCGATAGAATAATAACTCAACATACTTAATTAACATACACCATTTCACTTAATATAATTTTTGGAGTATTCAATTCTTACCTGAATTAAATCTAAGTCAATACTAATTATACATGTTCAACGCCTTATTTTGAATCTAAAACGTCTTAATGAGGGAGAAACTAATCGATGGAGAAAACTAATCAATTCTCCCCCTCGAAATATGACCTTAATGGCAGTGCCATAATTTTGAAATTGTTTCGAGATCGATTCTAATGCGCTTATCTTAATACTTAGTTTGTGAGTGAAAACTTGAATAATATTTAAAATCATCATATAAGGATAAATGTTATAACTGAATGTGCTTAACCATAATACTAAGAACTCAATGAAATACTTAAATAAAAAATTACAAATATGAATACTTAAACTGAAAAACCATTAATGAGGGTATATGATGAATTCTAAGTACAAAACTATAACTTAGAAGAAAAATAAGTCTAAGATTTCAACTTTAGCTTCATGATCATAACAACTTTAATGATCATTCCACTCTTCTTATGATCCTCCACTTATCTAATTCTTGTCTCAAGAATATGCAAGATTACATCTTAGTTAATCCATCGAATAGTTTGAAAATAATCTTAAGCATTGACTTAATAATTAAAACTCACCTTACCTTTATCATTCTCATGATTGACAGGCTTAATAGCACGATGAGACTTAATGCGATCTTCTTCTTGAACGCATACATCAATTAGCTTTTTAAGATCTCACTACTCAGACTGAGAGTTGTAACTTATGATAATATGCTCAAAATCATCTGGAAGTAGAGCAAGAATGTGGTTGAAAAGAAACTCATCTTTCAACCCCGAATCTAATAGCTTAAGTTTAACAGCAGTGTCCCACATACTAAGAATGTGCTCACACACACTTCCTTCATTATACTTTTGAGTGACAAGTTTCTTAACAAGTGCATGCATCGTAGCCTTGTTACAGTCAGTTGCATACTTTTCTATCATAAGGAGGTACTCTCATAAGCAGTGTTGCATTCAGAAATTTCTTCTCGAACACTCTTAGTAATTGAATCCTTAATCACTTGTAAACATTTCTTATTTGAGATTGACCACTTAGCACGATCTAAATCGAAGCGAAAGTAGTCCTCTTCATAAGCTTCCATCCTTTTGGTGAAAGGCTCCTTAGTTTCCCTGTCATGAATAACGGGAAGCTTAGGTTCAGTAGGACGCGCTCTCATCAGTGTCAAATCTACTTCGGATATTGCTAAACCAACCTCCAACTTACATCGCCAAGTACTATAATTGTTTTTTCTTAGATAGTTCTCTGGCGAGATAAATCTTAATATAAAATCTGGAATGGAAGATCATTCATAATGAAAACATAATAGAACATAAGTAAATGTATGAACATGATTATGAACAAAACATCTTATTTTATCTTTCACGTTGGTTATTTGACAACTTACAAAATTAAAGACTTAATAATTTCGTCTTTCATGTTGGTTACTGAACGAAAACTAACCGAAGTTAAATAATCATTAACTATGTGTTTCGTCTTTCACGTTGGTTACTTAACGAAAACACAACACATGAAGTAGCTTAATAAAAATAAAACTTAACTTCTAAACGTGTTTTGCTTTTCATGTTGGTTACTTAGCAAAAAAACACAACAATAAAGACATAATAATTTTGTCTTTCACGTTGGTTACTCCACAAAAAAACTTAATAATGCAATGGATCATTAACATCGTGTTTTGTCTTTCACGTTAGTTACTCAACAAAACACTATGATTTAAGAGGTGTGAAGACTTAAACTCAAAATGTGGTAATTTCATATTTCACGTTGGTTACTCAACGAAATTACCATCACTAATAATAACTTAAACTTCATGACTTAAAACTTAAAGCAACTTAGGCATAACAACTTAAACATAATCACTTAAATTAACTTAATTATGGTGACTCAAAATAACTTAATCATGAAAAATTTAACTTTCGCGTTGGTTACTCAATAAAATTATCATGACAATGGTAAATTCATTTTTCACGTTGGTTACTAAATGAAAGCACCATAACTTAATTAACAGTGGAAGCTTAATACTTAATTTTCTTAATTATCATGCTTCATGACTCATGATTCCACAACAAAATATATTAACTTAAATAAGTGGACAAGAAATACTTATTTTTATACTTAGCCTAAATAATTAAGAATTACAAAAAAACAATAATAAAATAATTACCAAGATACTTAATAGTTTATGTCCACTTAATTAATTTTGTGGGCCTTAATGACATTTTATCCCATACTAAAATGCCCATAATATTTTCAGTCAAAGACTTAAAATATCCAAAGACTTAAAATGCTCACATTCTAATTTTGGCCCAAAGCCAAGACAATACACAGAAATAATGAAAACTGAAGAGTGCAGCCCAACAGGAGCAGAAAGGGCTGCTGCTTGCGCAGGGGGGGGGGGGGGGAGGGGGGGGGCCTAACAGCCTGTGTGGTCTGCTAAGCTGTAGGCAGTCCGCTCGGGTCCAGCCGTGGGCCGAAGCCTGTTACGTGTGCGCGAGGCCTGCACGAAAGCGGTCGACCGGCCCGTTGCCTAATAATCGCCGCTGGCCCTCCAGAGCGCGCAACCCACTCATCGTGTGTGGCAGAAAATGCGGCCCACGTGACGCACGGCCTGGTGCGGCACCGCTTCATCCACGCCACTGATTTTCATCCAACGGACGAGCTGAAGGATCGCAGACACAAAACCGTGCCGCAGCATCAGTTGCTCTGAACCCTAAAACACTTTCCCCCCGCCCCCTCTCTCATCTACTCGCCGCGCCGCACGACTAAGGGAGGCGGCGAGCCCGAGGCTTGCCTGCGGGTCAGCCGCAACTAGAGACGGGTGCGACGCCGGCGAGTGCGGTCGCATGAGAGTGTCCTGGCTGCCGCTGAGTTGCTTCGCGGTGGCTTTCCTTTTCGAGGTGTTGCCCCGCTTGGATTGGAGTCGCTGAGTCGTCGGCGCCGCCGCCATAGCCCTCGCCGGTGTGCGCGCTCTACTTTGAGCGTGTCGCCGTTGATGATTACATCGGGCGGTGCCCCTTTTTTGGCGGATTCAGCGATTTGGCGACACCGGTATCCCAAAAATAGAAGTCGGCGTGCCCTAAGGTCAGTGGATCTGCCCTCTAATCCCCATTCTAATTCTTACTCGTTTCGGTTTCAATCTTCTAAGTTCTTATTTCTTAATCTGATTTGAAAACCGAAAGTTTAATTCGACTCCCCTCCTTCTAATTTATGTGGGATTGGGCCTTAACTTAATCAAACCCGAATTAGGGATTGCCTAGACCGGCTCTGATACCAATGTTGGAAATTAGGTTTCACTAATTAACTAGGCAGCCACTAATCAGATGCTTAATCTAATTTTCTTAGCCTTAATCAAAACAGTGAGCAATGCATAATGATGTAGAGCACTAATTACATCAAGATGACAATAGATTAAGTACAGGATCTAGGGCGTACCTTGACCTATATCAGATCCGGCGACCATGGAGGTTGTGGGCGACGATGGTGTTCCTGGACATCCGGAGGGTCTTCCCCTCACTTCCCGTATCCTTAGGATCGGACCTAGTATTTTCTCCACTTGTATAGTTTTTGTGGTTAGAGACTTAATCTTCTCTTATACGGGTGTGAGAGGGGGCCTCCGACTTGGAGTCGGTTAGTGCCTCCCGATCAAGGCGTTCAGGGAGAGGTTCGGTGCGGGTGGGCCCCACATCTCATGTGATCAAAACTAACAAAGTCTTCCTGCCACTGCTACAACCTGGGAAGATTATCATGTGATCAAAGGGAGATATCCAGAGGCGCTAGCTTGGGGTCAAGCTGAAGCTCGGGAGGGGGATTGTGTCACGCTACTGGAGAGCTCAGCCGAAGAAGCACCGGCGAGGAAGAAGCGCGCTAGGACTTAAACGTTCGAAGTGAAGCTGGGCCGTTGGGAGCGCGCGTGCGTATAGCCCAAGGCCCATATACGGGTATAAATACGCCGACCCGCTGCAGGTGGGGCCAGGTAATTAGAATTCTGTTACTCGTCTCTTCCTCATCTTCTTCCTCCTTCATCGATGAACTCCTGTACTGGTTCCGCCATTGGCAAAGCAGGAAGTGAGAATCCGACGAGTAACTCATCCACCAATCGTTCGCGTTTTGTGTGTGTGCTGACGTTCTCGCGTGCGTTACACAGTGACATCCCATAAAAGGCGCCATCTTCTACAGTCTAAAGGTAGCATCAGAAAGTTGAAACTCATGGTATCTGCAGATTATATATAGGTCATCATGATACCGGAGTCCGGAGATTACAACAAGCTGGCGGTGGTCGAGCCTCCTGTCTCCATGGCTCCGACTGCCAAACAAATTTATTCAACGATTCGTCCAAATGTCTTGTGAATTACACTATATCACATGGCCAGGGGGCCTGCACCGTCCTCCGGCAGGTACGATCACACGGCCGCCGAAGCCAGCTCCAGCGCTTGCTCTATTCCCGTTGCGTTCTCCGGTGCCGCTCTCCTCGTGCTTTGTTCGCCTTCTCCCAAGCCTTCGTCGTCCTGCTCCCACAGGAAGCTGGCGTACGCAGCGAGCACATGGCTGCAAGATGCAACGTCACCTCGCAAGGGTCAAGGAATTCGACAACTAAACTAAACGACGATTTTTTGCACGCAGTAATCAAAGGTGCGAGCGAGATATGAACGGCGACCTGTTCTGCGGGGCAGCCTGCACCGACTTCTGGAAGTAGCTGAGGGATCTCTCCCTGTCGTGGTGCGCCTGCCAGACCAGCTTGGCGTACTGCGACATGATCTCGCCGTCGCTGGGGTCCGCGAGCATGGCGCGGGAATAGTACTCCTCGGCCCTCTTGTGGTCGTCCTTCACCTGTCCGTGCGTGTAAGTTTATAAAACAACAAGGACTTTCGCAACTGTAATCTGTCCCTAGTAAATATGTGGAGA
Organism: Tuctoria greenei; assembly: GCA_036927565.1. Classification (NCBI taxonomy): domain Eukaryota; kingdom Viridiplantae; phylum Streptophyta; class Magnoliopsida; order Poales; family Poaceae; genus Tuctoria; species Tuctoria greenei. The sequence continues at coordinate 108,126,963 of JAYESD010000012.1, read as the reverse complement.
ATGTATTGGTATCGGAAGAAACAACAAAATAATATTCTCTGCATCGAAACCACGCTGTCCCCTTCGATCATTCTGTTCTGGCTAGAAAAAAGATCAATGCATTACCTCGTGCAGGAACTGCGCGTAGTTGCGCAGGAACATCGCGTTCCCGGGCTGCTCGTCCACCATCTTCTTGTACTGCGCGTCCAGCGCGGCCACCTTCTCGTCCTGCGCGTCCATCATCTTGGGCTTGGCGGCGCCGGCAGTGAACAGGCCGGAGGCGATGCGGTCGATGCCGAGGCCCCTCGCCAGGAACAGCGGCAGCTCCGGCTGCGCCGTCTGCTGATCCTGCTCCTGCTCGAACCCGAACTGATCGTGGGGAGGCTGCTGCGCCGCCAGCGGTGCGCCCTTGGTGTTGTAGATGGAGAAGGAGAGCTCTGTGTGGAGGCCGCCGACGTCGTTGGGTGTCGACGGGTGGAGGGATGGGAGATGGCTGTCTGAGAAGGCACGGCGGAGATGCAGAGACGAAGGGGACGAGGAGGAGCGGAAGGAGTGCAGGAATGGCGTGGATGAGCTCCTCAGCAGCATTCTCTCTCCGACTCTCCCCCTCTCTCTCGTCTCTCTGACGGCGTTTCCACTTCTTGAGAGAGAGGAGAGGAGAGAAGTCGGTGAGGCTTCCTCGAGATCCGACCTCTCGTGTCCCTTTTTTTATGAATCGTAGTTAATAGAAGGCCACGCCCTGCTTCATTTATTATCACAACTTGTTAACTACGATTTGGAACCACTTGTGTGTATCAGTCGTCAACAGGTTATTTTCTCTCGATAAACAGATGTTCGAGAGGGATGCATGTGACTCGTCATGGATACTGCAAACTGATTCACGGCGTTCGCGTTGATCCGGAGAGAGGCCCGTGCTTGAGCGGTCGTTCAGCCCAAGCTCTTCGAAAGTAACATGCTCGTGAATCATGGCTTGACTAGACTTCCCTTTTGTTCTCAGCATGCCATTTGTCAACCGCACTCGCTGGGTTAACGCAGCGATCTTATCTGCGAACCCGGGAACCTCGTGGGCGTCCCTCTCCATACATACGGCTCCCACTTCCAGATGCACGTCGGCGTCCAGTTTAGTGAAACCTCACGTGCTTGGCTCTGAATCTGCAGCCATGCATTCTCACAGTCACAGGGCAAAGCAAACGCCGATGGAGTTCCAGTTCAGTATTGCGATGATCAATCGTAGGACGGCGGAGTCTTGTGAAGCATAAAACCTCTCCTAACAGGCAGCGGCGAGGAAAACGATTCTCACTTGGTCGACGAGTCCGCAGCTGCAATAAGTGAGGAAATCATTATTCTTGCGAATTCTTCGAATTACTATTGATCAACGAGTAATGAGCGGACCAGGAAATCTAACACCGAGAAAGAACATTCTCATCAAGACGGCAGGAGACTTTCTTCCCGAGCGGCGGCGTCGTTTTCTCCTTCTCTGCCATCGTCGATGGCCACTCGACTTTCTTCCCAAGATTGGAAGACGAATCATTTTGTCCCCCTTTGAGCTTGGTTATGTGAAGATGACGCTTCCACCTTCGTCTTCTCTCCCACCTTTGTCTCCCTCCCCTCCATCGTTGACGCCCTCCTCCCCGGCAAGCCTCCCATCTCCTCGCGGCCTCAATCCCACCCTCTCCCCCTTTGAGCTTCAGCCTTCCACTATCGCTGCGGAGAGTTTCATCGCCTCCATCCCTACCCAATCTCCACCTTCGTTTACCTCCCCCCACCTCCTTGCTACTCCGCCTTTGCCCGCCCCCACCGATGCCGCGCTCCAGGAGCCGCGCTCCTCTTCGCCCATGCCCCCTTGCCCCTTGTCCCCTCGTGTGGAGGCCCCATCCGTCTTTCTCCCGGAGATGCCTGCTAGTCTATCCCCCTCTGGCCTCTCGACTGCCTCGAGCATCGAAAGTGCAGAACCACTGGACTGGAGGTCTATTGGAGAGGAAGATGGTGCCTTTGCCATCTGCTCCCAGCAGCTCAGGGATGCGCTCCGCCCTCCTAGCCCTGAGCGTCGCTCATTAACCCCTCTGATGGTAGTATCACACAACCTCCTACTGGTATCTTCAGCATTCAAGCCTCCCTCTCCGCTTTTGGAGCTCCCTGCACTTGCTCCAACAGCTCGCCGCCTTAATCCGAAGCTTGGAGGCCGGTTCGCATTAAAGGAAAGGCCGCCGTCGGTCAATCTGTGGAGCAAAATTCCCCGGAGTGGATACGGGTGGTCTACAAGGCCGGCCGCCACAGTCGCCCACCCTTCTTCGGCTAGACCGCATCGCATCTGGACACGAAAAAAAGCTTAACCTCCTCGTCAATGCTCCCCGGTCCTCCTGCCCGACCTTTGCACTCGTCAATGCTCCCCGGAGCAGCTTCAATTCTTCCATACAAACAGAAATCCCCTACTGGCAGCCCTCAGAAGGGCGATAGATTGATCCCCATGCCTACCTCGCTCGTCAATCCCCCGACCTCCTCCCCCCCCCCCTCGTCGGGAACTCCTTAAAAACCCGTTTCGAGGCTGCTGCTTCCACTGCCTTGCAATCGATCACCGCCGCTCCAAGTGCAGAGACCCCCGTAGGTGCCTCTCGTGCGGAGGCCACAATCACTTTGCAATAAACTGCACCGTCCCCCCGCCGCACCCTAAAACAGAGGATACACCCAGTGTTTTCTCCCGCATCCCCCCCCCCCCACACATCACAGGCTCCTGTTTCGGAGGCGGTGACCCACCGCCGACGACCCCTTCACCCCATGGTTGACCTGGCTGACACCGTCGCCCACATCCTGGGCTTCCCTGTTCCCCGTCCGCCGTTCGGGTTCGGGACTGTTGCCCCCGACACCTTCATGACTGTGGCCTGCGACACCCTGATGCCCCAGGCGATCATCCTTGCTTCACTGGAGGGATACGACCACGCCAATACCTTCGACGTTGTGGAGGCTATCCACGCTCAGCTGGGGATTCCCTGTCACGACATCACCGTGTCTCGACACAAGCCCGAAGACTTCCTGGTCAAGTTCGCCCACTCCGAGCAGCAGGTGCTCGCTGTCCGCCAGAAGCGCACCTTCATGACAGCATTGGCTTCACGGCAAAGCCCTGGCACATTTGGTTCGTCTCGTTCCAATGGTCCTATCTTGCCAAGATTTTCGTAGAGCATTTGTCGTTTCATGCTTGGTCGGAGGAGGGCATTAGGCAAATCTTTGGTGATCTCTGTTGGTTCGACCATTTTGATGAGCCTTCTTTCACCCAAGAGAATAACGAGATGTGTATTTTTTTGGGGCATGGATGGAGGACCCCAGCCGCCTACCATGCACCAAAGCCGTCACTTTCCTCCCTTAGCGACCTTCCATTGCTCTAGATGTCGCAGCGATGGCGTTCCCCCCAGAAGGCATCACGGCCCAGCTAATCATTCACTTGGATGAGTTGTACATCTGGTCCTCATCAACTAACATCTCCAATGGTGTTGCAGATCACAATCTGCCAGACTTCATCCTTCCGGGCTTCTTCCCCTTCGGGCCAGATGGAGAGCCTTACCCTCGCCCTGCGGGGTTTGACTGGATGGAAGGGGTGCCAGACAACATCATCGACCCTCGCCGAAGCCGAGCCCATGAGGCTTTCCATCGCAACTCCGCCTACCGACACCAAGGCGACGACTATGACGACGAAGCCGGCGAGCGCCCTCGCTGCAGGGGTGGCCATTTCCACAACGCCAGAAGGGGTCATCTTGCGGGCTCAAGAAACGGCGCCCGACAGGGAAGCCACTCCAGGAGCCATCACCACCAACTGCCTCGGGAGTCGGCCTATTCCCTGGCCACCCGCGATTGCCACTTGTCGGCGTCCCCTGTCCGCCTCCGCACACAGGAGGCGCCCCGTCGTGACGACGATGGCTGGGAACATCGCCGATCAGCTTCATCGGGCCCACACCCGCGCTCTGCCTCCCCCGATCGGCGCCAAAGGCTGTCCTGAAACCCTCCCCACGCCAGAGCTCTCCAGGGCGGGGGCCTCCCGACCAAACGTTCGAAGACAAGGCGCCTGCAACTGAAGACCCCATTGCAGAAGCCCTGGCATGATCTGACCCCCAGAAAGCAAACCACGTGCCTCCCCAGATTGAGGCTGACCACGTGCCTTGGTACTCGGCGCCACGGCACGCGGTATGCTCACGCCACCATCTCTTCTGCTGCAGTGTCCTCAAGCCACGAAGGTACCCTCTGCAACAAAGCTACACCGGGACCCGTGAGGAGTGGCGAGCCCCCACCTCTTGGACCCCACCGAGCAGACCTCTGGGGCCCGTGTGCTGACCGCGGAGGCACGCTCCCGGGCCCCGGTGACTCTGGAAGCTCATCAGTCTGAGGCCGCAGAGCTTCAGTTCAAGACAGCTGACTATGGACCAACCATGGCGAGCTCGAGGCGGCCTCCCTGGAAGGCCTGTTCAGGAGTCCACCTCCTCCAGTGCTTGCGGTTCCACCAACCCAACACCGAGCGCCACGGGGAGGTCCGTGCCTGCGGCACCTTCGCGCTGGAGCAAGCGTCAGGCAGATCAGCCGAACGCCATCCCTGTCTCTATGCGCGCCACCCACAGGCTGATCCGCCAACTCAACATGGTGGCCGCAGGAGAGCCCGTGGGCAAAGAAGCCATGAAGAAGTACGAAGACTACAAGAGGCCGCTGCCCGCCAAAGCTATTCAGTTTTCCGCTCAGTTACCTGCCTCGCCAACGACGAGATGACTCGCGCCACAGCTGCTCTTGTGGCGGAAGACTTGCGAGCTTAGACTATGGCCTGATGAGGGGCTATGTCCAAGCTAAGCGTCCACCTAGTTCCCCATGTTTCGCTGCAGAATAAAAGCACAGGGCGATGTTCGTGTGGTGGTTCTTCGTTGTTTTCAGCCATCAGTTTAGCCTGGGTTCAAAGCTTGTACCTGGGAAGGGCTGTTCTTAGGGTTTTGTGGTGGTTGCCCTCCCAAACTGCTGTGTCAATGGATTGTGTTCCTTTGTTCACGACCATTAGAGTCTGCCCTGTTTTCCAATAGATGCAGAACTTAAATTGTTAAATTGGAATGTGTAGGGTCTAAACCTCCCCGCCCGCAGAGAAGCGGTCAGACGTATGCTCATGGAATCAAAAGCAAATGTCGTGTGTCTCCAAGAGTCCAAGATCCAACATCTGGAAGCAAGGTTGGCAGCAGAGTTTCTGAGCCCTTGTCTCTCTTCCTTCTTCACCCTCCCAGCCCATGGCACAAGAGGTGACATTGTTATTGCTTGGAATCCTAATTTTATCGAAGCTGAAGCGCCAACCGCACAAGATTACTTTCTATTTTGCTCCATTTGGCACCGCCTAACATATCAGTTTTGAAATTATTAGTAGTGTATGGCCCAACTCTGGAGAGTGAAAAGGAACTTTTCCTTGCTCAATTAAACGCCTCTAAACCCCCCGCCGGAGTGCTGTGGTTATGTATAAGTGATTTCAACCTCATCACGGATGCCCGCGACAAGAACAATGGACACATTAATAGAAGATGGATGGGATCTTTCCGCAAATGTCTAAAGTTAGCAAGTTTAATCGAGATACCTCTGCAAAACAGACACTTCACCTGGAGCAACGAGCGGGCCTCCCCAACCCTGGTTCGCCTTGGCAGGGGTTTCGGTTGTCCAGACTGGGCACATCCTCTTCTCGGGTCACGGTCTCCTCGCACTGTCATCCTCAATCTCCGATCACTGCCCAATAGTGCTCGCACCGCAGCAGCAGCCGGCACGGAAGCAAGAATTCAGATTTGAAAATTTTTGGACTAAAGTCGCCGGTTTCAATGAGATTGTGCAGCGCGCATGGACTGACCAACCTGCATAGTGACCCCCCATGCGCACTCTGCAAAGCAAACTCCTTCACACAGCCAAGGCTTTGAGAAGGTGGAGTTTCGACCTTTTCGGCCAAGCGAGAATTCAACTTCAGATCGCCACGGAGGTGGTCCAACGTATTGACGCCGCTCAAGACACCAGACAACTCTCTGAAGCAGAGGCTCAACTCCGCAAAGACCTCAAAATCTGTATCCTGGGTCTAGCTGCTATTGAGAGGTCTAGGCGCAAACAAGCATCACGGGTAAACTGGATCAACTGGATCAGGGAAGGAGATGCCTGCACCAGATATTTTCACCTAAAAGCAAATGGCCGGTATCGGAAAATTTTCATCCCATGCTTGAAAAACGGCGACGGCTCCTGGTCCTGATCTCACACAGAAAAGGAGCAAACACTACTGTAAGGATCGAATGCCCAAGAAGAGAGGTGAATTGAGCTTCTTTTTAAAAACTAAAGCAATAAAAACTCAACTACTAAAAGTCCAATTCCCTATGCAAACAACCTATGCATTCAAGTGAATAATAAGTTTGCGGTATAGAAATCCATAAGTATAACGGGAATGAAAGAGTATGCAAACTCCCGAGAAGACACGAAGACATAGTGATTTATCTCGTGGTTCGACAAGATCATCAAGACCTTCCTACGTCCACGTTGTGGCACCCACCAAGGGTGTAGCCACTCCCAAGTCACCAAGACCAGGGATCTCACTTGGGGTCTCCGTTCACCATCTCCGGCAAGGTGGAACTCAAGCCTTGTACAAGTTTGATCTTCCGGGCTTCCACAACCGACTTGACAAGCCCCGAAAGGATCTCTCCAATCACCGACTGATACACGGTGAATGCAATCACCAAGAGACACTCACTTACAACTCTCACTAGACTAGAGACTCCAATCACAAAGAATGGAAGTACACAAGCATCATCTCTAGTAAGTTCTAGCCTATCTCTTGGTGTACAAGTGGTGTAAATGATGTGGAAGGGGTTGTTCAACGTCTTGAATGCTTGATTATGTGTAGAGTAGCTCAGGGCATCAAAACTTCTCTAAATGACTGGTTGAAGGGGTACAAATAGCCAGCTTCCACGAGATAGCCGTTGGAAAAGTAGGCTGACATCACTGTTATGCAAACACCGGATGATCCGATGTCCCCCCTTCAGCTGTCATCGATCGAATACAAATTAGCTGAGGTCACTGTGTCAGATATGATCGTTGATCGACCGATGTTGTATACACCTAATCCGGTGACACTTGGTCCAGGATGGTCCAGAAACAATGCTTACTGGAATGATCGACCGATGTGGCATATTTGTACATCAGATGGTCCAGTGTTACTTGGTCCAGGGAAATTGCTTACTGGAATGATCGATCGATGTAACACATGCTTCAACATCGGATGATCCGGTGTATACCCAAGACTGAGGTCTTTTTCTGCTGCAGAGCCAATTTGATCGATGTAGTTTTTTCTGGATACATCGGATGATCCGGTGAGTTGATTTTGTCTGCTTCGAGTTGTTCTAAGTGATTCTTTTGGAATTTGTCCGAGTGACCTCTTAGACATTGGTTTGAAATGTTCTTCTGATGACGACTAAGTCTCGCGTGCTGTCAATTTTGATGGAATAATTTTGACATATATGTTTTTTCTTTCAGTTTTCATGAAAATCGATTGACCTCGTAAAATAGTTTGTTGAGGGGTCTCCAATTGTATCCAATGAGCAGTAGATGATACAAATATATATTCTATTAAGTGTGATGAGTTATATGAGAGGCCTTACATCCACAAACTTATTAGTGATATCTAACGGTTGTCATTAATCACCGAAACCATACCTTATGGGGGCCTAGATGCTTTCAATCTCCCTCTTTTTGGTGATTGATGACAACACAATGAGTAAAGCATAACAGTAATAAAGTTAAGAATACGTTACTCAAAAATATATGTAACAAGTACAAGATCCAGCACACGAAGTTCAAAGGCTCAAAAACGGTCAATAAAACATAAGAGAATTAAGTAGCACACGGATACTCAAGGATAGCAAAAGAATAGAAAAGCTCCCAAATTACAAAAGTTCCCAGAAAAATATTGTCCCTACAACTAGGACTCCCCCTAAGACTATGCTATCCCTCCCCCTGACTCTGACTCTTCTCCCCCTTTGGCATCAAGACACCAAAAAGGGAAGCTGAGTGCCTAAGAATCCTGAGCGCTTGGGGCGATGACGAACTGGTCACCGTCGGGGGTGCTGTCGTCGGTCCCATCTCCTGGAGAGATGGAGCTGCTGCCTGCTACTGCTGAGGCTGGAGTGGAGGAAACCGGGGCTGTGGGAGCCGTTGTCGGTACTGAGAGTGCCTGCTGAGTCGGGACTGCCGGTAGCGGGGCACTGACAACCGAAGCCGGAGTCTGCTGAAAGAGGGTCGTAGTCGGCAGAGGAGAGTGAATCGGTGCGCCTAGGGCAAACAGTGGTGACATGCTGATAGTCGGTATCGGCGTGGTCGGCACTGGAGTTGAGACTGGTGCTAGGACAGGTGGACCTGGAGTTAGACCAGGAAGCTGTGAGGGCAGGGCAATCCCGGTCTGAGTGTAGAGGTTGGTGATCAACCCCAGGATGCCCATCATGGCCTACTGCGTCTGCTGCTGCTGGTCAAGAGTACGCTAATGAATCTGGTCAATGAGTCCAGTGAGCCTGTCAGTGTCCTCTCGCCTCTCGCGGGCTATCTGACGCTGCATCTCCTACTGCTGCTGCTGGAGCTCCACAAGACGTGCAGCCTGCTCAGCTCTGGCCTGCTCAGCTGCAAGCCGAACCTGTCGCTGTTGCTCAACCATCTGTTGTAGTAGAGAAGTAAGCTCGGATGGCTGAGAGACCTGTGCCTCGGACACCGGAGGTGGGGTAGGAGGTGGTGGTGCAGTCAAGCCTCCAGCCTCCGCGTCGTGCTGCCTGGGTGAGGGAGGAGGTGGGAAGTACTCCTCGACACTGTCACTAGTGTCACTCTCTGACCAGATATGCTATAGATCCCCTCCCTGAGCCTCAGCCTGTGCTAGGATCCTGTCTTCCTTTGCTAAGTCTGCCCAGTCTTCTTCTAAAAGTCGAGCTCGGACCTGACGCTCAACTGGGCGGCCAAGGCGGCGGTCTCCAAGAGCTGGAGCACAGTAGTGTCCGAACCGAGTGACACTCTCGTCGGTGAGAGTATCACGCACAGCAGATCCCTCTGGAGCCAACAGGTAGAGCAGGTGACTGATCCAGTGGCCAAACACGAGCTGTCTCATCATCCCAACTCCATTTGTGATGACATCCTCCATCTCACAGATGAGGATATCCATGATGTCAAACTGCATCCCGTTCATGACATAGAACAGGAGGGTCTGCTGCAAACTGGTGAAGCCCTCAAGGTATCCTGACCTGGGTAGTAGCGTGCGGTGCAAGGCAAGGTGAACAATACGTGCAGCCGGAGTGAGTAGAGCAGGTACCCTAGGCTGGTCAGGTGTGAAGCACTGAGCAAACAGTGACCGAATCTCCTCAAAAGGTGGTGCCACACCTCCAGTGAGCGGCCTCCTCAGTGGGACAGCCTGTCCATAGACTAACTCGTGTAGGCAGGTGTCATGGAGATCCACGCTTAGCATCTGTCCCAAGGTCTGTCTAGTCACATGGTGATGCTGGCCCATGAACATGAAGTCAATGGATCTGCGGCCCTCTGAAACGTAGAGTGTGGCAAAGAAAACTCAGACCCAGTCCTCCACATAGGCACTCCGCTGGAAAGACATCAGCTCCACTAGCCCTCTGTACCTCTCAAATAAAGGGCGAATCTCAGTGCTGGCTGCAAGTGCGAGCTCATCCCAGTCAATGAAGTTGTGCTGGAAAAGTTTATGGCCCCGACGTCTGTAAGTCTCATATAGCGACGCCTATGTCAGGGTCCAGAAGCGACTGTCCACAAGTGGCTCTCTGGGCTGCGGGAACCACTTCTCAAGCAGAATGCTCCGTCGAAGCTTCTTGAGCTGCTTTGCCTTCATTTTCCTGTAGTCAGTCAGACGGACACCCTCATCAACCCATACATTGGTGTCCATCTCATAGACGGCTCTCTCGGCCACTCTGTCCTCCCGAAGCTCAACTGCAAATGGTCTCTAACTCAGGGCTGCAGCTGGATGACCTCCACGGGTCCTGACTGTGCGCCGGCGAACAAGCGGCTCCTCAGACTCCTCTGTCTCGTCTGTCTGCTGTGGTTGTAGCTGTAGCTGCCTCTGTCGGGACTCCCGAATCCTCAGGGATCCTCCTCGGCCACGCTCACTCTCCTTAGCAGCGCGAGCGACCATCTCAGCTTGTCTAGCTTTCTTCATCTCTTTCGATAGCTTTTGCTTCTTAGCTGTCGGCTCCTCAATGGCCTTTCCCTTTCCTTTCTTGTCACGACCCATCTTGATGAGAAGAGTGACGACGACGAAGATGAGATCGCGGGCTAGGGTTGACGACGGTGAATTCAGAGAATGTACGACGGCGAACGGCGAGGAAGTGGTGTAGGTCACGGGGTCTCGCGGGGTGACGATGCCGGGCACACGAGGCGGCGACGCAAAGTACGACACGACCGGGCGCGAGGGGCAACGACTCGGAGGGTGATGCCGCTGGGCGAACCCTAGCGGCAAAGAGGAGTGGCGGCGGCTGGGCGAAGAGGAATGGCGCGGCGGCGCGGAGGGTGGCGGCGCGACGGGGAGTGCGGCGGCCGGGCGCGAGGAGTGACGACGCGACGAGTGGCGGCGGCAGCGCTGAGTGCGCCGGCGGCCGGAGCGCGACGGCGGGCGGCGACAAGGCAAGGGGCGCGGAGCGGCGGCGGCGGAGAGAAGAGAGAGAAAAAAGAAAGAAAAACAGAGAGGCACTCTAAATAGGTGCGGCCCGAACCCTAGCTCGATTTTAACATCGGATGATCTGACGTCAGTTGAGAGGGTGCAACAGTCGAGTGGTACAGTAAGGTTATTCCAGAGACACCTTCAGCATCGGATGATCCGACGTGGAAAAGTGTATCATCGGTTGAATCTGACACAACTCTAGAAATGTGAACATCGGATGCTCCGATGTTTCTCAGAATGAACTCATCGGTTGGTTTGACTTTCTGTCTGAGCTGACCCTTGTACTTAAGCACAAACGGATCCGATGATGCTTCTGCCCTAAGCATCGGATAATCTGATGACTAAAAAAGACCAGCAACAACCCATATATGTCCTTTGACTTAAACAAACAAAGAGAAACACAAGTCTTAGGACTTTTTGGGCAACCCCTAACCTCTCAAAAAGACTTTAACGCTAGTTGCCAATAACTTGGCTAAGCCCTAAAGCAAATAGAACACTAGAAAAACCAAGGAAAAATCCGAATAAAATGTAAGGCCCATGCTTTGTGAGCTAGAGGATGAAGACTTCTATCTCTTTAAAACATGTTCCTTTAGGCATTAACACTTAACACTTTGTTCTTTCCACATCATATGAGTTGAGATATTGAATTTCAAACAAGTCTCTTTCTCATAAAGTAGGTTCCCCTTTGTGACAATCTACCGTATGCAATGCCAAACAATTTTTAATGCACGATATTAAATGTGAGTGCCAGTCTATATGGCAGGCATCATGCAGGACATAAATTAAATCTTTCTTGCCAAGTTTGAACCTTTCAAAGGCTTCTTCAGGGAGAGCGATTCTGCAAGCCTTGTGGATACAAAAAAAAAACCGTCATCCCAAGCTAATACTTGCTCGCCCCTATCATTTGAAAGTTAGACAAGACCTATATGTGATGCATTCTTACATGACCAAGACACTAGGGAACGCCCAAGCAAGTGGCACCCTCCGGAGGTACTCTTGCGATCCACACGCCATCTGGCAAAGTCCGAATTTGAGTAACCCAAGAGATGGAATTTAGCACCTTTGGGGTACCACAGGCCTACACTTGGGGTATGCTTGAGATACCGAAGTATCCTAAAGACCGCCTTCCGATGCGATTCATTAGTTGAAAGCGAGCACACAAGCACACACTAAACATGATATCGGGCCTAGATATAGTAAGATAAAGCAATGAACCAATCATGGAACGGTAATTAGATTGGTCAACATGTTTACCGTCCATATCTGCGTCGAGATGACAATTTGTTGCCATTGGAGTACTTCTTGAGCTACAATCTCCCATATCAAATTTCATCAAGAGGTCCTTGGTATATTTTTCTTGATAGATGAAGGTCCTCTCTCGAAGTTGTTTGATTTGAAATCCAAGGAAGAAGTTAAGCTCTCCAATCATCGACATCTCGAATTCCCTACACATCATTTTGCCAAATCTCATGGCTAAGAACTTCGTTAGTTGAACCAAAAATAATATCATCGACATAAATTTGACAAACAAATAGTTCTCCATCGATATCTTTGGTGAAGAGTGTAGTGTCCAACCTCCCGATCTTGAATCCTTGCATGATCAAGAAATCCCGTAGTCCTTCATACCACGCTGTAGGTGCTTGCTTGAGCCCGTAGAGCGCCTTGTGCAACCTATACACATGATTAGGATTCCTTGGATCTTCGAACCCGGGAGGTTGTTCAACATAGACAAGCTCGTTAATGTAACCATTAAGAAAGGCACTTTTCACATCCATTTGATAAAGCTTTATATTATGATGTGATGCAAAAGCAAGAAGTATACGAATGGCTTCTAGTCGAGCGACCGGAGCAAATGTTTCTCCAAAGTCTAGTCCTTCAACTTGCGAGAAACCCTTGGCCACAAGTCTTGCCTTGTTGCGCATCACAACACCGTTCTCGTCTTGTTTGTTGCGGTACACCCACTTTGTCCCGATGACGTTCTTGTCCTTGGGTTGCTCCTCCAGCACCCAAACTTCATTGCGCATGAAGTTGTTGAGTTCTTCTTGCATGGCCATTACCCAATTTGGATCTTGGAGTGCTTCCTCAATGTGAGTGGGTTCTACACATGAAACAAACGAGTAGTGCTCACAAAACGTAGCGAAATAGCAAGAACGTGTACTTACTCCCCTTGACGGACTACCGATAATTTGATCAATCGGGTGCGCCTTGGAGATGCGTTGATGCCTCATAAGTGGTTGTGAAGCACTTGGCGGTGGTGATGCGTCTTGCTCTTCTTGTGGTTGGACTTGATCATAGACTTGTTCTTCTTCTTGATATTGTGTGACTTGTGAATCTTATGTCGGCAATGAATCATCTTTTTCTTCTTCGTCAACTTGAGGTGCCATAGATGTGTTGATGTTGGAACTTGAGGCTCCCCCTTGATCATGGCTCTCCTCAACTTTAGGCTTGATGTCTCCAATGGTCATGTTCTTCATAGCTTCTCGTAGAGGCTCATCATCTATTTCATCATGACCAAAACTCTCCTCTTGGGAGCCATTAGTTTCATCAAACTCAATATCACAACTTTCCTCAACTAAACCGGAGGTTTGGTTGAATACTCGATATGCTTTTGAGTTTGATGCATAACCAAGAAAGATACCAACATCACATCTTCTTTCAAACTTACCGATACTTTTCTTGTGGTAGATATAGCACTTGCACCCGAAGACTCGGAAATATGAGATTTTGGGCTTTCTCCCAATGAGGAATTCACACGGGTCTTTTGAAGTTGTCGATGTAGATAGGCCCGATTTGCAGCATGGCACGCCGTGTTGATTGCTTCGGCCCAAAACTTCTCGGACGTGCCATAGTCATCAAGCATTGCTCATGCAAGAGTGATGAGAGTCTTGTTCTTCCTTTCAACGACACCATTTTGTTGAGGAGTGTATGTGTCTGAAAATTCATGTTTCACGCCTTCACGATCACACCACTCCCCAATGTTGTAGTTCTTGAATTCGGTGCCGTTGTCACTACGGACCTTGATGATGGGAAGTTGAAATTCCCTTTGAGCACGTTTAGCGAAGGTCTTGAACACTTCCGGAGTTTCACTCTTGTCACCTAGAAACAACGTCCAAGCATATCGAGAGTAGTCATCAACTATAACAAGACAATAGAGATTACCACCAAGACTTTGATATGTGGACGGTCCGAAGAGGTCCATGTGGAGAAACTCAAGTGGATTGTATGTTGACACCATTGTCTTCATCGGGTGGTGTGAAGCAACTTTTTTCCCGGCTTGACAAGCGCTACAGGACTTGTTCTTCTGAAATGTGACATCCTTCACGTCAGTCACCATCCCGAGCTTGAATGACTTCTTGAGCTTTCTCATTCCAATGTGAGCGATGCGTCGATGCCATAGCCAACCCAAACTCGTCTTGGTGAAAAGACAAGTGGTCAAGCTAGCATCCTTGGCGGAGAAGTCTACTAAGTAGAGGTGTCCATGCCGAAACCCTTTGAAGATTAGTTCTTTGCTTGTTTCACTAGTCACAACAACATCATTCTTGCCAAAGGTGCATGTTAGTCCAAGATCACATAATTGTGCAATAGAAAGCAAATTGAAACTAAGTGACTTAACGTATAACACATTGGAAATAGATAAATCATGTGAAATTGCAATCTTACCCAACCCAATTACCTTCCCCTTAGAGTTGTCACCAAAGGTGACTTGTTCATGATTGTCGGGGTTATCTATGGAGGTGAACATACCATCGTTGCCGGTCATGTGTTGAGTGCACCCGCTATCGAGTACCCAATGCTTTCCTCCGTCTTTGTAGTTCACCTACACACATGAATTCAGTTTTTGATTTTAGGCACCCAAGCTAACTTAGGTCCTTGTATGTGTGATACAAGTGTTTTTGAGACCCAAAGTTGCTTGGGAAGCTTCCCCTTCATGCCCTTCATGTCCTTGCCAATGAACCTCGCCTTCACCTTGCCATCTACTTTACTCAAGAGATAATAGTGATCATCAAAGGTGGACTTGTAGTTAGTAGGCAATTCTGGAGAAGGCCAATTAGGAAGAAGACACTCCCTTGTATGGTGACCAGTGACCTCGCAATGTTGGCAATAAGAACCAACTTCCTTGATGAAGCTTGTTTTAAGCTCCGGTGAGGGCACCTTTCCTTTGTTAGGCACCGGGAAGGATCCAAATCCTCTCTTGTTGAAGGTCTTTGCTTGTTGGAAGAGGATTTCTTTGTGCTTGACTTCTCCCTTAGATAGTCTTTCCACAGTGCGGAGACTTTCAATTTCATCCATCAAATCCTTCTCCCTAGCATTCTCTTTCAAAGGCAAAGACTTATGCAAGACATTAGTGGCATGTGAAACAATGGATACATTATCATTAAGGGTTTCTTTCTTTATGGTTTTCAATTCTTGATCAATGACTTCATAGGCAATGTTAAGTACTTGATGCTCTTGGATTAACTCATTGTGCTTTCCCAAGAGTGCTTTGTGTGCAGAGTGAAGCTCATGATGATCTAGCTTGATTTGAGCCTTATCCTCCTCAACTTGCTTGACATGATATTTGAACGTGTCATGCTCCTTAAGTATGCTTTCATACTTGTCAAGCAAATCGAGGTTAGCACTCTCAAGCTTAGCACGAGCTTCTTCAAGAGTCTTGACCTTACTCTTTTCCCTTTTAATGATAGTGTGGTATTCATTTATCATTGAAGCTAAGTCATCGGGGGAAAGCTCATCATCACTAGAGTCATCACATACCTTGGTGTTACCTTTTGCCATGAGGCACATGGGAGGTGGACGAAGGGATGAATCATCATTGTTGGCAATGGCAAGGCCGGCCAAGCTCTCTTCTTCATCTTCACTCTCTTCTTCATCTTCACTCTCTTCATCACTAGATTCTTCGTCGGTGATCCATTCATTTGCCTCACACATGAACACCTTTTGTGAACCTTTTATCTTCTTTGGAAAGAGTTTTGCCTTTTTGCCTTTGTCATACTTCTTCTTCCCAAAGAATATTGGCTTGGGCTTGACCTCTTATTCATCATCCTCACTATCCTCAAGATTGCGATGCTTGCCCTTGTGGTTCTCTCTTCTTTTGTCCGGTTTTGGACAATCATAGGAGATGTGGCCTTGATCACCACAGTTATAGCATGTCTTGTTGTCATCTTTCCTTGGTAGAAATGCTTTCTTTTTGGGATCAAAGTTGTATCTCTTGTTGGCAATCTTGGAGTTCAAGCGAGAGAATTTTCTCATCATCAATGCAAGCTCATCATCGTCATCTTCACTTGATGCTTGCTCTTCTTCACTTGAGCTAGGCTCGATCACTTTATTTTTTCTTGAGATTTGTTCTCTTGGTGGAAGCCTTTATTGCAATTGTCTTTGAAGATGATTCCTCCATCATCCCAAGCGCACTCATCTCATGAGCGCGAATCTCTTCAATAAGTTCAGAAACTTCAATGTGATCAAGAGATTCCTTTTGAAGCATGGAGTTGATGATGTTGTACTTTGGCTTAGGAAGGAGCATAAGAAACTTGCGGTTGATGAGTCCCTTGCCAAGAGGAGCAATATCAAGAGCATTAATTTCCTCAATAAGAACATTCAAGCGAGAAAACATTTCATTGACTGTAAGACCTATGTGTGATGAATACATTGTCTTGTAGTGAATACACTTGCTTGACGATAAAAGTTTTGAATATCACCAAAACACCTTTTTATCAAGGTCCGACTCTGGCACCGAGCTACAACAAGGTCCGACGGTAGGTTCAGTTTGTTTTGGGTAGCTCCGGCGCTAGGTCCTGGTAGTTTTTGGTAAGCTCCAGCAGGTGCTTTACTCTACTAGTTTTGGTAAGCTCCGGCTGAAGCTCTGGTTTGCTCTGGCAAGATCCGAAACTTGACCACAATGCTTCTGTTTTTCATTTGCAATGTTTCGTACTTGCTTTACATCTTAGGAAAGATTGCTTAGTATTCATTTGCTAAGTCTTTGGTGCGTTTTTGGTTGAAATGGATGATATCGTGTTACTGTGGTTTTGCAACATGCTTATGTGAGGTTCTCACGTAAGGTGTTGTGTTCGGAACTAACTTGAGTCAAGTCGAGGACTTGGACTTGTATGGATTGGTTGTTTATTCATGTGCAGGTGTTGCTTGAGTTCAATACATGGCTGGTGATGGGATCTATTGGACTAGTCTCAGGGAGGAGATGAGGTTCCAATAACCAAATTCAGGAGGAATTGTGGTTGAGCTGATGAGGAGGTTGCGCAGCATGATTGAATCAATAACAATGCATGTGAAGGTATCGTGAACGTCGTTGGAAGATGTTTGCACGTGTGCAAGGAGTGCATGGACATTGCTACATGGTTCCGAGACGTGATGAAGAGATGTGGACGTAAAGAGTTGGTCGGAAAGGTTCAACCGACTAGGTTATGGACTCAGGCTGCGGCTGAGTCGGGTTTGACTCAAATATGGAAATATTTGAGTTGGTTATGATAGGATTTCGTGTGAGTCACGCATTTGAGTTGTTTAGGTATGTGGGATACGTTCCTAAGGTGTTTGGAAGTCTTAAAATTGCTTCTATCTGAGTATAGAAGATTCCTAAGCAGTTATGGAAAGTTACGATTCGTGAAGAGAGTAGGATTAGGTTCCTGATTTGAGTTGAGTTGGCTTTCGAGCTGGTTATATAAGCAAGGGAGCCCAGAGATCGTGGTACACGACTTTGGGGATGTTCCTCTTGTGTTCTATTGAATAAAATTCGTAGTTTGAAGGAACTTTTGTGCCTTGTTCGTCCGACTTGTTCCAGACAAGTTTTACTCGTCGAGTTTCTGAACAGCACTACCTTTCGTCGGTGGTTTTATCATAACTCGAGTTTTACAGATCCGATTGACGTGATTCTTTTTGGGTTGTCTTCAAAACTTGATTATATATCATCTGTAAAAATTTCACGGTCATTGAATTTGTGTTCTATGATCTACATGAGTTTCTTTGCAGCGTTACAGAACTGTTTTTCTCGGGTAGGGCAGATTGACCTTTGTTTGATATTTCGATCATAACTTGAGTTTTTCTCGGCGGATTTGAGTGATTCTTGTTGTTTTGTTTTCGTGACTTGATTCTCTCTGATATCTATCACTTTTTTCACGGTGAAACACGTTTAGATTAGTCTCACACATGATTTCTTTAACAGATCATTTTTCTGCCGAAGGGGTTAAGGTTTAATTGTTTCCGCTGCATAAGATTTTTAAATCTACCATTCACCCCCCTCTGGTAGCTTTTCACGTGCTCTTCGATCCTACAATTGGTATCAGATCCATGGTGCTCTAATCTTTGCAATTTGTGTATGTTTTTGACTAATCATCATGGAGAAGTACTCTGCCAAACCTTGTGTGTTCGCTGATATTGATTTTCAGGTTTGGAAGGCACGCATGGAGGCTTTCATCCAGGCACAAGGCTTTGCAATATGGGAGAAGGTATACAAGCCTTACGAAGTGCCATCAAACGATCAAGTTACAGCTGCAAATCTGAGAGATGTCGACAACAACAACAAGGCTCGGAACTTGATCATACAAGGATTAACACAAAGCGACTTCGACCGTGTTGCACACCTCCGATCTGTATACGATGTGTGGAAAGCACTTTGTGACTACCACAAAGGATCCAACACAATCAAAGAGGTAAGGCAAGACATGTTCAAGAAAGAATACATGCCCTTCGAGATGCAACCCGGTGAGTCTATTGATGACCTTTTTGCCCGCTTTACTAAGATTCTTAGCAACTTGCGTAGTGTCAATGTAATTTTTTCAGATGCTGAAAATACTAGGCAATTGCTAAGTGCATTAGATATGTCAATTTGGGAGATGAAAGTCACATCTATTCGTGAATCTACTGTCATGAGTTCACTTACTTTAGATGTGCTATATTCCAAGTTAAAAACTCATGAAATTGACATAATCTCACGTAAGAACCCCAACAAGTCTATTGCTTTTGTTTCTCAACGTGACATGCCTAGTTCCAGTCAAACATCATCTTGTGGTACACTTGCTTTGCTGTCCTCCCTAACCCTTGAACAGATTGAGGAGTTTCCATAGAAGGAGCTAGCGCTCATCTCTACCCGGTTCTTAAAATCATTGCAAAATGTGAGAACTAGAAGGAGAGGAAGCTCTAGACCTCAATGATGCTTTGAATGTGGTAAGACATGACATTTTCATTCAGATTGCCCTAACCTTTCAGGTCCTACTTCCCAGGATGAAAAGAAAACAAGAACGAAGCACTCCCCTGCAAAAGATACAAAGAAAAAGAAGGGTTTTACAGGACGTCAACTGGTGAACAGTTTTATCTCAGCACTCCAGGAACTTGGCTCAAGCGACGTGGACATTGGAAGTGATGAAGATGAAGATGATTTGTCAAACTTGTGTTTTATGGCGGGCAAGTCAAGATCAAGTATGGAGGAGGCAGAACACAACAACGACAATGAAGAGGTATGTCCTACTTGCGAAGAAATGTGTGATGCTATTTCTTGTGCCACTGTTATTGTTAAGAAAAAAGACAAAAAGCCGAGGGACAATGCTGTTAAAATTGAGTCACTAGAATCTGAAATTAATCGTTTGAAATCCTTGATTCCTAGTGATGATTCTTGTTCCTCATGTGACTTAATATATGAACAATTGTCCTCCATAAGAAGTGCACATACCTCCACACTTGATAAACTTGAACTTGAAATTGAAAAGAACAAAAATCTTGCTGCACTTAATATTGGAAACTTAAAAGATGCTTCTTGTTCTACAATTGATTTGCATTGTTCTAGTTGTGATGATCTGGATAAGAAACTACAAGATGCTATGAATGAAATCTCTATATTGAATGATGCTTTACGTTGTCATGAAGTTAAATATTGTTCCAATTGCAAATTAAAAGGAAAAACTTCATGTGAAAATTGCCTTGATCTGTCCAATAAACTTGATAACATGCATAAGACATTTGATAGGTTTTGTAATGGGAATAAGAACCTAAACTTGCTGCTGAATTCATCCAAGTCTTGCAATGATAAAACTAGTTTAGGTTTTGATTCTCATGCTCATGCTAAGGCACATCCACCTAAAATTGTAAAGTCATTAGGAAGTGGGTTGATTCAAACAGTTCCTAAACAAAAAGAAGTGGTTTTCAAATCTGTAGGAGTATTGTCTCATTCGGTTTCAAATAAAAATGTTGTTTGCTCATCTAGACATGAACACAAAGTTAAATTTCATTGTACCTACTGTGGTAGAGATGGTCATGTCATAGATTTTTGTTATAGACTAGCTAAACAACAGAAAAGTGAAAGAATGGTTGCTAGATCTTATAACTTTCATGCAAAATTTGCTGCACATATTGAACCGAATGTACAACCTGCTGTTTTGAGTCAAAAACATTCAAAGTTTACCTCCGGACCTTCTATTTTTGCCTCCAGAGCTACTGATTTTTGTGCTACACAAGTGACACCTTATAGGTCTGTAGTTAAGAATAAAAAATCTTCAAACTTTGACTCATAAACCTGCTGTTTTGTCTCAGCTTTCGCGTGTTTTTCCTGCTGCACGTCACGTGACTCAGTACTGGATTCCTAAATGCCTTTTGACTAACCCCAGTATTGAGTCATCGACGTATTGTGCTTCTATGTAGGTTACACGTTTGAGGAAGGAGAACATTTGGATTGTGGATTCAGGTTGCTCACGCCACATGACCGGTAACAAAGATTGGTTCTCCTCCCTCTCTTTTGTGTTATGTGTAGAGCATGTTACTTTTGCCGATAATTCTTCAACTCCTATAATTGCTAAGGGTTCGGTTAGAGTAAATGATCACTACACTTTGAAGGATGTGGCACTTGTCAAAAATTTGAAATACAACTTGCTTTCTGTTTCACAATTGCTAGATGAAAATCTGGAAATTATTTTCAATAAAAACTGCTGCAAAGTTGTAGGTTCAAATATTGAGCTTATTTTTAACATGTCACGGTTTGGAAGAGTTTTTAAAGCTGATTTTGATATGTCTTTCTCTAAGCATAGGTGTCTTGTTTCTAATGATTCAAAGGACTTATATTTTTGGCATCATAGACTTGGTCACGTAGGCTTTGATCATCTAACACGTGTTAGTGCTCTTGATCGCATACATGGGCTGCCTAAGCTTAAAGGGGACAAAGATATTGTGTGCTATTCTTGTAGACATGCTAAGATGGTTGCAGGTTCACATACTCCTCTCACAATGATCATGACAACTGAACCATGTCAACTTTTGCATCTTGACACCATAGGACCTTCACGTGTTCAATCCTTCGGAGGTAAATGGTATGTACTTGTGATTGTTGATGATTATTCTAGATACTCTTGGGTTTACTTTATGGCGTCTAAGAATGAAGTTTTTAGTCACTTTAGAACTTTATTTCTTAGATTATCAATTGATCACCAGGATCTTTAAAAGCAATTAGAAGTGATAATGGAATTGAATTTAAAAATCAATCTTTTGATCACTTTTGTGCTGAAAATAGAATAGATCATCAATTTTCTTCACCATATGTATCTCAACAAAACGGTGTTGTAGAAAGAAAGAACATAACCTTAGTTGAGATGGCTAGGACTATGCTTGATGAATATCAAACTCCTAGGAAATTTTGGGCTGATGCGTTAGCAACCGCTTGTTATGTCCCAAATCGTGTTTTCTTGCGTGCTAATCTAGGTAAAACACCATATGAGCTCCGGTTTGGACATAGGCCTAGTGTTACACACTTTCAGATCTTTGGTTGCAAATGCTTTGTTAAGAAACATGGTAATCTTGATAAATTTGAACCTAGATCCATTGATGGCATGTTTCTTGGTTATCCATCTCATACTAGAGGCTACCGTGTGCTTCTACTTGACACTAACAAAATTGTGGAGACTTGTGAAGTGTCTTTTAATGAAGCTAGCCCAGGTACTAGCTCAAATATTGCAGGTCCAGATCCATATCCATAGGGGGGGGAGCATTTTCATTGAAGATGAGGAAGAATTAGAGCTGCTGCCCAAAAATTCAGCAGCTAAAGACTTTGGTTTAGCTCCGGATGTTAATTCTCAACCAACACCGACAACCATCAATGCTGATTCAAATCATCCTCAAGTCACAAGCTCATCGATTTGTGATGAACATGAAGAAGAAGAAGCTTGTGAGACATCTGTTCCCCTACGGTTTTACAAAGATCATCCCCCACAACAGATGATTGGAAGCTTTCACGAACGAGTCACACGATCCAGGTTTTGCGATCCAAACTCTTATGCTCATTCTGCTTTTGTTGCTTCTTTTGAACCCAAAGATATATCACACGCACTCACTAATGAATCTTGGATTATTGCCATGCAAGAAGAGTTAAAATTTTTTGAAAGAAATAATGTTTGGAAACTTGTACCTCCATCTCAAGGTCACACTTTAATTGGAACTAAATGGGTATTTAAAAATAAACAAAGTGAGGATGGGGTTGTGGTTAGGAATAAGGCTAGGTTGGTTGCTCAAGGTTTCACTCAAGTTGAAGGTCTAGATTTTGATGAAACTTTTGCTCCTGTTGCTAGATTAGAAGCCATAAGAATTTTGTTAGCTTTTGCTGCATCTATTGATTTTAAGCTATATCAAATGGATGTTAAGAGTGCTTTTCTTAATGGCTACATAGATGAGGAGGTTTATGTGAAACAACCACCAGGTTTTGAAAATCCAGATTTTCCTAATCATGTTTACAAACTATCCAAAGCCTTGCACGGTCTCAAACAAGCCTCTAGAGCATGGTATGATAGGTTAAAAACATTCTTACTTGAAAAAGGGTTTACCATGGGCAAGGTTGATAAAACTCTTTTTGTGCTTAAGCATGGAAATGACTCATTATTCGTTCAAGTGTATGTGGATGATATTATCTTTGGTTGTGCTTCTCATGAACTTGTGTCCAAGTTTTCAGCAATGATGAGTTCCAAATTTGAAATGAGTATGATGGGTGAACTCACTTACTTTTTGGGGCTGCAAATAAAGCAAACAAAGGAGGGTACCTTTGTGAATCAAACAAAGTATACAAAAGATCTCCTAAGGCGCTTCAACATGGACAAAAGCAAGCCTCTTCGGACACCAATGGGAACAACAACAACACTTGGACTTGATGAAGATGGTGAACCCGTGGATCAAAAAGAATATAGAAGCATGATCGGATCACTTTTGTACCTCACGGCATCAAGACCAGACATACAATTCAATGTATGTCTTTGTGCACGGTTTCAAGCCTCCCCACGTGCTTCACATCGTCAAGCCGTCAAAAGGATTCTCAGGTACTTACATGGAACTCAAGAATTTGGAATTTTTCTTCCTTCTTCCTCAACCGTTACTTTGAAAGTTTTTTCGGATGCTGATTTTGGGGGTTGTAGGATTGATAGGAAAAGTACTTCCGGTGCTTGTCATTTTCTTGGTAATTCTCTTGTTGCTTGGTCCTCTAGAAAACAAAATTCAGTTGCACAATCCACAGCCGAATCTGAATATGTAGCTGCTGCTAGTGCTTGCTCACAAATTCTTTGGATTGTTCAAACACTTAAGGACTATGGGGTTGATCTAGATAGTGTTCCACTGTTCTGTGATAACACTAGTGCCATTTGCATTGCTAAAAACCCCGTGCAACATTCTAGAACTAAGCACATTGACATTAGGTATCACTTTCTCCGAGATAATGTTGAAAAAGGAAACATTGTGCTTCACCATGTAGATACCGAACAACAATTGGCTGACATTTTTACAAAACCTTTGGATTTCACTCGTTTTTGTTACATTCATAGTGAAATAGGGGTTATGCATCCTTATGACTTAAATTGAGGGGGAGTTTTGAAACTTGGAAAGTCTATGTGTGAATCTGAAATTAAAATAATATGAGCATAATATTTCATATATATATGACTTTGTGATTCCTTTTACATGCTGAAAGTTCTTACTACATTACTCGTGTTATACATTTTGTAGTTTTTGCCATGTCTAGTAATTTGAATAATTACTTACACTAAAACTGGTCATGGTCAAACTTTCTTGCTGTTTTGAACTTGTTACATGTTCACAAGTGCTTTTAATCATTAAGAATTAATCAAGTAATCAACTCACATGTTGAGTTTTTATGAACAAATATAAATTAAGAAAATATCAAGAGAATATGCATGCATCGCACTTCTTCTTTTGAGATGGCTTATCATTGCACTTAGATATGAACTTGGAAGAAGTTGTGTATGACTAAAATCATGTCCTTAAGCTTCTGATTGTCAAATGACATTGGCTTGGCTTGGTTGGTTAGAATAAGGCAGATGCGCATATAATCTCTTGCAAACATCATATGATCTAAATTTATGCTTTGAAAAATAATAAAATGCAGCAACAAGTATCATGCTTTCAGGTATTGAAATAGTTAAGTTTGTGAGATCATGACCTGCTTAAATTGAAAATTACATTTGATCTCTAGCATGGCTTACACTACTTTATGTATTTCATTGATGTGATAATGTAAGGTACTTAATAGTATGACTTGGATGAGCTTTGTTTATATGTATATGTTATAATATGCTCATAACAACTAAAGGGGGAGAGATAATTTGTTTATATGCCCATGACTTGCTGAATACATTATCAAAGGGGAGAGATAAGCATGAAGAGAAAGAGAATATGTGCATAATGAGAGATAATATGGGATAATTTTTGGATTTTCTTCTAATTTTACTCTTGATTTACAAAGGGGGGGAAATTGCCTTCAAAACTTTTATGTGAATAAGCCAATGTTCAGATTTTAAATGGTGTTGCCAATGCATTCATCAAGGGGGAGATTGTAAGACCTATGTGTGCTAAATACATTGGCTTGTAGTGAATAAACTTGCTTTGATGATAAAAGTTTTGAATATCACAAAAACACCTTTTTATCAAGGTCTGACTCTAGCACCGAGCTACAGCAATGTATGACGGTAGGTTCAGTTTGTTTTGGGTAGCTCCGGCGCTAGGTCCTGCTAGTTTTTGGTAAGCTCCGGCGGGTGCTTTACTCTACTAGTTTTGGTAAGATCCGGCTCAAGCTCAGGTTTGCTCTGGCAAGGTCCGGAACTTGACCACAATGCTTCTGTTTTTCATTTGCAATGTTTCGTACTTGCTTTACATCTCTGAAAAGATTGCTTAGTATTTATTTGCTAAGTCTTTGGTGCGTTTTTGGTTGACATGGATGATATCGTGTTACTGTGGTTTTGCAACATGCTTATGTGAGGTTCTCACGTAAGGTGTTGTGTTCGGAACTAACTTGAGTCAAGTCGAGGACTTGGGCTCGTATGAATTGGTTGTTTATTCATGTGCAGGTGTTGCTTGAGTTCAAGACATGGCTGGTGATGGGATCCATTGGAATAGTCTCAGGGAGGAGATGAGGTTCCAACAACCAAATTCAGGAGGAATTGTGGTTGAACTGATCAGGAGGTTGCACAACATGATTGAATCAAGAACAATGCATGTGAAGGTATCGTGAACGTCGTTGGAAGATTTTTGCACGTGTGCAAGGATTGCATGGACGTGGCTACATGGTTCCGAGAAGTAATGAAGAGATGTGGACGTAAAGAGTTGGTCGGAAAGGTTCAACCGATTAGGTTATGGACTCAGGCTGCGTCTGAGTCGGGTTTGACTCAAATATGGAAAGATTTGAGTTGGTTATGACAAGATTTCGTGTGGGTCACGAATTTGAGTTGTTTAGGTATGTGGGATACGTTCCTAAGGTGTTTGTAAGTCTTAAGATTGCTTCTATCTGCGTATAGAAGAATCCTAAGCAGTTATGGAAAGTTACAATTTGTGAACAGAGTAGGATTAGGTTCCTGATTTGAGTTGAGTTGGCTTTCGAGCTGGTTATATAAGCAAGGGAGCCCAGAGCTCGTGGTACACGACTTTGGGGCTGTTTCTCTTGTGTTCTATTGAATATAATTCGTAGTTTGAAGGAACTTTTGTGCCTTGTTCGTCCGACTTGTTCCAGACAAGTTTTACTCGTCGAGTTTCTGAACAGCACTACCTTTCGTCGGTGGTTTTATCATAACTCGAGTTTTAGAGATCCAATTGACGTGATTATTTTCGGGTTGTCTTCACAACTTGATTATATATTATCTGTAAAAATTTCACAGTCATTGAATTTGTGGTCTATGATCTACACGAGTTTCTTTGCAGCGTTACAGAACTGTTTTTCTCGGGTAGGGCAGATTGACCTTTGTTTGATCTTTCAATCATAACTTGAGTTTTTCTCGGCGGATTTGAGTGATTCTTGTTGTGTTGTTTTCGTGACTTGATTCTCTCTGATATCTATCACTTTTGTCACGGTGAAACACGTTTAGATTAGTCTCACACATGATTTCTTTAACAAATCATTTTTCTGCCGAGGGGTTGAGATTTAATTGTTTCCGCTGCATAAGATTTTTAAATCTACCATTCACCCCCCCTATGGTAGCTTTTCACGTGCTCTTCGATCCTACATTGACATTCTCATGAGGTAGAATTTTGAACTCATCATATTTGGCCTTAAGCATGTGATACTTTAGTTCTTTAACGCGAGAAGAACCCTCATGAATTTCAATCAAGCAAGCCCAAATTTCACAAGCTTTTTCTTTGCTAGCAATCCTAGAAAACACATCTTGACTAATGCATTTGTAAATATCATTTCTGGCCTTGGAATCCCACTTGATTTGATCACCTATGTAGTTATGCTCACCAAACCCCTTATGGGTCGCTTCCCATACCTCGGGAGCAATAGCCTCTAGATAAGCACGCATACGTGCTTTCCAATAGACAAAGTTCTTGCCCTCGAAGATGGGAACCGAACCCCCAATCTTGGCCATTTTGGCTCTCTAGCGGTGAAGCTAGAATGATTCAATGAGCAGCCTTGCTCTGATACCAATTGTAAGGATCGAATGCCCAAGAGGGGGGAGGGTGAATTGGGCTTCTTTTTAAAAACTAAAGCAATAAAAACTCAACTACTAAAAGCCCAATTCCCTATGCAAACAACCTATGCATTCAAGTGAATAATAAGGTTGCGGTATATGAAATGCATAAGTATAACGGGAAAGGAAGAGTATGCAAACTCCCGAGAAGACACAAAGACACAGTGATTTATCCCGTGGTTCGGCAAGATCATCAAGACCTTCCTACGTCCACTTTGTGGCACCCACCAAGGGTGTAGCCACTCCCAAGTCACCAAGACCAGGGATCTCACTAAGGGTCTCCGTTCACCATCTCCGGCAAGGTGGAGCTCAAGCCTTGTACAAGTTTGATCTTTTGGGCTTCCACAACCGACTTGACAAGCTCCGGAAGGATCTCTCCGATCACCGACTGATACACGGTGAATGCAATCATCAAGAGACACTCACTTACAACTCTCACTAGACTAGAGACTCCAATCACAAAGAATGGAAGCACACAAGCATCATCTCTAGTAAGTTCTAGCCTATCTCTTGGTGTACAAGTGGTGTAAATGATGTGGAAGTGGTTGTTCAACGTCTTGAATGCTTGATTATGTGTAGAGTAGCTCAGGGCATCAAAACTTCTCTAAATGACTGGTCGAAGGGGTACAAATAGCCAGCTTCCACGAGATAGCCGTTGGAAAAGTAGGCTGACATCACTGTTATGCAAACACCGGATGATCCGATGTCCCCCCTTCAGCTGTCATCGGTCGAATACAAATTAGCTGAGGTCACTGTGTCAGATATGATCGTTGATCGACCGATGTTGTATACACCTGTACATCGGATAATCCGGTGACACTTGGTCCAGGATGGTCCAGAAATAATGCTTACTGGAATGATCGACCGATGTGGCATATTTGTATATCAGATGGCCCGATGTTACTTGGTCCAGGGAAAATTGCTTACTGGAATGATCGACCGATGTAACACATGCTTCAACATCGGATGATCCGGTGTATACCCAAGACTGAGGTCTTTTTCTGCTACAGAGCCAACTCGATTGATGTAGTTTTTTCTAGATACATCGGATGATCCGGTGAGTTGATTTTGTCTGCTTTGAGTTGTTCTAAGTGATTCTTTTAGAATTTGTCCGAGTGACCTCTTAGACATTGGTTTGAAATGTTCTCCTGATGACGACTAAGTCTCGTGTGCTGTCAATTTTGATGGAATAATTTTGACATATATGTTTTTTCTTTCAGTCTTCATGAAAATCGATTGACCTCGTAAAATAGTTTGTTGAGGGGTTTCTAATTGTATCCAATGAGTAGTATATGATATAAATATAGATTCCACTAAGTGTGATGAGTTATATGAGAGGTCTTGCATCCACAAACTTATTAGTGATATCCAACGGTTGTCATTAATCACCGAAACTATACCTTATGGGGGCCTAGATGCTTTCAACTGCTGAATCACTTCAACATCATTCTTGGTCTACGGCACCGGCGGCCATTGACCCTCAATTGGCAGGCTATCAACCCCAGGCAAGTGCAGATTCATCTGGACCTCCCTTTCACTAAGTTGGAAATTCGGGAGGCTATATCCTGGCCTCTCCTGCTGAGAGATCTCCCGGCCCGGATGGATTTACAGCAGAGTTCTACAAGCACTGTTGGTACATAATCAAGGGCGAAATTGTTGCAGCCTTCCAGGAATTTTACGAACTGCCAGTTGGTTCCTTCAGACTATTAAACTTGGCACATATTACTCTTTTGCCAAAGACACCCGAGCCGGAATCAGCTCACGATTTCCGGCCGATCAGTTTACTTCACTCATTCGGGCAAACTTGCATCTAAAGTGCTGGCACTTCGACACACAAAGTGCATTGGCTCTCTGGTTTACCAGCAGCAGAGCGTGTTCATTCAGCAAAGGTCTATACATGAAAATTTCTTATGTGTGCAAAGCCTCATCAGGGACCACCATAGAACAAAGTGCCCCGTCCTCATCTTTAAGCTAGACATCTCCAAAGCTTTTGATTCAATCGCCTGGGACTACCTCCTTGAACTTCTCCAACAACAGAACTTCCCTGTGCGTTGGCGTGTGGATTTCAGTGCTCCTCTCCACGGCCTCATCCTCTGTCCGACTGAATGGCTCCCTCGGCCCAAGGATCCAGCATGCCCGCGGGCTGCGGCAGGGCGACCCTCTATCGCCTCTGTTATTCATTCTCGCCATCGATACTTTGCAACGGCTGTTCGAGCCGGCGACAGAAGATGGCAGTATCTCCCCGCTAAGGGGCGCTTTCACTCGGCTGCAACTTTCACTCTATGCCGACGACGTAGCTTTGTTCCTCAACCCGGTGCAGGAAGATGTCTCCAAAGCCATGCTGATCTTGCAAGGTTTCGGGCAAGCGACTGGTCTGCAGATTAAATTCCTCAAGAGCTCTGTGATTCCAGTACAGTGTGAGCACCTCAACTTGGATCACATCCTACGGGATTTCCGGGGAACCAAGCAGCAATGGCCTATTACCTACCTCGGTCTGCCGCCCACTCCAACGCGCGTCCAGCTAAATCACCTGCAGCCCCTGCATGATAAAATCCAGAACAAGCTGAACGGATGGCAAAGCCTCCTACTAAGTTTCGCCGGCCGTCGGGAGCTCACCCACACTATCCTCAGCTCCATGGCCACCTACATCCTCTCGGCGATACGGCCGCCCAAGAAATTCTATCGCAGCTTGGATAAAGATCCCACGACGCTTTTTGTGGGCAAGAGACCATGCTATCACCGGAGCACAATGCAAAGTAAACTAGCAAACAGTTTTTCGCCCACATACCCATGGCGGGCTTGGTCTCAAGGATCTGCAGAAATTCTCCAAAGCTCTCCGCTTAAGATGGCTTTGGCTTCATTGGGCGCAGCCATCACGCTCCTGGCATGGACTGGAATTACCAATCGACCAATCCGATCGGGCACTTTTTGCGGCGGCAACGACAATATCACTGGCAGATGGCTGTTCGACCTCATTCTGGTTAGATAGCTGGCTCCACGGCCTTGCACCGGCAGCTCTATTCCTGATGTTATACGAAGCAAGCCAAGGCAAGCGCAAGACGGTGGCGTTGACCCTGCACAATGACGCTTGGGTGATGGACTGTTGGGAAGTACCAGACTTGTCCGGTAAAGACCGGACTAGTCCAGTTTTGTCCAGTAAGGGTAACTGGACTAGTCCGGACCCTTAGAGGACTAGTCCGATATTGTCCAGTAAGGGTAACCGGACTAGTCCGGATCCTATACGGACTAGTCCGATTTTTCAGTAACTGTCAGTTTGAACTCAAAATTGACATGTGTTCTAATTGAAAGGACACAACCCACCGAATTTTGAGTCTCTGATCGGGAGACTCAATAATTCCTAAGGGTGGGAGGTCCCCTCTTGTGTCTCTTGGTCAACTTTAAGAAGAGGGTCAAGTGTGTGATCAAAGAAGGCTTTAAGAGCATACACTCATACACACTTGAACACTCTAATCCACTCAGAATTCGATCAAGATACCAAGAGAAGAACAAGGGGAAACGCCTCTCGTCGTCGTTCTTCTTGCGGCCTTGCCTTGTTGGTTAGATGGCCGTATCGTCTAGCAACAACAAAGATGGAGGTGAAGGTATTATTGATGTTTTTGTGCTATTTGAGAGATAGCACTTGGTGTTCATGTTGTAATCAGATTTCTCCATGTAATTCGAGATGATTTAGTGGCTATTTGATCTTTGGGCTCCCTCTTGATTTCTAACATTGGTATCAGAGCGATTTAGTCCACTAATCATTTTGAATTGAGTTTTGATCGAAGTTTTTCGATGAATTTTTTAAAGGTCCGGACTTGTCCGGTCTAAGGGCCGGACTAGTCCGGTGTGCCACAATTAAGTGGTTAGGTTTTCGGATCAGGGCGTTTTGACGCGTTCATCTGATTGAAAACCAATTAAGCACTTTGGATTGAAATCCATTGTAAAAATTAAGTTGTTTTGGTAAGATGGTAAGATTAAGATTCCCTTTTGGGTATTTCGACATTTTTTTAGTTTTTTATATGAAACTTTTCCGGAGTTGGTCGTACTAGTCCAGAATAGCACGGACCAAACTCGAAAAGTTCAATAAAGAACGGATCAAATGTTTGTGATGGGACCGGACTTGTCGGCGTATGGACCGGACTAGTCCGAAAACCATACTGTAAGAGTCCGGACTAGTCCGGCCATGTGCGGACTAGTTCGTGCTATACAATTAAGTTTTCTTATTAAATTAAGCTTCCACTGTGAATTAAGTTTATTTTCATAGCAATTTGGTCGAGTAACCAAAGCGAAAGATAAATTTCTATGTCAATTTAAGTTGCATGAAATTCTATTGAGTAAACAAAGTGAAAAATAGAATTATCATGATTTTAAGTTTTATTAATGTCATTATTGGCCGAGTAACCAAAGCGAAAAGCATTAATGACATTTTCCTTTCTAAGTACATAGTAATTTGGTCGAGTAACCAAAGCGAAAGATAAATTACTATGTATTTCAGTTGTTCTTCAATATTCAGTTTCAATGTCATTATTGGCTGAGTAACCAAAGCAAAAGGCATTAATGACATTCTTTTTGTAAGAACATAGTAATTTGGTCGAGTAACCAAAGCGAAAGATAAATTACTATGTTGATTTTCAGTTATTCTCAAATGTTGAGTTTTGGTCGAGTAATCAAAGTGAAAGATAAAACTCATCATTTTCTTGTGGTTAACATCTATGCATTCTTCTTGATTTTGGTTTTTTGATAATGAAGGTTCCTCCAATGCTAATTCAGCACTGAGTTTCATCGCTTCTATTGATCCACTCAATGAAAGCAATTATGGGAGATGGCGAGAGAAGTTGGAGATTGCTTTGGCAGTCTCTGAGATAGACTTGGCTCTCACTACTCCATATCCGGTTGCACCGGTTGAACCAGTAAGAAATGCTGATGAAACTCAGGAAGCCTTTGTCATGAGGACAAAGGAATATACTACTGAGTTATTGGCATATGACATTGATTGTTATAAGTGGAAGAAATCAAACAGGAAATGTTTGATGGTAATTAAGGGCACTATCACTGAGGCCATTCGGGGAGCAATCCCTGAATGTGAAACTGCTGTTGAGTACCTCCAAAGGATAGAGAATCAGTTTACTGGTTCTTCTAAGGCCACTGCAAGCACTCTTATCAAGAGGCTTGTTACTGAAAAATATCATGGAGGTGGTGTGCGCGAGCACATCTTAAGGATGACAAATATGGCTGCAAAGCTTAAGCCTATGGATTTGGGGATTAAAGATGAGTTCATTGTGCATCTCATCATTGCCTCACTTCCTAAGGAATTTGAGACTTTTGTCATCAACTACAACTCTCAACCTGAACTATGGAACATAGAAAAACTCATGGCTATGTGTGTTCAGGAGGAAGAGAGGATTAAGTCCCTTCACGGTTATGATGTTATTAATTATGTGAAGGGAAAAGGTAAGGCTAAGAAGAATTATTCTTCTAAGCAATCTTTTAAGTATCATGGTTCATCTCACCATGATAAAGATAAGGGTAAGTTTCCACAAAGCCATCCTTACAATAAGGATGTGAAAGTGGATAAAGATCAGTGCCGTTTTTGTTTAGACAAAGGTCACCATCAGAAGGATTGCATTGGCTTCCTTAAATGGTGTTGCAAAAATGGTAATGACTTTGTGACCTTTGTTGATGAATCCCTGCTTTTAGATTATACACCATCTTCTTGGTAAATTGACTCAGGTGCCACTGTGCACGTTTGCAATTCGTTGCAGGGGTTAAATATGAGGAGGACCCTAGAAAGAGGGGAAAGGGCCATTAAAGTTGCTGATGGCCATGAAGCTGAAGTGAAAGCCATTGGAGATTATCCATTAGTATTAAGAAATGGCTTTGTACTTACACTTCAGGATGTGTTATATGTACCCTCTTTAAGTAGAAATCTCATCTCAGTGCCATGCTTAGATGATGATGGTTATGTTTGCCAGTTTGGCAAAGACAGATGTGTAATTAAGTATGATAATAAGATGGTTGGTGTTGCTATAAGACAAGGCATGCTATACTTATTATCTATGCATGATGATGTTAATGTTGTAAGCGACAATCAATTTTCCTCACATCAGGGTAAGCGTAAGAGAATCGATTCCGAAATGTCTTCGAAATTATGGCATTATCGCTTGGGACATATTTTGAGGGGGAGAATTGAACAATTGATTTCACAATCGATTCTTCCCCATTTGGATTTTTCGGATTCAGAAGAATGCATAGACTGCATTAAGGGAAAGTTTGTTAAGAAAATTAAGAAAGGTGCCATACGCAGTGCGGGAATTTTGGAATTAATCCATACGGACATTTGTGGTCCATTCCCCGTAGTATCTGTTGATGGTTATGATTCATTCATAACCTTCACGGATGACTATTCTCGCTATGGCTATATTTATCCAATTAAAGAACGCTCTGAAGCGTTGGATAAATTTAAGATATTTAAGGCTGAAGTTGAAAATCAGCACAATATTAAGATTAAAGTGTTAAGATCCGATCGTGGTGGTGAGTACTACGGTCGTCATACCCCCTATGGCCAAGTTCCTGGACCGTTTGCTCGGTTCCTACAGGAAAATGGCATAGTCGCCCAGTATTCCACACCGGGCGAGTCTCAGCAAAATGGAGTAGCAGAACGGCGCAACCGTACGCTAATGGATATGGTTAGATCTATGTTAAGTCAATCAGATTTGCCGGTTAGCTTATGGATGGAGGCATTAAAAACCGCCATTCATGTGCTAAATCGGGTTCCTACTAAGTCGGTGCCCAAAACACCGTATGAGTTGTGGACAGGACGTAAGCCCTCATTAAGTTATATGCATATATGGGGCTGTCCCGCTGAGGCAAAATTGTTTAACCTAAACATTGGTAAGTTGGATTCTAAGATAGTAAGTTGCCATTTTATTGGCTATGCAGAAAAGAGTAAGGGATATCGTTTCTATTGTCCAGAACGATATACTAAGTTTGTAGAAACAAGGCATGCCGTCTTTTTAGAGGATGCCATGATCAGGGGGAGTACGGTAAGATGAGAAATTAATCTTGAAGAGAAGCGGGTTTATGTACCCACTCCTATGATTCAAGAACCATATTCCTCATTACCTACTGCTGTTGAATCATCAGTGCCTACTGGTAATGATTCAACACCTGTTGTTAGTTCTCCATTGACAACGGAATTATTAAGAGAGGTTGAGCATTTTCAGCCCGTTGTCACTACTAATGAAGAGCAACAACAGCCTCAAAATGAGGATAATGTGCAATTAAGAAGATCTCAACGAGAAAGAAAATCAGCCATTCCGGACGATTATGAGATCTATTTGAGTGAAGCAATTCAAATGGAGGGTGATCCCACCACATTTGAAGAAGCTATGAGAAGTCCTCAATCATCTGAATGGCGTAAAGCCATGGAGGATGAAATGAGGTCTATGGAAACAAACAAAGTCTGGGATTTAGTTGAGATTCCTAATGGAGCCAAAACAGTAGGCTGTAAATGGGTCTACAAAATTAAACGTGACTCCAAAGGGAATATTGATAAGTTTAAGGCCAGACTTGTTGTAAAAGGCTTCACTCAAAGAGAAAGGATTGATTATAATGAGACATTTTCACCTGTCTCAAGTAAGGATTCGTTCAGAATCATTATGGCATTAGTTGCACATTATAATTTAGAATTACATCAGATGGATGTAAAGACGGCGTTTCTCAATGGTGATCTATATGAGAACGTCTATATGACACAACCAAAAGGTTTTGTTATTAAGGGTAAGGAACATATAGGATGCCACTTAAGAAAGTCCATTTATGGACTTAAACAAGCATCAAGGCAGTGGTATCTCAAGTTCGATGAAACAGTAAGAAAGTTTGGGTTTAAATAAAATGAGGAGGACAATTGCATTTATGCTAAGTTTAAGAGCGGGAAATTTATTTTCCTCGTGCTTTACGTAGATGATATACTACTTGCAAGTAGTGATGTCAATCTACTATCAGAAACTAAGAAGTTTTTGTCCTCTAATTTTGATATGAAAGATCTTGGTGAAGCATCCTATGTATTGGGCATAGAAATTCACCGAGATAGAAATAAGGGGGTATTAGGCTTATCACAAAAGGCATACTTAGAGAATGTACTGAGAAAGTACAGTATGCATAAGAGTAAGCCTTCGCCTGCTCCGATTGTCAAGGGCGATAAGTTTGGGAACTTTCAGTGTCTCAGGAACCAATATGAGATCGATCAAATGAAGTCGGTTCCATATGCTTCTGCTGTCGGAAGCCTTATGTATGCTCAAGTCTGTACTCGCCCTGACTTAGCTTATGTGACCGGAATGCTTGGCAGATATCAGGCCAATCCAGGGATTGATCACTGGAAGGCAGTTAAGAAAGCATTAAGATATGTGCAAGGCACAAAGGGCCTCGTGTTAACGTATAGTAAGTCAGACCCACTTGAAGTAGTGGGATATTCAGATTCAGATTTCGCGGGTTGTGTGGATACTAAGAAATCCACGTCAGGTTATATATTCACCCTCGCGAATGGAGCCATTTCGTGGAAAAGCTCCAAACAAACCGTCACTGCATCGTCCACAATGCATGCCGAGTTTGTTGCATGTTATGAGGCCACCGGGCAGGCTGTTTGGCTTAAGAAATTTTTACCCGGTCTTAGAGTGGTCGACAGCATTGAAAAACTACTTAAGTTATACTGCGATGATGAGCCCGCAATATTTTACTCTCACAACAATAAGTCGAGTGGTGCTGCCAAACACATCGACATTAAGTTTTATGTTGTGAAAGATCGAATCCAGGATCATACCATAAGTCTTGAGCATATAAGTACCAAACGTATGCTTGCGGATCCGCTAACAAAAGGTCTTCCACCCAGCGTGTTCAGTGAACACGTAGCCGGCATGGGTTTAAGGGAGAGCCTATGATCACTGGATATTTAGGGGCCAAGTAAGAGTAAGGTTCATTTTCAAGTGTGAGATGTATTGTGGTCTTCGAGTCCAACAATACATAAATGGTTGTTGTGATGCGTCGTGCCCTATATGTCAAGCATGACAAAATGGACACTAAGTTTAGTATTAAGTAAGTTGGTAAGTTTCAGATTCGAGTTCAAGGGGGAGAATGTTGGGAAGTACCGGACTTGTCCGGTAAAGACCAGACTAGTCCGGTTTTGTCCAGTAAGGGTAACCAGACTAGTCCGGACCCTTAGAGGACTAGTTCGATATTGTCCAGTAAGGGTAACCGGACTAGTCCGGACCCTATACAGACTAGTCCGATTTTTTACTAACTGTCAGTTTGAACTCGAAATTGACATGTGTTCTAATTGAAAGGACACAACCCACTGAATTTTGAGTCCCTGATCGGGAGACTCAATAATTCCTAAGGGTGGGAGACCCCCTCTTATGTCTCTTGGTCAACTTTAAGAAGAGGGTCAAGTGTGTGATCAAAGAAGGCTTTAAGAGCATACACTCATACACACTTGAACACTCTAATCCACTCAGAATCCGATCAAGATACCAAGAGAAGAACAAGGGGAAACGCCTCTCGTCGTCGTTCTTCTTGCGGCCTTGCCTTGTTGGTTAGATGGCCGCATCGTCAAGTAACAACAAAGATGGAAGTGAAGGTATTATTGATGTTTTTGTGCTATTTGAGAGATAACACTTGGTGTTCATGTTGTAATCAGATTTCTCCATGTAATTCGAGATGATTTAGTGACTATTTGATCTTTGGACTCCCTCTTGATTTCTAACATGGACCTCTGTGCAGACACATTAATGCTGCGTTACTAGACCTGTGGTGCCCACCGGCCCCCTGACAATAATTTGCGATGACTACTGCCGGCCGTCGCAAATAAGCTTATTTGCGACGTATTATTTGCGACGGCCAAAAGCCATCGCAAATAAGAAAAGCCATCACAAATAGCTTATTTGCGACGACCCTGACCGTCGCAAATCGTCGGGATTCCTGTAGTGTGCTCCAGCTCCTGCGGCTTTGGGTCCTTATCGACGATGCACAGCTGAACTTACAAGTCCAAGGGCCGGACAACATGTCTTGGCGATTCACTCCGTCGGGATGCTACTCTGCGCGTTCAGCTTACCTTCTCCAATTCGAGGGCTCTATCAAATCTCATATGGAAGCTAAGGTATAGAAGGTTTGAGCCCCTCCGAAATGCAAAAATTTTATCTGGCTACTCCTCCTCGGCAGGGTGTGGACGGCGGATAGGCTTCAACAACGCCACTGGCCTAACAACTGTTTTTGTGCCCTCTGTTTTCACAATGTTGAAACCGCTCTCCACCTCTTATGCGAATGCCCAATGGGGCAACAATTTTGGATGTTTTTCAGCAGACGGCTATGGGAGCCCCGCCTCTCACCTCTACTCTGGCATAGGGCTGTCATCGAGTCGAACTCGAGCGAGCTTATCTCTGTAAGCTTGAGTTTGATAAAAAATCGAGTCGATCTCGAGTCGAGCCCAGAATTTATTCGATCTTACAGCCAGGCTCAAGCTTGACTCGTTTAGGATTCGAACCGAGCTCGAATCGAGCATAGAACGAGTCGAACACGAGCGAGTTACGATCCTCAGCTTTATTAATAATACTTTAATTGTCAGTCTCATGTACATACAATAGAATCTATCAAGTTCACATTCACAACTAATAAAGTATGGATGTAGATGACGTTGCACATTATTTGTTGCGAGCGTATATCAAAAATATATCACTGAAAACATTTTTAATAAGATTATATAATTTAGTTAATTATACATCTTATAGACGGCAATAATAAACGAGCTTACTCGAGCTTTTCGAGCTCGAACTCATCGAGCTTGCGAGCTTATACGCAAGCTTAAGCTTGGCTCATTAAGAATTCAAGCCGAGCTCGAATCGAGTCTAAAACGAATCGAACACGAGCGAGTTACGATCCTCGAGCTTTATTGACAGCCCTACTCTGGCACCCTGTTGACGGCTGTTTCCATCGCCTCACCTTAACCTCACAGGACGCCAGAGAGAAGGGTCTGCAATCCCTCTTCATATCCGTCATTTGGGAGATTTGGTGTGAACGCAACAATGGAATCTTCCGCCCCGAAGAGTGCACAATTCACTCTATTGTAACTGCTATCCTGGAGCAAGTGGACCTCTGGTCTATTGCAGGCTCAAGCATTTAGCGCTATTGTTCAATTCCTAGTTTCTACCTGATGCCAGCCAAAGCTGGCATCCTCGTCCATGTAAATGTACCACAATTCTTCTGCTTATAATATAACGCCACATAGTGGCCTTTAAAAAAAACATTCTCATCAAAGTATTACCATTGAAACTCCTAAAAAAACGTGTGTAAATATCAATCAACCAGTCTAAAACCGTTCTTGACGTACGGCAAACAAGAGAACGGCAATCCCAAGGCACGCTCAACCAGTTCAGATTTCGACAAAAGCTTGCCAAGAACAAAGTCCCTACTACCAAGCCCTAGGCGCGCACCGTTGGCTATCATCCCCTTGTCGCGGCAGGCAACGAGAGTGATGTTGCAGAGCCACGGGACGGCTATTGTGAAGGCCAGCCCGAAGTGCTGCTCGTACGCCCCGCAGACCCGGGAGACATGCTTGCCCATGGGAAGTACACTCTGGAAATGGTCGTTGCTCTCCGCGCCGGAAGCGGATACCTCTGAATCAGAGTGCAGGTTCACGACCACGGTGCCGTGGACAGGATGGACTTTCTTCTCCAGGTTCTTCATGAACTTGCCATCCGCGTCCCAGAGTTTGTGGGGGAATATGTCATCTCCGTCATAAGCATCGATGAAGACTATATCGTATTGATTGCTGTCGTCGACGATGAACTCCTCGGCATCTGCTATGTGGAGGAATATACGGTCATGTACGCCGCCCCATAGTAGCTCATCACCATCAGCAGGCTGCATGGATTCACATAATAATCCTTTCACAGATGATGTGGGGAAACCCATAGATTCAATGGAAGCTGAAACAACGACTGGATCGATTTCCACAATGTGGATGTCAGCACCTGAAAGAAATAATAAGCTGATTAGCATTTCTATGATACGAAGTGGACGCTCCAGTGCCTACCTACAGGTGAGCTCCACCATGTCATATGTTAGCCTGAAAAAATCCTCAACACCGACTTAAATCTTTTGCATAGAGGATGCATTTTTCAGTAAATTGGCTGTTGTTCAGCTTAATAATGATCTACCTCAGGCAGTTTAGGGCAGGGGATGTTTTGAGTTAATTGTCTATCCAGCAGCCAAATAATTGGTGCAGCTAAACGAATCAGGTGCAGAGATGATAGTTTTGCAACTACCATTCAAAAGAGAAAAGTATCCACTTCACCACAACCACATTGTGCAGAACAAAAACATCACCAAAATGCACATTGACGCAAAGATGTGTACAAATAATATTGATTCATGAAGTTTGCGATAGTGTTTACCTTTGAATTTGCTAGCCAAGAACAAAGGTAAGGTGCCCCCGCCATGGCCAATGCAAAGAACTTTCATAGTGTTCTGTCCAGATGCTGCACTTGCGAGATCATAAGAAGAAGAGGCAAGTGCTGTCAATCCTGCTGATACCATACTCTTCACGTCTGTAAATATCAAAAGTCAGGGATGGTGTTGAAGGAAGCAAAACATAACTCATAAATACCAAAGCAATTGCAATACTTTTGCATCTAACAGCTAGGTGCATGTACATTTATCAGAACATATTTCAATCATGATGATAAGCAACGTTACAAGCAGTTAACGAGAACAATTTGACATGCCACCGATACCTCTCGGTTGTTATATGTGCACTGTATACGTCTGACATGTAAGATGGATACTTTCTACATTGTTGATTATCAACACAAATGAATAGATGATGCATTTGAAATAAGCAATGATCTGCATATTAAAATCATAATGCTAGCCAACAATGTACAAGTGAACTCACAAGGAACAGCCAGGCAATGTGGTTGCTGCATCAAGTATAACGATCTGAGACCCCCTGTCCTGTAACAGGTCATTACTTTTGCGGTGCTTTGCCGTGTATGATCATTAAAACGCATTACTCGCCACTGGTAACCTAGTATCTTAAACTTGTCAGACCCAGCTGATTCTGGGTATAATCTAGCATTTCTCTCTTGAAGCCATCTCTCCACATCTGGCCACTGTTCACTAGCCTGAAATCGGACAGCATTATAAACCTTTCGATATGACCCACGACAAGAAATAGAGCAAGCAGGAACTGAGCCGACAGCTACCGGACGTGAGGCAGGGTAGGAGACAACAGAGACGACGCCGTTGCCGCATTCGGAGTGGCGGCAGAAGACGGTCTGCGCCCCCTCGCCGGGGCCGTCCTCCTCCCCCCACCACTCTCGGTGGTAGGACCAGTCACCCTCGTCAACGGGAGGCGGCCTCCGCGCTCCCGCGACGGCTCGGGACGGCGCCGCTGCCGATGACGACAGCAGCCGCAGCGCGGCGCCCCGAGCGCACCTCGACGCCGCCGCGAGCAGCATAGGTGTGCGCGCGACTGTTGCCTGGGCTCCAGCGGTGGCGGTGTTGACCCGGATAGAAGCCCACAAGATTACACTAGAGGCCCGGAAGGCCTGTTGGGTCGTATAGTAGACAGGTGGGCTTGATGAATACTGGCCCACTATTTTCCAAAACCGAGCCAACCACCATATTTTTTTATTAATATACAATAAAAAATGTTTTAATATAAAGAACCTACAAAATGAATTTTTTTTGCAAAAATAACCTACCGTCGTCCATAGCATGGACAAAATTCGAATTTCGTCCATACCATAAACAAAATTTGTGCTGACTCAGCCACAAATCCAACGTGGACCTGTGCACTGCCAAA
The DNA here is from genome assembly GCA_036927565.1 of Tuctoria greenei. Lineage (NCBI taxonomy): Eukaryota > Viridiplantae > Streptophyta > Magnoliopsida > Poales > Poaceae > Tuctoria > Tuctoria greenei. The sequence goes on along the minus strand of JAYESD010000012.1, from coordinate 108,086,504 downwards.
TCGTTCATGCCTCGGACGAAATTCATGCAAGGGCGACTGTGTGTGTGCGTACAACAGCTGCGTCAACAAACGGAACGTGCAAATATGCCAACACAGGCCAAACATGCATGGTTCCTCCACATAAACAGACTCATGCTTGCTGCCCAATATTTTTTTCTTTACAAGCATGTTTATGTGGAGTAAAGAAAGGGAACTACATGGTTCCTCCACATAAACAGACTCATCCTTGCTGCCGGATATTTTTTTTCTTTACAAGCATGTTTATGTGGAGTAAAGAAAAGGGAACTACATGTTTGCACACAAGCATCCGTCTGTTTCTTCTAGTACGTGCTAGTAGGAGAGTTTGATGAGTAGTTGTTGGGATTTGGCCTGCTACCTGCAGCCTACTTGTGGGTTTATTTATTTGTGCTAACTTTCTTGGTGGAAAGCCAATGTGGTGTGGAGGGATGAGTGGAGACTTTAGTCTCACATTGCCCACATAGATGAGTGTACCCCAATATATAGTGTCTCTTGTAGTGATTCTTAACATGAGAATGCAAAGAGATGAAGGCTGTTGTTATAGAAACAAACTCACACGCACACACGCACACACGCACGAACGCACGCACGTTTCGTGATTTTACACGTGTTTATCGCGTGATTTGTGACTTGCAACGTGGCGCGTGCGCGTGTGACCAGTGGTGTTCTAATAAACAGTTATTTTTTTGCCACATATATACAAGAGAATATTCCCTCAACACTTAGACTGCCACGTCAAGTTTAAGAGTATTTGAGGCATAATTGCAGACACACGTTTAATATGTGTAATGTCTCATCACTGCTTCCATTAGTTGCACATTGAGGGATTTTAGGAGGCGGTTTCCTGAAATTATGACAGATCAAATCTGAGGCGGTTGACTGGTTTAAGTATATAGGAGACGTTCTGGATACTGGAGCACAGACAAACACACAAAAACTTGCCTCTCAGAAACTACTCAGCATCGTCGTTTTTCGCCTTGCTATCCCTCCGTTCGTCGTGCAACGGATTAAGGGAGAGCGGTGTCTCCAAATCGACGTCGGTGATATGAAGACCTGCACGGGTGCCGGCAATCATATTTTTGGGAAGTGCGCTCGCACGACCGCTTGTCGCACTTTCTGCATCCTCTACATCTTCATCAAGTTCGTTTCTGCATCCTCTACATCTTCATCAAGTTCGTCAATTTCATTGTGTACTTCACTGCAGGACGATCTGTAAGTGGATCACTCGATCTATGGCTAAATTGATTTATTCGATGAGCGATTTATTCACATTTGTTTTGATTCTTGTTTGTGTAGTACTATCACTGTTTATTTTGACTGCTAGTAGAACTGTTCTAGTCGTTTTGCTATTTCGGATCGTCAAATTAATTGCATGTCATGTGTATTTTCCAACAATCTAGAAACCTGATAGAATTAACATGGCTGGACTTACTGATGCGTTGAAACCCGAGCGATTTGCTCGAGGTGAAAATTTTAAGAGATAACAGACACAGGTCAAGTTTTGGCTCATGTCGATGAAGATCTGGTGGGTGATTTCTCCAGTTCTTTCTCTCACTAAGGAGTAGAACTGTGATTATAATCTGGACACCTCTACTTGTCTTGACTGCCTGTTGTTGTTCCTGTCAGATCAGCTTTGTGATATTTACATGAACCACACCTCGAGAAAGGAACTGTAGAACGCCCTAGACCGCAAATATGCATAATCAGATGTTGGACGTGAACTATATGTTAATGACTAGTACCACGAATACAAGATGGTCGATGACCGATCTATCATGGAACAAGCTCATGAGATCCAACTTCTGTTGGGAGAACTTGCACATTTTGATACGGTCTTGCCTGACAAGTTTGTGGTTGGTGGAATTATTTCGAAATTGCCTCCATCTTGGAGAAGTTTTTCCACGAATCTTAAACACAAGAAAGAGGTTATGGCTGTTAAAAGTCTGATTTCAACTCTTGATGTTGAGGAAAAGGCAAGATCCAAGGATGTGCCTCATTTTGTTCCGCGGGGAGAGACTCCCTCTAATGCTAACGTGGTTGAAGGTAAATCTGGTGGTAGCAATAAGAACAACAAGAACTGAAAAGGAAAAGCCAAACAAAACACTAGCTTTAAGAAGAAGAAGAAAGAAGACCCGACTTGCTTTGTGTGCGGCGAGCTTAGCCACATAGCTAGGAAATGCCAAAATAGAAAATGCAAGAAAGGTGGTGGTCAGAAATCTGTGAATGTCACTATTAGCGAGGCTAGAGGAACGTCTGGATCAGGGTATGTTTCAGAAGTTTTTCTAGCATGTCATTCCACCGATTGGTGGTTAGACACAGGAGCTAATGTGCATGTTTGTTCTGACTACAATTTATTTTCTTCTTATCAGGCTACCGACAATTGCTCCGTATTGATGGGCAATGGGTCTAGGACTGCTGTACATGGAATTGGAAGAGTCAATCTGAAGTTGACCTCCAGAAAGACTCTCTCTTTGAAGAATATGCAGCACATCCCTGAAATAAATAGGAACCTAATTAGTAGTTCTCTATTGTGTTGTGATGGCTATAAGTTAGTGTTTGAGTCAAACAAATTTATTGTTCCAAAGTTTGGTGTATTTATCGGAAAAAGCTATGATAGCGGAGGCCTGTTCCGCCTTTAAGTAGTTGACGATTGCAATAATCTTGTGAACTCAGTTGCTTGTTCTAGTTCTGAATGTAATGGACAAGAGGCTACTGTTTGGCACTCTCGGCTTTGTGACATTAATCATGATCGCATCATTAAATTGTCCAAACTTAATTCGATTTCAAAAATTCCTGTTGAAAGAATATCTAAGCGTCATGCGTGTGTGCAAGCTAAACAACCACGTAAATCTTTTAAAAGCATGGAAGAGAGGAGCTTGTCACCATTAGATCTTATTCACTCAGATTTGTATGAGATGAATGAAATTTTGACTAAAGCAGGGAAGAAATGTTTTATATCTTTTATTGATGATGCTACTAGATACTGTCATCTCTATCTTATTAAAACAAAAGATGAGGCACTAGACCATTTTAAAATCTATAAGGCTGAGGTAGAAAACCAACTAGAAAGAAAAATCAAACGTGTTAGGTCTGATAGAGGAGGAGAGTATCTTTCTAATAATTTCGGCGAATATTGTGCGGAACATAGAATTATCTATGAGACAACGACTCCCTACTCACCCCAATCTAATGGGATGGCTGAGCGGAAAAACTGAACACTAACGGACTTAGCTAATGCCATGTTGAACAGTTCGGGTTTATCCAACTCATGGTGGGGGAAATCCATTTTGACAGCATGTTTTGTGCTGAATCAAGTTCCATCATCCAAGGTTGAAATAACCCCATATGAAGATGGAAATTAAGAAAGCCTACTCTCGGTTTCTTATGTGCATGAGGGTGTTTGGCTAAAGTTAATGTGTCTGCATGTAAGAAACAAAAATTGGGACCAGAGTATCTTTCTAATAATTTCGGCGAATATTGTGTGGAGCATGGAAGTATCTATGAGACAACAACTCCCTACTCACCCAAATCTAATGTGATGGCTGAGCGAAAAAAACCGAACACTAACGAACTTGGTTAATGCCATGTTGGGCAGTTCGGGTTTATCCAACTCATGGTGGGGGGAAGCCATTTTGACAACATGTTTTGTGCTGAATCGAGTTCCATCATCTAAGGTTGAAATAACCCCATATGAAGGATGGAAAGGAAGAAAGTCCGCTCTCGGTTTCTTATGTGCATGAGGCTATTTGGCTAAAGTTAATGTGTCTGCATGTAAGAAACAAAAATTGGGACCAAAAATCGTGGACCGTGTCTTTCTAGGATACACACAACATAGTGCGGCCTATAGATTTTTAGTGATTAAATATGAGATTCCTGATGTGCATGTTAACACCATGATTGAATCTCGTGATGCCACATTTTTGAAGATATTTTTTCCAATGAAGGATATAATTGTAGGTTGTAGCGAGACATCTACTAGTTTTTCACTTGATCCTTTTCCAATATTTGTACCTTGTTCTTACACTGAAAACCCCATTGAGGATGATAGTACAAATATTGCTCCTCGAAGGAGCAAGAGACAAATGATTGGAAAAATCCTTTGATGATGATTTTACTATCTACCTCATTGATGATACACCCAAAACACTTTCAGAGGCATATGCATCCCCTGATGCAAAGCGCTAAAAGAAGGCAATACATAATGAAATAGAGTCCATTTTAACTAATGAGACTTGGGAAATATGTGACTGTCCTGTTGGGTGTAAATGGCTATTCAAAAAGAAACTCAAACCAGATGGTACAGTCGATAAATATAAGGCTAGACTTGTAGTCAAGAGATTTATCCAAAAGGAAGGCGGGAATTTTTTTTGATACTTATTCACCTATTGCTAGGCTAACCACAATTCATTTTTCTTGTTGCACTTGTTGCGTGTCATGATCTCCTCATTCATCAAATGGATGTGAAGATGACTTTCCTAAATGACGAGCTCGATGAGGAGATCTATATCAAACAACCTGATGATTTTGTGGTGCCTGGGCAAGAGAACAAAGTGTGTAAGTTACAGAAATCCTTGTATGGCCTCAAGCAGGCACCAAAGCAGTGACATGAGAAGTTCAATAGAACTATGACCTCAACATGCTTTGTGGTAAATGACGCTGACACATGTGTGTACTATCGGTTTGGTGGGGGTAAGAGAGTAATACTAAGCTTATATGTTGATGACATATTGATTTTTGGGACTAGTATCGTTGCGATACTAGATGTAAAATCATTCTTGTCCCAAAATTTTGATATGAAGGATTTAGGAGTGGATGATGTTATTCTAAACATCAGACTGATTAAAGACGAGAATGAGATTACTTTAAAACAATTATGTGGAGAATATTCTAAGTCGATTTGGGTACTCAGATCCTAAAGCTTCTCCAACGCTATCCCAGTCTAAAGTTTCGCAAGAACATAAAACAAGAGATTAATCAGTTGAGATATTCCTAGATTATTGGTCCTCTCATGTATCTTGCTGGTGCAACAAGACTTGACATCTCATTTGCAGTAAGCAAATTGAGCAGATTTACTTCCAATCCTGGAAGAGATCACTGGTGTGCACTAGAACATGTAATGAGATACTTGAGAGGTACATCAACATATGGACTTTACTATACGGGGTATCCAACCATACTAGAAGGGTATAATGACCCAATTTGGATCTCAGATGTTGATGAGATCAAAGCCACTAGTAGATACGTTTTCACTTTTGGTGGTGCTGCAGTTTCATGGAGGTCTCGCAAGCATACTATATTGACAAATTATGCTATGGAGGCGGAACTTGTAGCACTTGAGACACACAACTAAGGCGGAGTGGCTGAAACAACTCTTGATGGACTTGTCATTGGTTGATAAACCTGTACCGGCCATTCTTTTGCATTGTGAAAATCAAAGTGTGCCACAACTGTTGGCAATACAAAAGAAAATTTGAAGTCCTCAGGACATGTGAAACGGTGAATCAAATCTGTGAGTCATTTGAGAATTATGGGAGAGATTGCCATTGAGTATATTAATACTAAAAGAAATCTTGCAGACCCTTTTACTAAGGGATTAGCACGTACTGTAATTGAAGAAGTATCAAGGGAAATGGGTGTGAAACCCGCGTGATGTTATCATACAATAGTAACCCAAACTATTTGATCGGAGATCCTGTGAAGTAGACCTTGGGAAAAACAATTTGTATGGATAACTGGAGAGTACTTGTTTAATTACTCATTTCCGCTAGCAGATGCGTACTCTCAGTATTGTATGTAAGGTTGACTTTAATATCTTAATGCGTTCTGAGTCCTATTTTGGCACGGTGCTATCCCCCAGGGTATACTTATAAGAACACACCTATGTGAATTTGACTGTGAGGTCGCAGTCTATGAGATGTGGGTAATCTCAAATAATCTGATGAACAGACACGGGAGCAAACCGTAATGCTCCAACCATAGGCATGACTTTAGGTGACGAGTACCAGAGATGCTTTCATGTGAAACTTGCTCACACAAAACTAGCAATTCAAGGCTATGTCTATTGCAAAGTTGTGAGTATGTGAATCATGAAATGCTAGGTGCAGCTCAACCCGTAACGAGTCTGCATTGTAAAGCTGGTATATTAAAGTGCATAAATGTTACTTGTAGACCTTGGTTTTTGGTGGGGATTGTTGGGATTTGGCCTGCTACCTCAGCCCACTTGTGGGCTCATTTATTTGGGTCAACTCCCCTGATGGAAAGCTAAGATGGTGTGGAGAGGTGGTTGAGGACTTTAGTCCCACAATGCCCATCTAGATGGGTGTACCTCAATATATATAATGACCCTTATAGTGGTTCTAAATATGAGAATACAGAGAGATGAAGGCTGCCGCTATGGACACAAACTCACACGCACACACATGCGTGTTTCACAATTTTACGCGTGTTTATAGCGTGACTTGTGACTTGCGACGTGGCGCGTGCGTGTCGTGACCACTGGTATTCTAATAAGCAGTTATTTTCCTGCCACATATATATAAGAGAATATTCCGTCAACACCTAGACTGCCACATCAAGTTGAGGAGTAATTTGAGGCATAACTGCATGCACACTATCAAAGTGTGCCAACAACACTTTCCCCAGTACTGCTAAGAAGTAGTTCACGAAGGTTCATATTTAGGCGGGGGGCTAATCAAGATCCAAGAGCAAGGTGACACAAGGAGTTTTTACGTGGTTCGGGCCGCCTGAGCGTAATACCCTACTCCACGGGGTGTTTGTGTATTATATGAGTATGTATGACTTGGGATTCCTTGAGGTTGGAATGGCTTGCCATGTCTACCGTGTAGTGCAACCCTTTTATATGCCAAGGACTGGCTGTTATGGTATGCACCATGGCCCGACATGTGGCCCCGACTATAATAACCGCCCTATACACGATCTATGGGTGTTAAGGGGAGTTAATAGTGTGATAAAGTGTCGTAATGGCAGCATTACTAGTCTTGATAGTCTTCTGATTGTGCGTCATTAATATAGTTTTAATGGCGCGTTAACCATGTCTTGTAACGGCCGATTGATAGCCATTGAATGTCCGTGCCGTTGGAGATCCCGCTGTCTTCCCGTTGAGACATAGGTCCGGACGTGTGACACACGATAGTTCTGGAGCTTCCCTCTGCGGGAAGGCACGTCGGAGCTACTGGACACATGGAAACACCGGAGCTTCCTCTGTTGGGGAGGCAGGTTCGGCGCCTCGGGACACATGTCATCACCGAAGCCACCTTAAGGGGGAGGCATGTCTGGCACTGCGGGACACGTGGGAGCACCGGAGTCACCCTAAGGAGGGAGGCAAGTCCGGCACTGTGGACACGTGGCAGCACCGGAGTCACCCTAAAGAGGGAGGCAGGTCCGAGACTGTGGACACGTGTTGCCTCCAGAAGTCCACAACACTGAAAGGTGGAACTCGACACGTATTCTTCTGGTACAAATGGATACTTGGTACGCAGGGTATCGAAGTGACCCCCAGGCCCACCTCTGGTGAGATTATGAGGTTTCGATGCCGGAGGTGAGGCCATTATCTCTCCCGTGCTATTGCTTCAGTTTTTCTTTTTGAGACATGCGACCTTTTTTGATTTGGTAGGTGAGACGCATGACGTGCGGATCTCAAGAAATTGAAGGGCGCCGGTTCCTAATACGATATCCATATCAGTTCCCAGCATAATCTTTGTAGCCCTGTCAGGCCAGCGCCCTCGGGCTTCCAACTTCTTATCATGACAATGGTTCACCTGGTACGACTTCTTTAACAAAGTGGACCCAGGCCCCCTTGTCATCGACGAGGTAACTTCACAGAGTGTTATTATAGTCCTAATGCAGTTGCCATCCAAGCATTGCAGAGGCTTAATAAAGGAAGAGGCGCTGCAAGGTGGGAGAACTCTTATGCATTGATATATTCTTGCCATAGAGTTCTTTGCTTGAACCCTTGCGCCGCACTCCCACTTTTGCTGCACTTTGCGGCGATGGAACTCAGACTTCCTCCCAACAATATTGTGAGCGATAGTGATCTCACAAGAGTCCAAAAGCTGATGGGCTGGCAAAGCGACTCCTTCAACAATGCTATTCGCTGCGACAAGCTCCCATTCAAGAAGATTCCTCCGACGACATTGTTTACTTCTTGCTGATGCTACTGTAGTCGTACGGGCTCCAACTCCACCACCTCGTACCTCACTCCATCTTGCTGGTGGCGATCTTTGTCCACTTCTGCGAGATGTGGGTGGGTGTGCTTCCCTGCATCCCTCTGTTCCGTACCTTCTTCACTCGAGCAACAGGCAAATGTAACTTCTTGTTGGGGTCCTAGTACTTTGTAAAGCGTAGAAATCCCCCATACAAGTACATTGAGACATTTCCTTTCGGGAAGTGGGAGACTTGGAAGACCGATTTGTTTGTGATCCGGGTGGACCCTCATAATCGGCTGGAGCTGCCAGAAGGGTTTTCGACAACGGAGTCCGACTCTTAGGAGGAGCTCCCGGAGCTGTGCGAGAAGTACAACACCGTGCTGACAAGGATCTGGCACCTAGTGGATGGATGATTAACGTATGTGATGGTCCTCAGCAACTTCCTGACCAACCGCTGGGCGTCGCTCAAGGAGGGAGAGTTCGCGACCTGGTCTTTCTTTGGATAAATGGGTTTTCTCCAGATTGAGGTTGGTCGGGGCACCAATCTAGACGAGCGCACCTTGAAGCTCCATCTACAAAAGCTTAACAGTGGAAATTTTTCAAGGTATGACCTCGGACCTCCGGTTGAGTCCCTGCATCTGAACATAGTTCCGGAGGTCAGAAGGGAGCTGCAGAAGATGATGCCACTGCTTGACAACACAAGTCTTGCGGTGCGTCAAAGGAGCACTCCGCCAGCATGGATTGTAATCCCCGGAGCTTCGGCTCCCTGCCCACATGAAGGTAAGGGAAAGACTCCTGCAGATCCAAGTCACACAAAGCCAGACTCAAGTGAGGGCAAAGGCAAGGAGCCCGTCGACACCTACAGTCGGAAGAGGAAGTTGACGCGGACTGATGGCAACTTTGTCAGTTCAACTTCGACGCAAGCAGTGCCACTTCCTCGTCCAAGCCTCAAGTCAGTGATGGTTGTGCCTCTAGCAATGGCAACTCCGGCTCCGACAGCCAGATCATCTTCGGATCCAGTGCCTGTAGTGGGCGCTAGGTTCGTCAAGTCTACTCCGATCCCTGTGCCAGCGGTGTGCTCTGGTTCTGAGGTACCTTCTCAGACGACGGAGGTCCCAACTGGGGTAGCACCGGCGGCTGCCACGACCCTTGGGATGAAGTCCAGAGCCTTTGTCTCACCGACGACAGTGGGTTCTGACTCTGGCCGTCCAAGGAAGAAGCTCCGTGCCGACTGGAGCGGCAACATGCCCAGGTAAGGATTGACTCTTAGACTTGTTTTTTTGGCTTTTTGCTTTTTTTTTTTGAACTCTCCGCTCCTCTATTTCCAGAGTATCGAGAGGAGGAGCTGCTGCTCCGGCACCTACCAGTGCCGCGGTCACAAAAATCGCACCATCGACCGAAGAAGCGTGGTTGCTCCGGACCACGTGGAAGAAGCACAGGAGCAGGCTTCAGCTCCTCCGGAGCTAGCACCAGAGATACCGACACCAGTGCTGGAGATTTCAGAAGCTGCAGCAGAAGTTCCGAGACCAGCTTCGGAGGTGACAGCGTCGTTGGCTGATGTTGATATGTCAAAAATGGTCATGCCTGCGCTGTTGCCAGAAGATCTGGCAGCAGGACCTTCATCATCTGCGCCGGAGGTCGATGAGCTCTCAGAGCTCAATGCAACAGATGTCGAGCTGTTGGAGGCCATGCTTGTGCCATGGGCTTCAACCACTATTACAGAAGACTCGGAGGAGCCAGTGGAGGAACCTCCGGCAGGTCCTGAACCAATCCCCCTGGATATGTCAATTGAGAATGCCTTCTCAAAGCTCCGCTAAGTCCAGCTCTCCTTCGACTACAAGCGCAAGGACCTGGAAGAAGAGCGTGACACCCTGAGGCACTAGCGCAAGCTGTTGTACTTCAAAATGAAGTTGATGCAGTCCCAACTTGCAAACCAAAGGGGGTGGTTGGAGACTGAGAAAGCTCAACAGACGCGTTTGAATAACGCTGTCGAAGTGTTAATGTGACACTTCCCTCGAATCTGCTAAGGAGTAGCCCACGAAGGTTCTTGTTCGGCGAGGCTTAGGCCTCAAACTAGTGTTCTAGCGGAAGAGTATGTGACACGGTGGTTTTTACGTGGTTTGGACTGTAAGGAGCGTAACACCCTACTCCATGGTGGATTGTATTGCTGGTGAGTGTGTATGCGTGTGTGTGTGTATCGGGGATTCTGAGTTTGGTCCTTGTATCGGTGGCTGTCCGGGCCTTTTATAGTCAAGGTCGGATGCCTTACAAGTGGGGTCCCAGGGCCCTACAAGTGGTCCCAGGGCGATCTTATCCTAAATATCTAAGGCTTCTTCTGTAAGCTTGCTCTAATCACGGACTTGAGGACTCTCCGTCTTGCCACCCGTGTTGTTAGTAGCCCACGCGCCGTTGCTGACATTGGCACGGAATGTCCCATCCAACTATCTCTGGCGCCGTAAGCTACCCACTTGGTGGAGTGGGATAAGTCTGCAGCGTCTTTACTGTGATGCGATTAGTCATATTGGTACCTGACATTAGGCATCCGCCGCGCCATGTGTCTGGGGAAGCCGCATATCTTCAAGGCTTGATGGAGAAAAGGTGCACTGCCCTCTTAACTTCCTCACTATCCGCTCAAGGAAAGTGGACTGACCATGCGGCCGCTGGGGAGATCTCCGCCATGGTGGAGGCCACGCTCGTCTCGCGGGTCACGTGGCAGCTCGGTAGCTCACCTCCATGGGGGAGGGCAGGTCTCGCCCCACGGGCCACGTGGCAGCTCGGGTATTCGCCTCCGCGGGGTAGATCGGGTCTCGACTTCGTGGGCCACGTGGAAGCTTGGGAGCTCACCTTCGCAGAGGAGGTCGGGTCCCGTCCTGCTGGACACGTGGCTGCCTGGGAGCTTGTAATCAAGGTGGAGCTAAGCTCCTCCTTCGGGATGTCTTGTGGGCACCCCGGACCTCCCATATGAGGCTGGTGGGTCCAGGTTTCTCAAAGACGTGGCGCCCTTTGACCCTGTCCCTGCTGGGAGGCGAGGTACCTAGGCGGTTCTAGCTTGTGCGCGAGGGTACCCGGTATGCCGGGTACCAACAGTGACCCCTGGGTCCTCCTTGGGGTGAGGCGACGAGCCTGAGGGTGGGGCCTTATCCTGCTTTCCCGCGTGGTCTTTTAATTTTGTCTTGATTAGTGGAAGTAGTGCGCTCTTCTGCTACTGTGACCACACATCCCTCTCTGGTTGAGGGGTTGTGGCGACGGGATCTTTGCTTGCTGCGACATTATCGCGACGGTTCCCAAGGCACCTGTTGCACTTCTGCTGCTTTCACTTCCGTCTTTATGGGAACTGCCGGGTTGCCTTCTCTGGCGGGGAACTGCTCGGGCTCGCTTTCCTGGCAGGGGACCTGGGCCCGCTCATCATGGATGCTGTGGTACGAGCCATTGATTTGGAGCCCGCTCAAATTTGCACGGTGCGTCCAAACACCACTAAGGTACTTTAAAAAGGTACCTTTGTGAGCAATGAAGGTTCCTTTCTTCTGTAGGCCCCAAGCATTTGAGCCTTCGATCCCTCCTTCAGTTTCTGCCCATCCTTGAGGTTCTCGACCCCCCTGCTCCAATGGACTCAGCTTTGCCTCCTTCCCGGATGGAGGATGTCTCACCCGTGAGGCGGCTTTTCGGCTGGGAGGACAAGGAACGACAGGATCTGGTCCGTCCCGGCCCCTTGCCACTATAGTTGGGGGAGAAAGAGATCGTCTTCTTCCAGGCGCACGCATACTCCGGGTTCGTCCCCCCTGTTTCCTCCTTCCTAGTGACACTCCTAGAAGTCCTTGGACTCTGACTTCATCACCTGTCTCTGAACTCTCTGGTGGTGGCAGCGGTGTTCTCGCATCTCTGCGAGATGTTCGTCGGGGTGTACCCATGCCTGTGTGACACCCGTTTCCGAAAATGAACCAAGTGAACGCATATGTGTGCCCATGACGTTCAACACACATACACGAGTGCATTGACAAAAGAGTATACAAAAAATTACCACAACTCAGATTATTAAATAAGTACTTTTATTACAGAATTCATAATAATTTCGAATACAAGCACCAATGAATATTAATGACAAGTTTCAATAATGCAGTGGAAATAACTAAACTGAGCAAACTAAGCAAAAGGGATATCGCAGCTCCAACACTCCACAGGCAAAGCTGACGGTAGACACGCCCTAGAACTCCGCATTATCATCATTATACCCCCAATCCTGACCTGCAACTGTTGGTGGGGGAATTGCAAAGGTGAGTACATGTCGTACTCAGCAAGTGTGGAAAGTATGACATGTAGCTTATACAAATGCCGAGTATAATAATGGCTAAGTGCTGAAGAATACATTAAAACATTTGGAAAGCAACATAATTTATGTATGTGAAATAAACCCATCATAAACCATAATTAATATCATAGTACCAACCCATATTCCATATTCATCATCCATATACCAGATTTCTCATTACCAATAACCATAATCAATATCAAAATTTAGTTCATAACCATCCATAACCATATTACCAACCATAACCATCCCAATACCAAGTTTCCTCTAATCATGTGAGGGTCCAGGTTGCTCATAACCGGGAGCACGGCTATCATGATAGTTTAAGACACCCTGCAGAGGTTGTACCACTTTACCCACGTGCTTGTGATTTCATCACCTTTCGATGACTATAGAATCTCAATTATGCCGTCCCACACTTCCTTTAGGTGTGTGGCCAAGATAACACAAAATAGCCTTTACAAAGGGATTACTAGCCTATTTATACCCCACTGAGGTTTCACCGGTGGCGATGCCTCCAACTGAGCACATATTCAACCAAGGGCCCCCTCTTGAGCCATTCAGATCCCAGGGTAGTCCCACCAATCATCAACAAACCCAATCCAACTACCCCTTCCCCGAGCATCCTTAATGGTCCAAATAGCACTTGCAAAGCCCTAATTAATCAGCTACGCCGCACCCATACTTGGCCTCGTGGTGTTGTAAATCCTAGATGATCGCTCCACGAACCGGTCCTTTGATCTAAAGCAAGCAAACCACCACAACATCCAATCCATCCACATACCATGCTTGCTTAGATCACCCATTACCACATCATATTAACAAGTTCATGTTAATCAATCTCATAAATGCATAATTAAGTTAAATGGTGTAGTTGGGTTCCATCCCAATTAATTAAGTGAAGCAAAAAAGGGTAAAAAGCCCATCCCGACTCTCTACCATAAATTCTAGGTGACAAGGATGGTTTAAACAAATCTAGTAAACTTCCTACCATAGGATTCCCATCAATTTGACACAAGCATGCAATTTTGCAAACAAAACATTTACTTTAAAAACAGGATTAATATGCTTCAAGGACACTTTCCTTGCTCTTCGGATTGGTTCGGGTCAAAGCCTTCAAACTCTTGGTGCTGGAGGTCCTCCACGGCACTCTCTAGCGCAAATCTGTCTAATCCGCACAATAATCATACATGATAAGAATCACAATAAAAAAGTGCACAAATATTACTCAATACGACATGACATGCATGATTAATTCAAATGCAAGGTGGAACTTGTTAATAAGTTGCCTTTAATGATCACTAACTAGTTTTAAGAGATTTTAACAAGTTTATACAAGTTTGGAATTGATTTGATCTAATTTTAGAATTAAATCAACATAATTTAGATTGCAAAATCGGACAAGTTCACACTGCGGAGGAACAACCGATTAGAGTTTTCTAGATCGACGTGAATTTGGAGATTTGGAGTTGAATTCACGTAAGGAAAAGAGAATAAAAGGTATACCAGGTGTTTAGAACTCCAATGAATCAAGGATCTTGGAGGTAACACTTGGATCTTGACGATCTAGGGTTGATCAAGAACTTGATGGTGAATTATTGACGAAGAATGAGAAGTTGATGGATGTTGACGGTCCTTAAGTACCACATTTTGACCGTCAATTCACCTCATAATGTGCATAAAAGAAACACAAAACATAGTGGTAGGGTTATACACTAACCCAATTCCACAAGTGTTGGTGTTTATTTGTATGCAGGTGAATTATTACCCAAAATACCAAAACATGCAGGGATGAATCCATGAAAATGGATTTCAACGAATCAGGCGATGACACGTGGCAACACGTGGATCAAATGGCTCACAAACAGAAGAATACGAGGAGATCCAACGGTGTTGCACCCATATATATCAAGGGGGCCCACCTGGAAGCCACCTGGAGGAAGCACTCCCCGAGGGGAGCCTTGACCAGGTCGGTCGAACCAGGGGTTCGACCGACCTCTTCCTGGCGCCAAACTAGGTCAAATGACACGTGTTGGCTCCTCTCGGCTCCCTGGAGTCAATGGTGACTGACTCGCGCGTTAATTGTGGCGGGAACCGACCCTTCTCCACCTATAAATAGATCCCCTCACCTCACTTCTCACACACCAAAAGTTGATAATAGTTCTACACTCCAAGGGTTTAGAGTAGTCCTAGAGGCTACCAAAGTAGAAGGAGAGTGTGGTGAAGAGTCTAGGAGAAGGAGGCTTGGGCTTGTCAAGTCCCTCTTCTACACTTGTACCCCTACAGATATTTTACTCAATCAAGTAAGCCTTTGTGAATTCAATACAAGTTTGATATTTTATTCTTAGTAGTTTGCACAAGTAGTTACTTGCGGGTTCATTGCTTTAATTCATTAGAGGCTCTAGTTGTAGATTTGTGTTCGAAACAACTAGAGTAGTGATTTAGAACGTAAGCGTGGTGCTTAGGTTATAAATCATCAGTGGATATCTCGTAGACCCACGGATTGAAGAGGTAGGCAGTAGGTGGTGACAGCCCTATCTGTCCTTCGTAATCCTCCACGTTCGGCTATGCCATAGGCTCTTGGCGAGAGTCGTCCTAGTATTTATAGGAGTAAGCCCGTGCCCGAAGCAAGCATCTACTGCAAACTACCTTGAATTAGGATCAATACTTTGAATTCCTCTCCGTTCCTTGCCTACCAAACAACTTTGTGTCCTTGGGTGAGCTAGTTCGAAAGATTAGCACACACTCTTTGAATTCCATACCCTTGGGAATACTCCTTAAGGGGAAGTGCTACAACGGTATTTTCGTGCACTTGTGGATAACTATGTGGTGTTAAGAAATACCAACAAGCATTTCTGGTGCCGTTGCCGGGGAATGGTTGCTGTTAATCGTCGAACCAAGATCACCCTCGTATCATACCCTCCTTATCTATCATCTTACCTTTCTTATTCTTACCTTACCACCACCATATAAATGGAGCAACCCACCATTCTTTCTTATTCTTCTCCGAAGGGAAAGTTCTGTGAGCCACCGCCTTCGGCAAAACCTATTTGTTTAACCAGCTATGAACTTCGCCCTGGCTTTATAGCCATGGTTCGGGAACAATCCTTCTCAGGAACGGATTGTGAAAACCCTTACCACCATCTACGAGAGTTCGAACAACTGTGTTCATGCCTTCTAATCAAAGGTATGACACAGGAAACTCTCAAATGGAAGTTGTTTCTGAAAGTGCATATAGGACTCCCTTGTGGGTTTTGGATGATTTATGACAAGCAATTGGGATGCTAATCCTTTTGTTGAGATGAATGCAGGCAAATAATGAAAAATGAGCAAAATGCCAAAAAGAAGGGAAATGAGAAGCAAAGTGAATTTGAGCTCAAGGAGAAGAAAATAGTAGATTATTATGTATGGAGTGTGTTAAGGAAACACACCCAATAGCTCAATCACTTTCAAGCACACACACACAATGCACAAAGTTATACAGGACCGGACTAGTCCGATATCAGCCGGACTAGTCCGATATCACTTTCTGCACTAGATCGGACAAGTCCGGTATCCACCGGACTAGTCCGATATCTTTCTGATCCACTTCGGACTAGTCCTCCCCAATGCGGACTAGTCCTCAACACAATGCACAAGTCACACAAAATCGGACAAGTCCGTTGTGATCCGGACTAGTCCGATATTCTTTCTGATCCACTTCGGACAAGTCCGGTGTCTACACGGACTAGTCCGATATACACACTGATCTAAATCGGACAAGTCCTCCAAGTGCGGACTTGTCATCCTAAACACTTAGGGTTTCATATGTCCGGACAAGTACGATGGCAATCGGACTAGTCCGAAGATTTCCAGTAGTGAAATCGGACAAGTCCGTTTTCAACCAGACTAGTCTGATATTCCTGGACACTTAGGATTTGCTACACACAGCACACCGGACTAGTCCGGTGACCACCACGGACTAGTCCGATCTTTCTGAACCCTAACGGTCACTTTTAGAAACCCCATATAAATAGAGGTGCACGGCCCACTTTTACATTCTCTCGAACCCTAGCGCCGTCACACCTCCCAAGAGACTCAAAAACCACCTCTCTCCACGAAATTAAGTGCAAAATCGATCAATCTATTGAAGATCACTTCTAGATCATTGGAGAGACACTTGGCACACATCATTGAGCTCTTGGTTTGATTCTCTAACACACTCTTGCGTTTCAATTTGTAATTTTTGAGTGTGTTATTGGTGGCTTTGTAAGTTGTAATCAAGGGAGCTCTCAACGTGTGAGAACGCCCCTTCAACTTGGTTATTTACCCTTTGTGATTAGTGGAAGAGGACTGGCCTTCGTGGCGATCCGACGAGGGAAGGGTTGGAGAAGACCCGGTCCTTTTGTGGGCTCCTCAACGTGGACGTAGGTTGCCTTCGTGGTAGCCGAACCACGGGATAAATCGTGTGTCTTGTCCTTTTGCGTTCTTCATCTTAATTGATCAACTTAATCTAGGGTTTGATTCACTTTGTTCAATTTGAGTTAAATTGTTGAACAAGAGCCTTAATTGTAATAGAATTTGACATACAACTATTAAACTGTCATTCAAGTTTATATTTCCACTGCAAACATTAACGAATCAATCAAATTGACTGAACTTGATCAACTTAGCCCGTGAAAACCGGACTAGTCCGCACTTTACCAGACTAGTCCGATATCTCTAGTATTGACTTTGTTGTTGGGTGTTACAGGAACCGAGAAAATTCAAGAAGGCCTATTCACCCCCCCTCTAGGCCTACATTCAATTGGTATCAGAGCCAGATTCTTCAAGAAAGAGTGCAACCACTTGAAGAGATCATGTCAGACATGAAGGAAGTTCAAAAAATCAACAACCAGGAAGAAGTGAACAACGACAAGAACCAAACGCTGGAAAAGTATCTCGAAGCAATTCAAGACTTCGATGATGATGACGAGGAGACGCTTGAGCTGAAAGCACTCCTCAGAAAGAAAGCACTTTCCAAAGGGAAAGCTAAAGTTGAAGAAAAGAAGAAGGGGAGTAGTCACACCGACTACTCCCGATATCCTTTTAACTATGATCGTTTAAATTCAAACAACAGCCATTACCTATCTATTCCTCTTGGAAAAGCCCCACACTTCGATGGGAGTGATTACTCCATGTGGAGGCAAAATATGAAGATGCACTTGATTTCCCATAACCCAAGTTTATGGCATATTGTGTGCACAGGAATAGACATCCCAGATGACGACGAAGAGCTCACCCCAAGTCAAGAGCAAGCCATCCACAGAAACGCTCAAGCCGCAACCATAATCACCTCCTCTCTAAGTCGAGATGAATTCACAAAGGTGGACAGACTGGAGATTGCCAAGGAAATATGGGACACACTACAAACAGTCCATGAAGGTGACCTGCATGTGCGGGAGGCGAAAATTGAAATGATCGAAGGGGAACTAGGAAGGTTCTCAATTGAGGAAGACGAGTCTCCCCAGGACATGTACAACCGATTGAAGACACTTGTAAACAAGGTTCGATCATATGGGAGCAAGAAGTGGAATGTCCACGAGGTTGTAAAGCTCATCCTTAGAGCCTTTATGCCTCGCAATGTCACACTATGCTCTATGATCAGAGAAAGTCCCGGGTACAAGAGGATGACTCCAGATGAATTGCTTGGCAAAATCATCAACTTTGAAATGATGGAGAAACAAGCCAAGCACGTCAAAGAAATAGCCGACCTCACATCGGCCAAGAAGAAGGGAGTTGCCTTAAAGTCCACACTCAAGCCTCTATCCAAAGAAGCAAGAGAAGCACAGCTTGAGGAGGACAACGATGATGAAAGCAGTGAGCTGGACGAAGAGGATATGATTTTGTTCATGAAAAAGTTGAAAAGAATAATGAAGAAAAGACAAGGAACAAAATCAAGTGAAGGCAAGTACAAGGAGAGGACAAAGCCGAAGATGAGGCGGGCGTGCTATAATTGTGGTGAGTATAACCACTTTATAGTCGATTGCCCGTATGAGGACAACAAGAAGAAGAATAAAGAAGCCAAGCCTCAACCGAAGAAATTCATCAAGAAGAAGAAACAAGCTGAACAAGCACACATTGGAAAGGAGTGGGACTCAAACGATGAGTCCTCATCATCCGATGAAGAAGAGATGGCTAGCATAGCCATTGAAAGCACGTTCAAGAAACCCACACTCTTCCCCACGCTCGGTACAAAGAAGGGAAATGGCACTTGCCTCATGGCAAAGGAAGGTAAACGCAAGGTAAACATCAAAACTCCTTCCATGCATTCCTACTCAAGTAATGATGAACCAGATAGTGATGATGAAGATATGTTAATTGGATTAGATAGAAAAACTACTGCTAAAATGAAATTTTTACTTGACCAACTTGTTGAGAAGGAATGGCTAATTGATCGTCAAGAGGACATGATTATCTCCCAAAAGGAGAAGTATGTCGAACTTGACAATCTTCTAGTTCTTGAAAAGGAGAAAAACAGCTCACTAGAGCTTGAGCTAGCTTCATGCAAGAAAACTTGCTTGGAGTTAACCAACTCAAACATTGCAATCAAGGATCAACTTGATGACCTGATCAAGGTTAACAAGATCCTTGAAGTGCAAGTTGAGTCACACAAGCTAAGTGAATCTTCCTCCTCTTCAAGTCTACCTTCTCAACCCACTTCAACTAATCTTGTTCATATGTGCAAATGTGGTAAAATCAACACCAGTTTGAAGGAAAAGTCTACCTCCACAAAGGATAAAAATCCTACCCAATGTGGAATATTTGACAAGGAGAGGATTAACTATGCACGTAGTGCATACTTGGTCCAAAGACCTCCAAATGTCAAGTATGGCATTGGTTACTCTTATGATGGAAAGCAAAATGGTGGAAGTCATAAGAATAACAAGGGAAGGATTACCTTTGTGAAGGGAGGACCCTCACAACCTGGTAACTCGAAAATTAAGAACCCGAACTCTCATGAACACCGGACTAGTCCGGTTGTGGTCCGGACAAGTCCGGTCATCCGAACAAGTCCGGTCACCCAGACTAGTCCGATCCATAAACAACAGCAACTTTTGTTCAAAACCTTTGATGCCTCTTATGTATTAATGAGAAACAATCTTGGTAAAGTTTATGCTTATTATGCTAGGCCACGCCATGGGAACACAAAATCCCATGTGTGGGTGCCCAAATGTATTGTAACTAACCTCCAAGGACCCAAGCAAGCTTGGGTACCTAAAACCAACGCATAATTTGTTTCTGCAGGCCTATTCCTCCGGTGGATCCAAATGGGTGCTATACAGTGGATGCACCAACCACATGACTGGAGAAAGGAGGATGTTCGTGGAATATGAAGAAAACGAGGACCCAAACGAAGGCATCTACTTCGGAGATAATAGTCAAGGAAGGATGCTCGGTACCGGTAAAATAGCAATATTCTCTGAACACACTCTTTCTCATGTTTTACATGTTGAATCTTTAGATTATAACCTGCTGTCCATATCTCAATTATGTGACAAAGGTTATAATTGCTTGTTCACTAACGAGGGTGTGACCGTCTCAAGGAGGAGTGATGGTTCCGTTGCATTCAAGGGTATGTTGAAGGGAAAGCTTTACCTTGTTGACTTCAACAAGGATAAAGCCGAACTTGACACATGCTTGATTGCAAAAACGAACATGGGTTGGCTGTGGCATAGACGGCTAGCACATGTTGGTATGAGGAATCTTCAAAAACTCCTCAAGGGCGATCACATCCGAGGTTTGAAAGATGTTGTTTTTGAGAAAGACAAGCCTTGTAGCGCGTGCCAAGCCGGGAAGCAAGTTGGAGCACATCATCCCGCAAAGAACATCATGACTACGACAAGACCGCTCGAACTACTTCATATGGACTTGTTTGGTCCAATTGCTTACATAAGCATCGACGAAACACAAGGTACACTCAAGAAATTCTTCAAGCGAGCGCAAAACAAGTTCTCACTATCGATCAAGAGTATTCGGAGCGACAACGGCACGGAGTTCAAGAACATACAAGTGGAGGAGTACCTTGA
This sequence comes from Tuctoria greenei, assembly GCA_036927565.1. Taxonomy (NCBI): domain Eukaryota; kingdom Viridiplantae; phylum Streptophyta; class Magnoliopsida; order Poales; family Poaceae; genus Tuctoria; species Tuctoria greenei. The sequence goes on along the minus strand of JAYESD010000012.1, from coordinate 108,065,967 downwards.
TGAGGAGGGAATCAAGCACGAATTTTCAACACCATACTCTCCACAACAAAATGGAGTTGCCGAAAGGAAGAACCGAACGCTCATAGAGATGGCAAGAACAATGCTCGATGAATACAAGACTTCAGATCGATTTTGGGCGGAAGCAATTAACACCGCTTGCCACGCCGCAAATCGACTCTACCTTCATCGACTACTCAAGAAGACTCCTTATGAGCTACTCACCGGTAACAAACCAAACATTTCATATTTTCGAGATTTCGGCTCTCCATGTTATATCTTGCACAAGAAGCCCAGGACTTCAAAGTTTGCTTCAAAGTCCGATGAAGGTTTCTTGATTGGTTATGATTCGAACACTTACGCCTATCGTGTTTTCAACAAGGCCTCCGAACTTGTTGAAGTGGCACGTGACGTAGTGTTCGATGAAACTAATGGCTCCCAAAAGGAGCAAGTTGATCAATGTGAATTAGGTAAAGAAGAAGCTCCTTATCAAGCATTGAAGAGAATGGCTCTAGGCGAAGTTCGACCACAAGAGTCATCATCACAAATACAAGAGGAAAGTGAACCACAAGAGGAGATCAACAATCAAGGGGGAGCTTCGATACAAGATCAATCACAAGAATATGAAGATGATCAACAAATCAACGAGGGCAACCACTTAGGGGGAGAAGAAAATGATCACCAACACACAACTCTCCAAGTGCCACACCCAAGAGTACACCAATGCATTCAAAGGGATCACCCAATCGACAACATCATCGGTGACATCCAAAAGGGAGTAACCACTAGATCTCGTATAGCTATTTTTGTGAGCATTACTCGTTTGTCTCCTTTTTGGAACCACGCAGGACTGAGGATGCATTGAAGGATCCGGACTGGGTGGTGGCAATGCAAGAAGAGTTGAACAACTTCAAGAGAAACGAGGTTTGGGAACTTGTGGCAAGACCCAATGCAAATATAGTGGGCACCAAGTGGGTCTTCCGCAACAAGCAAGACGAACACGGAGTGGTGACAAGAAACAAGGCACGACTTGTGGCCAAAGGTTACTCACAAGTCGAAGGTTTGGATTTCGATGAGACTTTTGCTCCAGTAGCTAGGCTTGAATCAATTAGAATATTACTTGCATATGCTACTCACCATGATTTCAAGCTGTATCAAATGGACGTGAAAAGCGCCTTCCTCAACGGACCGATCAAGAGAGGTGTACGTGGAGCAACCACCCGGGTTTGAAGACGAAGAGTTCCTCGACCACGTATATAAACTGCGTAAGGCTCTCTATGGCCTCAAACAAGCTCCTAGAGCTTGGTATGAGTGTCTTAGAGATTTCTTAATTGATAATGGTTTTCAAATTGGCAAAGTAGATTATACATTATTCACAAAGAATCTAGATAATGATCTTTTTATTTGCCAAATCTATGTTGATGATATAATTTTTGGGTCAACTAACCAATCTTTCTGTGAAGAATTTAGTACAATTATGACAGACAGGTTTGAAATGTCAATGATGGGAGAATTGAAGTACTATTTGGGATTCCAAGTGCGGCAACAAAGGGAAGGAACATTCATAAGCCAAACCAAGTACACGCAGGACATACTCAAGAAGTTTGGCATGGACAAGGCAAAGCCCATAAATACTCCCATGGCTACGAATGGCCACTTGGATCTCAATGAAGATGGACCGAGCGTCGACCAAAAGGTATATCGCTCCATGATTGGATCTTTACTCTACTTATGTGCATCTAGGCCAGATATTATGTTGAGTGTATGTTTGTGTGCAAGATTTCAAGCAAACCCTAAGGAATGTCACTTGACAGCCGTAAAAAGAATCTTGAGATATTTAGTTCACACCCAACCTTGGTCTTTGGTACCCAAAAGGCTCCAAATTCAATCTCATTGGTTACTCCGATGTAGATTATGCCGGGTGCAAAGTTGATAGAAAAAGCACCTCTGGCACATGCCAATTCCTAGGAAGATCTTTAGTTTCTTGGTCATCTAAGAAACAAAATTCCATTGCATTATCCATAGCCGAAGCGGAGTATGTTGCAGCCGGGAGTTGTTGTGCACAACTCCTTTGGATGCGAAAAACTCTAAGGGATTACGGTTATAATATGAACCGTATTCCTCTCCTTTGTGATAATGAGAGTGCCATTAAAATAGCCCACAATCCAGTTGAGCACTCTAGGACTAAACACATAGACATAAGACATCATTTCTTGAGAGACCATTCCATGAAAGGAGACATAACCATCTCACATGTCAACACCCAGAAACAATTGGCCGACATATTCACCAAGCCACTTGATGAAAAGCGTTTTTGCGAACTCCGAAATGAGCTAAATATTCTTGATTCTCGAAGTGTGGCTTGAAAAGTTGCATACCTGTATGATTGCTTCAAAAATTTTGATTGAATTGTGAAAATCATCCCTCTCCATTTTTCTCTCGAAAAACTATGTCAATTATTAGATCTTGATGAATTTTGATCATTGTATTATTGTTGTATGCTTACTGGTCAAATTCATCAAGATTACTTGAATTGTTCTGCCTCTCTATTCTCTATTATTGAACCTTCAAATATATATGAATGGGCTATGCAATTCTTTCCTGGTGACCACGGACTAGTCCGTGGTTACCCGGACTAGTCCGCCCATGCAGACTAGTCCGCAGAGTGCCGGTTAGGCCGGACTAGTCCGATAGACCACGGACTAGTCCGATATAGGTCTCTGGATGACTTCAGACTAGTCCGGTCATGTCCGGACTTGTCCAATTTTTCGTGTCCATAACCCTAGCCGCCACCAAACCCTAATATCCTCCTCCCTCTCCTCCTCGTCAAGCGGAGAGCGAAGAAGACGAAGAATATGACGAGAGGACAGACAGCGAAGAGTGAAGAACCTAGGACCTTCCTCTCTCTCTTTTTGGTGTCTTGATGCCAAAGGGGGAGAGATTGAGGGGGAGTCAAGTCTTAGCTTTAGCTGTAATAGAATGCGAGGAGAGAGCCTTCTCTGTACTTTTATTTGTGATTGTAATAGTTTAACACTATTTTCATATTAAGTTTGGTATTGTGATGAATTGCTCAATTTATTTGCGAGTATGTGATGAAAACTGCATTTTTGCTCCTGGAATGTCATATGCACTTGGTATCGGTTGATTAATGTAAATTCTGTCATTCTCAATGTATTCATGCACTTAGTATGCATCCCACCATAAAGAATGCACATATGGATAATTCTCTTGTTGCTTGATGTATTTTTGAGTCATATATGCATACTTTATGAAAATCTCATTTTTTGCCTTATTTTGTGAAATCTCAATTGGTTGTCATCAATCACCAAAAAGGGGGAGATTGAAAGTGCATCTAGGACTCCCTTGTGGGTTTTGGATGATTTATGACAAGCAATTGGGATCCTAATCCTTTTGTTGAGATGAATGCAGGCAAATAATGAAAAATGAGCAAAATGCCAAAAAGAAGGGAAATGAGAAGCAAAGTGAATTTGAGCTCAAGGAGAAGAAAATAGTAGATTATTATGTATGGAGTGTGTTAAGGAAACACACCCAAGAGCTCAATCACTTTCAAGCACACACACACAATGCACAAAGTTATACAGGACCGGACTAGTCCGATATCAGCCGGACTAGTCCGATATCACTTTTGTACTAGATCGGACAAGTCCGGTATCCACCGGACTAGTCTGATATCTTTCTGATCCACTTCGGACTAGTCCTCCACAATGCGGACTAGTCCTCAACACAATGCACAAGTCACACAAAATCGGACAAGTCCGTTGTGATCTGGACTAGTCCGATATTCATTTTGATCCACTTCAGACAAGTCTGGTGTCTACACGGACTAGTCCGATATACACACTGATTTAAATCGGACAAGTCCTCCAAGTGCGGACTTGTCATCCTAAACAGTTAGGGTTTCATATGTCCGGACAAGTCCGATGGCAATCAGACTAGTCCGAAGATTTCCAGTAGTGAAATCGGACAAGTCCGTTTTCAACCGGACTAGTTCGATATTCCTGGACACTTAGGGTTTGCTACACACAGCACACCGGACTAGTCCGGTGACCACCACGGACTAGTCCGATCTTTCTGAACCCTAACGGTCACTTTTAGAAACCCCATATAAATAGAGGTGCACGACCCACTTTTACATTCTCTCGAACCCTAGCGCCGTGACACCTCCCAAGAGACTCAAAAACCACCTCTCTCCACGAAATTAAGTGCAAAATCGATCAATCTATTGAAGATCACTTCTAGATCATTGGAGAGACACTTGGCACACATCATTGAGCTCTTGGTTTGATTCTCTAACACACTCTTGCGTTTCAATTTGTAATTTTCGAGTGTGTTATTGGTGGCTTTGTAAGTTGTAATCAAGGGAGCTCTCAACGTGTGAGAACGCCCCTTCAACTTGGTTATTTACCCTTTGTGATTAGTGGAAGAGGATTGGCCTTCGTGGCGATCCGACGAGGGAAGGGTTGGAGAAGACCCGGTCCTTTTGTGGGCTCCTCAACGTGGACGTAGGTTGCCTTCGTGGTAGCCGAACCACGGGATAAATCGTGTGTCTTGTCCTTTTGCGTTCTTCATCTTAATTGATCAACTTAATCTAGGGTTTGATTCACTTTGTTCAATTTGAGTTAAATTGTTGAACAAGAGCCTTAATTGTAATAGAATTTGACATACAACTATTAAACTGTCATTCAAGTTTATATTTCCGCTGCAAACATTAACGAATCAATCAAATTGACTGAACTTGATCAACTTAGCCCGTGAAAACTGGACTAGTCCGCACTTTACCGGACTAGTCCGATATCTCTGGTATTGACTTTGTTGTTGAGTGTTACAGGAACCGAGAAAATTCATGAAAGCCTATTCACCCCCCTCTAGGCCTACATTCAGTTTCCTTTTTCCCTCAAGGAAAAAGCCAAACAATGGTACAACCACTACGTTGGGAAGACAATCGGTGATTGGAGTGAATTACGAGACAAATTTTGTCTTTCTTTCTTTCCCATTGCCCGAATTGTTTCCTTACGAAAGGAAGTACTATGCTTCCAGCAGATGGAGAAGGAATCCATAGGTGCAGCTTGGGACATATTTTCTCTTTTGAAAAATTCTAGCCCAGATTTGTTAATCCCTAATCCAATGCTTTTGCAACATTTCTTCATGGGATTGAACAAAGAGTCTGCCCTATATCTTGACATTACGGCTGGAGAATCATTCCTTCATAAGACTCCAGAAGAAGGCAATGATCTTCTGGACAGAATTCTAGAAAATTCTTCCTTCATTATGGGTCTTAATGAGCCCCCCAAGAGGAAGTCGTGTCAAGAATGGAGGATACACTCTTGGACAAGGATGAACCAATTTCTTGTTTACCCCAAGCCTTGTCAGAGGAATCCTCTCCCGAACCTGAGACTACGAAGGTAGAAGAAATTCAACCCTCACAGTTTCCATTCTACTTCGAGGAAGAGATTTTTGAAGATTATGGAAATACCTTGAAGTATTGTTGCTATAGGAAACCTCCATTGCCACTAACTCCACCTGAACCACCTGACGGGGTGTTCGTCCGTCAGACGATCAAGGAGTTGACCTCTATCCTAAGCAGAGAGTGGACAGCTGAAGTCTAGAATTCACCCGAAATTCTTCGGATCACCTCACCTTTGGCTACCATTTTATGTTCTATTAGAGGGACACCAATGAGAATCATATACAACCCTACTGTTGGAGCAAATCTCATTTCCGATTCTTGTGCTCTCGTCATTCTTGGTGATGTGCCATTGGCACCAACACGCAAATCCTTCCGAGATTCATTCGGAACCATTCTTGAAGGATGTGGGGTTCTGCAACAAGTGTCTGTTAGACACAAAGATGTTGAGGCTCTCCTAGATTTTCACATGTTCGAAATCCAAGATTTCGACATCATGATAGGGATTCCCATAGAGAAATTTATCATGGAAGTTCCTTTGGAAGGAAGCCTCAATATCAATCTTGGAGGGAGAAATTTCTCCATGCCTATTCTACGTTCAAAGAACACATCTGCAGAATATCCCATCCAAGATGAGCCAATGGAGGAGGTTAGGACTCTTCAATTTTTAGAACTCCCTGAAATTGAAGGAGAAGACTTCTTCCAAGAGGAGGATGAATTTCAGGAGGAAATTGAATTGCCAAAAGAAGAGCCCTCCCCAAAACCTCCTGTTGAACTCAAGATTCTACCTCCAGGCCTACATTATGCTTTTCTAAATGGCGATTTGGAAGCCCCTGTCATCATAAGTGACAAGCTTTCAGATGATGAAACGCTCAAACTCATAGCCATGTTAGAAAGGCATAGAGCTGTTTTTGGATATTCACTTCAGGATCTCAAGGGAATTAGTCCAATGTTATGCACCCATCGTATTCCTATTGACCCTGAGAGTGTCCCCTCAAGGGAACCTCAAATGCGATTGAATAATGCGATGCAGGAAGTTGTCAAGAAAGAAGTCTTGAAACTTCTGCATGCCAGGATTATTTACCCCGTTCCTCATAGTGAATGGGTAAGTCCAGTTCAAGTAGTGCCTAAGAAGGGAGGTATGACGGCCGTTCAAAATGATAGGAATGAATTAATTCCTCAACGGACCATCACGGGATGGAGGATGTGCATTGACTACCGAAAACTTAACAAGGCAACAAGGAAAGACCATTTTCCATTGCCCTTCATCGATGAGATGTTAGAGCGATTGGCAAAACACTCCTACTTCTGTTTTCTTGATGGGTATTCGGGATATCATCAAACTCCTATCCATCCCGATGATCAAAGTGAGACCACATTCACATGTCCTTACGGAACCTATGCCTACTGGCGTATGTCCTTTGGACTATGTAACGCTCCTGCCTCTTTCCAGAGATGCATGATGTCTATATTTTCTGACATGATCGAGGATATCATGGAAGTTTTCATGGACGATTTCTCTGTCTATGGAAAAATTTTTGATCATTGTCTAGAAAATTTAGACAAGGTCTTACAAAGATGCCAGGAGAAGGACCTTGTGCTTAATTGGGAAAAGTGCCATTTCATGGTTCGGGAAGGCATCGTTCTTGGACACTTGGTGTCCGAGAGAGGGATAGAGGTGGACAAAGCTAAAATTGAAGTTATTGAAAAACTTCCACCTCCTATCAATGTTAAGGGGATCCACAGCTTTTTAGGTCATGCGGGGTTCTACCGACGATTTATCAAGGATTTCTCCAAAATCGCTAGACCCCTCACCAACCTATTAGCTAAAGAAGCTCCCTTTGATTTCGATGATGAATGCCTTAAATCATTTGATATACTCAAAAACGCACTCATCTCAGCTCCAATTATCCAACCTCCTGATTGGACGCTGCCATTCAAAATCATGTGTGATGCCAATGACTTTGCTGTTGGTGCGGTCTTAGGCCAAACAAAAGATAAAAAGCATCACGCAATAACCTACACTAGCAAAACTCTGACAGGAGCCCAACTCAATTATGCCACAACTGAGAAAGAGATCCTAGCAGTAGTTTTTGCTATCAACAAGTTTAGATCCTATTTGGTTGGAGCAAAGATCATAGTCTACACAGACCATGCTGCTTTGAAATATCTGCTTACCAAAAAGGATGCTAACCCCAGGCTAATTCGATGGATTCTTCTACTCCAAGAAGTTGATATGGAAATAAGAGATAAGAAAGGAGTAGAGAATTCAATAGTAGATCATCTTTCATGTATGGAAGTCACACAAACCATGGACATACCTATCAATGACTTCCTATGAGATGATATGCTCCTCAAGGTGACAGACTCTCACCTTTGGTATGCGTATATCGTGAACTTTATGGTCACGGGATACGTACCACCAGGGGAGAACAAAAAGAAACTCATTTATGAGAGTCGTAGACACCTTTGGGATGACCCTTACCTATATCGAGTATGTGTCGATGGCCTTCTTAGAAGGTGCGTCCCATCAATCGAAGGCACCAAAATTATAGAGAAATGCCATGCTGGCCCCTATGGTGGTCATTACGGTGTTTACCGTACTCAGGCAAAGATCTGGCAGAGTGGATTCTATTGTCCTTCAATGTATGAAGATACCAAGGAATTCATTCGCAGATGTTGGAAATGCCAGAAGCATGGAGGAATCTCTGCTCGCGATGCGATGCCCCTAACATACAATCTCCAAGTGGAATTATTTGATGTATGGGGTATTGATTTCATGGGACCTTTTCCTAGGTCTTATGATTGCGAGTATATTCTGGTTGCTGTCGATTATATGTCAAAATGGGTAGAAGCAGTGTCATGCAAGAATGCTGATTCCAAGCAAGCAAGGAAAATGTTCCATGAGATCATCTTCCCACATTTTGGAAGTCCCCGTATGGTCATAAGTGATGGAGGGTCTCATTCCATAGATAAGACCTTCCGAAACTTTTTAAGGGAACTTGGAGTCCAGCATAACATTGCTACCCCATACCACCCACAGACAAGTGGTCAAGCAAAAACTTCTAATAAGCAAATTAAGAATATTCTGCAAAAGGCTGTCTTGGAAATGGGAACGGGATGGAAGCAAAAGCTACCCGATGCATTGTGGGCATATCATACTGCCTACAAGACACCTATCGGCATGTCTCCTTTCCAACTTGTCTATGGGAAGACTTGCCATCTTCCCGTAGAATTGGAACATAGAGCATATTGAGCCATCAAGCGGTGGAACATGAATCTTAATGAAGCTGGAAATCACCGACTGAAGCAAATCTCTGAGTTGGAGGAATGGAGAGATAAGGCGTACCACAGTGCTAGAATTTATAAAGAGAGAACCAAAAGATGGCACGATAAGAGGATTACGCCGAAAGAGTTCAAACCTGGAGATAAAGTTTTACTCTTTAACTCTAGGACTAAACTCTTTGGACATGAGAAGCTTAGAAATAAATGGGAAGGACCCTTCACTGTAGTAGAGACTTCATCCCATGGAGCAATCACACTCCAAGGTGATGACGATCAACTATTCAAAGTGAATGGGCACCAACTCAAATTATTTCTCGATTCCCAAAAGGATATAGAAAAAGAATTTGACGTGGTAAATCTAATCGATTTCCATGCCATTTCTTTCAATTCTGTTTAAATTCTCCACGTCCAGCTAATGGGCCCATCCAATTCTTCTTCTAGAAGGCCCATTTAATTGACCCGAGAAAATGTGGCCCGAACGGAGCCAGAAGGGGTTCGACCGAACCCTAGGGTCAGCCGACTCTCCCTTCGCACCGTTCGCGTTCTGTTTTCTCGTGTTGATCCTCCTCGATACCCCCCCCCCCCCACAAAATACTCGGTGAAACGCGTCGTTCCCCGCCTACTTAAAGGACGGAAATAGAGAGGAAAGTTTTACACCTCATTGAATCATCATCTTCCTCCCGTCCTTGTCATGGCCGACAAGAAGATTGTGCCTCATGCCTCCTCTAGCTCAACCTTCAACCTGAGAGGGGACATTACGCCGGCCAACGACAAAACTTCCCTCGCCCGACAGCATAGGATGCTTACTACTTAGGATTTTAATTTTTTAAAACATTTGGTTTCTAAAGCTAGGTTAAATAATATAAGCATCCCCATATTTTGATTTCAATAAAGTGAACTTACTGGTTCATCTAACACCGGTAAAGTTCCCCCTTTAGTTTATTTTTTTGAATAAAGAATTTAGGAAACAAGTGTGGGGGAAACATGTCCCCAAGTCACAAAATCCCGACGTGAAAAATTAACGTTACATATCAAAACACGTCGCGACCGAATGAGCAAAACGACCTGATGAAACAGAGCCACAGAAGAGCCAATAGGAGGTCGGTCGAACCCTTGGCCGGCCGACCTGTCTTCTGCACCATACGACTCCGTTTCGCTCCGGAAAATCGGTTTGGATTTCCTATCCCCACTTTTATGCGCTACCCTGCTGTTTGAGTTGATTTCATATTTTTCATTGCATATCTAAAATGAATCAACTCAACAAATTGAAATAAAATTTGGTAGTCAAGAATTTTCTTAAGCTGAAAATTTGAATACTTTATATTTCAATTCATTACCTTGTTTATGATTCCCATGATTCAATAGGAAAAACACATCATCTAGGTATTTGACTAGTGTGATATGGTAAATGAGTTCTTTAGAAATCATCCTTTTACTTGAAATTGATTTTGACACTTGTAACTATTTGAAGTCTTGAACTTTGCCTAAATCTCTCATTGGAAATTTATATACCCACCAAGGCCATATGATATATTCATTGAAAACCACAAGCACATGCCACTTTGTTTTTCATTGAACTTTGTCAAATCCATGAACTTTTTGAATTGAAAACTCTTGTGCACTCCATTCATGCAAAATTTCTCACATTGAGAGTTTGCATCCATCGATTACCCATCCGCCAAAAAGAAACTGCATACAATACAAATGAAAGCCTCTCTAAAAAAATAAAAAGGAGTAGAAGACATGGCTACAAGGAAAATAAAAAGCATCCACTCTTGAAAAAGAGTAAGATTGCTCAAAAAAAGTAGCCATGTTTCATCCTTAAGAGAGAGCAAATTCATGGGAGTTATCACCTCGCCCCTCCATTCCATTCATGTGCACAAGAATTTTCCCTTCACTTTTTTCATTGCATAAGTCTCTCATAGGATCAAGTTTTTGACTTAGTAACATATGAATTGCAAATGTGTGCCACATTCATCCCTACCAAGCTCCAGATATAGCCACTTTTAGTATAGGGACAAGAATTGGCAAAACATGCCATGGTGAGGACTCAAACACTTTGAGAGATTTGAGAGATTCCAATCAAGAAGGCAAGGGCAAAAGTTCCTATGACTTTAAAATATAGCAATTGCCAAATCATTTCAGTAGATAATGATCCAAGGGAACTTCATTCTAACCGTTCCACTTTTCAAACACCCAAGATTGATGTGGTAGCCACATACACAAAGGGGATCCATGAATACAAGTATAAGTTGAAATATCTAGTATCCTTATTTTCTACCTTATAGCAAATTCATGACAACACTCTAGTTCTTCTTGCCTTCACTCGAGGACGAGCAAAGGACTAAGTGTGGGGGAGTTTGTTGACGGTCCTTAAGTACCACATTTTGACCGTCAATTCACCTCATAATGTGCATAAAAGAAACACAAAACATAGTGGTAGGGTTATACACTAACCCAATTCCACAAGTGTTGGTGTTTATTTGTATGCAGGTGAATTATTACCCAAAATACCAAAACATGTAGGGATGAATACATGAAAATGGTTTTCAACGAATCAGGCGATGACACGTGGCAACACATGGATCAAATAGCTCACAAACAGAAGAATACGAGGAGATCCAATGGTGTTGCACCCATATATATCAAGGGGCCCCACCTAGAAGCCACCTGGAGGAAGCACTCCCCGAGGGGAGCCTTGACCATTCGACCGACCTCTTCCTGGCGCCAAACTAGGTCAAATGACACGTGTTGGCTCCTCTTGGCTCCCTGGAGTCAATGGTGACTGACTCGCGCGTTAATTGTGGCGGGAACTGACCCTTCTCCACCTATAAATGGACCCCCTCACCTCACTTCTCACACACCAAAAGTTGATAATAGTGCTACACTCCAAGGGTTTAGAGTAGTCCTAGAGGCTACCAAAGTAGATGGAGAGTGTGGTGAAGAGTCTAAGAGAAGGAGGTTTGGGCTTATCAAGTCCCTCTTCCACACTTGTACCCCTACAAAGATTTTACTCAATCAAGTAAGCCTTTGTGAATTCAATACAAGTTTGATATTTTATTCTTATTAGTTTGCACAAGTAGTTACTTGTGGGTTCACTACTTTAATTCATTAGAGGCTCTAGTTGTAGATTTGTGTTCGAAACAACTAGAGTAGCGATTTAGAACGTAAGCGTGGTGCTTAGGTTATAAATCATCAGTGGATATCTCGTAGATCCACGGATTGAAGAGGTAGGCAGTAGGTGGTGACAGCCCTATCTGTCCTTCGTAATCCTCCACATTCGTCTATGCCATAGGCTCTTGGCGGGAGTCGTCCTAGTATTATAGGAGTAAGCCCGTGCCCGAAGCAAGCATCTAATGCAAACTACCTTGAATTAGGATCAATACTTTGAATTCCTCTCCGTTCCTTGCCTACCAAACAACTTTGTGTCCTTGGGTGAGCTAGTTCGAAAGATTAGCACACACGTTCTTTGGATTCGATACCCTTGGGAATACTCCTTAAGGGGAAGTGCTACAACGATATTTCCGTGTGCTTGCGGATAACTCTGTGGTGTTAAGAAATACCAACAATGGATATCTTGGTCCTCTTTCGTTTCCTCCTCTTCTTCTTCGTGCTCCAGATCTCCTTCTCCCTCCTTGGTGGCGGCTACTCACAAGCTAGGGTTTGGGTGTGGTGGAAAAGTGCCAAATAGATGTCAAGCCAAGGGGTGGGGTTGTCTATATAGAGGTGGAGGCTCGGGTTAGATGGATTTCGAGTTTGAGATGAGTGGAGGCCAGTTTAGAGTCCCACATGGGCTCTAAAAGAGTTAGGCACGATGTCCCTAGGACCACTTAACATAAAACCCAAGAAACAAGTCGTGAAACAAGAGATCAACTCGGAGTCGCGATTTATTGGACAAGTCCGAAAAGGGACGGACTCGTCTGAAGTTGGACAGAGAGATACCAGACAAGTTCAGACTGAATATCGGACAAGTCCAAAATTATCTAGAGGGGAAAATAGACAAATCTGGCCAAAAATTGGACAAGTCCGACTTTAGTCAGAGGGGAAAACGGACAAGTCCGCTGGAACATCGGACTAGTTCAGACAAGTACAGATACTTAGCAAATTTTCAAGCAATTTGGGATACCGGACTAGTCCTCTACAGGCCGTACAAGTCCGAAAGTATCCAGAGGGAAAATACAAACTAGTCCACAGAAAAACGGACAAGTCTATTTGAAGTCAAAGATAAATCAGACTAGTCCGCACCAAGACCGGACTAGTCCGCACTTCCCATAATTCTTAAGTACGGTTTTGTTTCTAATTCATTTCAAACTTGTTCCTTTTTATTTTGCTCAATATTAAAGATGTATTGGAATGTATGCAATGCATGATGGATGAAAATGAGGGTGTTACAAACCTACCCCCTTAAAATGATTCTCGCCCTCGAGATTCGATGCGGAAGAGAAGAGATAGGGAAATTCTTTCTTGAGAACATCCTCCAACTCCCATGTTGCCTCTGATTCTGTATGGTGCTTCCATTGCACTTTACACCATCTAATAACCTTGTTCCTTGTGACCCTCTCCTCGGTTTCCAAGATTTTGATCGGTTGCTCGACATAAGTCAAATCTTCCTCTAGCTCCAATCTTCCATTGGCACTTGTTCTTCCGATAATCTCAAACACTTCCTGAGCTGAGAAACATGAAACACATCATGGACATCTGAAAGATGAGCTGGAATCTCCAACTTATACGCTACTTCTCCTCTTTTGTCCAAAATCTTGAATGGCCCAATGTATCGAGGTGCTAGCTTGCCTCTTATGTTAAACCTCTTATGACCTCTCATTGGTGACACCTTGAGGTAAACAAAATCTCCTATTTCAAAGGTTAGTTTCCTTCTCCTATTGTCCGCATAGCCCTTTTGTCTTGATTGAGCAACCCTTAAGTTTTCCCGAATAATTTGAACTTGTTTCTCAACTTCTTGCAACACATCGGATCCAAATACTTGGGTTTCTGCTGTCTCATTCAGGAACAAAAGTGTCTTACACTTTCTTCCATATAGTGCTTCATAAGGTGACATCCTCAGACTTGCTTGGTAACTATTGTTGTATGAAAATTCCGCATATGGCAAGCTCTTTTCGCAACTTTTCCCATGCCTCAAAGCACAAGCTCTCAACATATCCTCTAAAATCTGGTTGGTCCTCTCAGTTTGTCCATCTGTTTGAGGGTGATATGCTGAACTAAAATTTAACCTTGTTCACAAAGCTTCATGCAACTTCTGCCAAAACTTGGAGGTAAATTGAGAACCTCTATCCGACACTATCCTCTTTGGAACTCCATGCAAACATACTATTCTTCCCATATACAGTTCCGCTAATTTTTCTCCATTAAAAGTGTTCTTGATGGGAATAAAGTGAGCCGACTTAGTTAATCGATCCACAATTACCCAAATTGAGTCGTAACTGGACTGTGTACGCGGTAAACCAACTATGGAGTCCATACCAATTTCTTCCCATTTCCACTCTAGAATCTTCAATGGTTGCAATAGTCCGGCTGGCATTTGATGTTCCGCCTTGACTCGTTGGCACACATCACATAAGGCTACATATTCAGCTATGTCCTTCTTCATGCTAGCCCACCAATAACATGTTTTCAAGTCTTTGTACATCTTTGTACAACCGGGGTGAATTGAGTATGGTGAGTCATGTGCCTCCTTTAGTATCTCCCGAATACGCTTCACATTAGGCACAACAATCCTCTTACCAAGCCATAGGGTACCATGTTCATCCTCATCAAACCTGAATTCTCTCCCTTCTTGGGTTCTTTCCTTGATCTCTTGGATTTCCTCATCTTTTGTTTGACCCTATCGAATTTATTGCTCCAAAGTCGGATTTAACTCCATCATTCCCATCTCATTCACAAATCCAAGATTCAACCATTCAAACTCCTTGCATAGCTCGAATGACAACCTTTGAACCACGAGTTGATGACTTACTCCTTTCCGGCTCAAGGTATCAGCCACTACATTGGCTTTTCCCGGGTGATAGTTGATTCCCAAATCATAATCCTTGATGAGTTCGAACCATCTTTGTTGCCTCAAATTCAGATCCGTTTGTGTGAAAATATACTTAAGACTCTTATGATCCGTATAAATTTCACACCTATGTCCAAGGATGTAGTGTTTCCAAATCTTCAATGCGTGTACTACGGCTGCAAGTTCCAAATCATGCGTTTGGTAATTCTGCTCATATTTCTTCAATTGTCTCGATGCATATGCAACCACTTGACCTTCTTGCATCAATACACATCCAAGTCCTTGTCTTGATGGGTCGAAATAAATGTCAAAACTCTTGCTCACATCCAGCAAAACCAAAACTGGGGCTGTTGTTAACCTTTTCTTCAACTCCTCAAAACTATCTTGACAAGCTTGGGTCCCTTGGAACACTTTTCCCTTCATTAGCAACTCTGTCATTGGCTTGGCTATCTTGGAAAAGTCCTTGATGAATCGACTGTAATATCCAACCATCCCAAGAAAACTCCTTATTTCCTTTACGTTTTGCGATGGCTCCCATTTCAACACGTCTCACACCTTTTCGGGGTCGACCGATACTCCTCCTCCTGAGATGATATGACCCAAAAATGACACCTCTTTCAACCAAAACTGACACTTGCTGAATTTGGCTTATAATTGGTGCTCTCTCAATTTCTGCAACGTAAGTCTCAAGTGTTCCTCATGTTCCTTCTCATCCTTCGAGTAGATCATAATGTCATCAATAAACACCACAACAAACTTGTCCAAGTACTCCATGAAGACCTTATTCATGAGGTACATAAAGTATGCAGGCGCATTTGCCAATCCAAAGTACATCACGGTATACTCATAAGATTCATATCGTGTCCTAAAAGCTGTCTTGGGTATGTACGATGGTCTAATCTTCATTTGGAAGTATCCCGACCTCAAATCAATCTTAGAGAAAACACAAGCACCCTTCATCTGATCAAACAAATCCTCTATGCGTGGCAAGGTGTACTTGTTCTTGATCGTCACCTCATTGAGAGCTCGGTAATCTATGCACATCCTTTGTGACCCATCCTTCTTGTCCACAAACAGCACGAGCGCTCCCCAAGGCGAAGAAATGGGGTGGATAAAACCCTTCTCTAGTTGCTCTTGAATTTGCTTCTTGAGCTCCGCTAATTTCTTAGGAGGCATCCTATACGGCCTCTTAGCTATAGGTGCAATTCCATGTATTAAATCAATAACAAACTCGATGTCTCGATCAGGTGGCATACATAGCAACTCGTTCGGAAACACATCCAAAAATTTGCACACCACCGGAATCTCCTCAATTGCGACACCGTCCATATGATTCAGCTCCAATTGCTTCGGTGCGTGTTGAGATGCTTCAAATTCTACGGTGATCCCTTCCTCATTGGTCAACTTCACCGTCTTTGTGGAACACTCAATAACTCCATTGCGCTTCCTTAACCAATCCATACCAAGTATAATGTCCAATCCTTGAGAATCTAAGACAATGATGTTGGCGAAGAAGTCTACCCCCCTTATTCTAAGGCTTACTTTTGGACATAATATATTTGTCCTCATCTCTCCTCCGGAAGACTTAACCAATAGAGTAAACTTCATATGAG
This sequence comes from Tuctoria greenei, assembly GCA_036927565.1. Lineage (NCBI taxonomy): Eukaryota > Viridiplantae > Streptophyta > Magnoliopsida > Poales > Poaceae > Tuctoria > Tuctoria greenei. Next base: position 108,049,637 of record JAYESD010000012.1, on the reverse strand, counting down.
AGATAGGCAAACTATACTTGGCAACATATTTCAATGCAATGAATGAATGCGATGCTCTAAAATCAAATAACATAGTCGTTGGGTTGGAGTTTGCGAGGAACATACCAATCACCACGTCATCTGCTTGTTGAGCATCCTCCGTAGAGACATGGTTCACGTTGCCGCGAGCAAAATTCTGCTGTCCATGGTTCCCTTGCGGCTGTCCTCCATTGGGTCTTGGATTTTTCCTCAGCGCATTGCTTCCTTGACCAAGGCCTGACTTAGGATATTGATGCGCAAAGTGTCCAGCTTCTCCACAAGTATAGCACTTCTTAACTCCACCAGAATTATTGGGACGAGCTTGGTTTTGATCATTTGCGCCAGGAAAATTGGCACGAGGTGCATAAGGCATTGGAGGCCTAGGTGCTTGCGTGACAAGACGCTGCTGCACAAACTGAGTTGGGCGCGGTGCATAACCAAGGCGATGAGCAGGCATAGAAGAACTGTATTAAGGCGCATTTGGCGGTGCAAAGCGAGGGCGCACATTACTTCCTTGTTGCTGTCCTTGATATGGCACGTTCCTTTTGTTGTCTTGCTCCATCTCACGGACCTTGTTCTCCACAATAATTGCTTTGTCCACAAGCTTCTGGAAGTTGGCATAGTCACAATTTAGCAATTGCACTTGGATTTCATTGTTGAGGCCCTTCATGAACAAGTATTGCTTCTTGCTGTCCCGACTAACATCCTCAGACGCATACCTTGAAAGTTGAGTGAATTTATTGAGATATTCACTCACGCTTGACCTTCCTTGCCTCAAGTTCTCAAATTCTTTCCTCTTCAAGATCATGACTCCTTCCGACACATAATGAGAACGGAAGCGCTCTTTGAATTCCACCCAAGTAATCCTCTCTTGGTTCTCATGAGCATTACATATATAATCCCACCAATCAGCAGCTGCTCCAACAAGTTGATGAGATGCAAAGAGAACCTTCTCCCGATCACTGCATTGGACAATGGCTAGCTACTTCTCCACGGACTTGAGCCAATCATCAACATCCATAGGGTCAGCGGCTTGAGCAAAGGTTGGTGGCCTAGTCCTCATAAACTCTCACAACCAGTTATGAGGGGGTGGGGGTGGCGGTGGAGGCATGTGGGGCTGATTGTTGATGTTGGCAGCCTGCAGTTGTACCATAGTTTATATCATGGTCTGCATGAGCTAGTTTTGCATAGCCAAAAGCTGCTGACTGTTGATAGCTCCATGAGGGGGGTCCTTGTCCACGGTTATTCTGAGGTGCTCCATTGTTCTCCTCCTCATCATTACCACCCCTCTGGTTGCGAGTCCTCACCATCTGAAGAAAAGTAAGAGATAAGAATTTAGAAACGTCCCCAACTATATGCATCAAGGGATATGAAACTAAACAACTACCTACACTAGCCTATGTGGACATGGCAATGCTAAAGCATCCCAAAATCCTCTATTAATCACACAAGCAAACAATATATAGCAAACAACACACCAAGCAAAAACACATCGATTCCTGAGTGCTCCTATGTGCTCTAAATTGTCCATTCTATCTAGGCTGCGTCCTATGGTCAACCTATGGCTCTGATACCAATTTGTGACACCCGGTTCTGAAAATGAACCAAGTGAACACATATGTGTGCCCATGACGTTCAACACACATACACGAGTGCATTCAAAAAAGAGTATACAGAAAATTACCACAACTCAAATTATTAAATAAGTACGTTTATTACAGAATTCATAATAATCTCGAATACAAGCACTAATGAATATTAATGACAAGTTTCAACTAATGCAGCGGAAATAACTAAACTGAGAAAACTAAGCAAAAGAGATAGCGCAACTCTAACACTCCACAGGCAAAGCTGACGGTAGACACGACCTAGAACTCCACATTATCATCATTATACTCCCAATCTTGACCTGCAACTGTTGGTGGGGGGAATTGCAAGGGTGACTACATGTCGTACTCAACAAGTGTGGAAAGTATGACATGTAGCTTATACAAATGACGAGTATAATAATTGCTAAGTGCTGAAGAGTACAATAAAACATTTGGAAAGCAACATATTATATGTATGTGAAATAAACCCATCATAAACCATAATTAATATCATAGTACCAGTCCATATTCTATATTCATCATCCATATACCAGATTTCTCATTACCAATAACCATCATCAATATCAGAATTTAGTTCATAACTAGCCATAACCATATTACCAACCATAACCATCCCAAAGACCATCCCAATACCAAGTTTCCTCTAATCATGTGAGGGTCCAGGTTGCTCATAACTGGGAGCACGACTATCATGATAGTTTAAGACACTCTGCAAAGGTTGTGCCACTTTACCCACGTGTTTGTGATTTCATCACCTTTCGATGACTATAGAATCTCAATTATGCCGTCTCACACTTCCTTAGGTATGTGGCCAAGAGATCACAAAATAGCCTTTATAAAGGGATTACTAGCCTATTTAGACCCCATTGAGGTTTCACTGGTGGCGATGCCTCCAACTGAGCACATCTTCAACCAAGGGCCCCCTCTTGAGCCATTCAGATCCCAGGGTAGTCCCACCAATCATCAACAAACCCAATCCAACTACCCCTTCCCCGAGCATCCTTAATGGTCCAAATAGCACTTGCAAAGCCCTAATTAATCAGCTACGCCGCACCCATACTTGGCCTCGTGGTGTTGTAAATCCTGGATGATCGCTCCATGAACCGGTCCTTAGATCTAAAGCAAGCAAACCACCATAACATCCAACCTATCCACATACCATGCTTGCTTAGATCACCCATTACCACATCATATTAACCAGTTCATGTTAATCAATCTCATAAATGCATAATTAAGTTAAATGGTGTAGTTGGGTTCCATCCCAATTTATTAAGTGAAGCAAAAGGGTAAAAAGCCCATCCTGACTCTCTACCACAAATTCCAGGTGACAAGGATGGTTTAAACAAATCTAGTAAACTTCCTACTATAGGATTCCCATCAATTTGACACATGTATGCAATTTTGCAAACAAAATATTTGCTTTAAAAACAGGATCAATATGCTTCAAGGACACTTGCCTTGCTCTTGGGATTGGTTCGAGTCAAAGCCTTCAAACTCTTGGTGCTGGAGATCCTCCGCGGCACTCTCTAGCGCAAATTCGTCTAGTCTGCACAATAATCATACAAGACAAGAATCACAATCAAGAAGTGGACAGATGTTACGCAATAGGACATCACATGATGATTAATGCAAATGCAAGGTGGAACTTGTTAATAAGTTGCTTTTAATGATCACTAACTAGCTTTAATAGATTAACAAGTTTGAAATTGATTTGATCTAATTTTAGAATTAATTCAACACAATTTAGATTGCAAAATTGGACAAGTCCGCACTGCGCAGGAACAACCGATTAGGGTTTTCTAGATCGACATGAATTTGGAGATTTGGAGTTGAATTCATGTAATGAAAAGAGAGTAGAAGGTATAACAGGTGTTTAGAACTCCAATGAATCAAAGATCTTGGAGGTAACACTTGGATCTTGACGATCTAGGGTTGATGAAGAACTTGATGGTGAATTGTTGACGAAGAATGCAAAGTTGATGGAGATCTTGGTCCTATTTTGTTTCCTCCTCTTCTTCTTCTTCGTGCTCCAGAACTCCTTCTCCCTCCTTGGTGGCAGCTACTCACGAGCTAGGGTTTGGGTGTGGTGGAAAAGTGGCAAATAGATGTCAAGCCAAGGGGTGGGGTTGTTTATATAGAGGTAGAGGCTAGGGTTAGATGGCTTTCGAGTTTGAGATGAGTAGAGGCCGTTTTAGATCCCACATGGGCTCTAAAAGAGTTAGGCACGACGTCCCTAGGCCCACTTAACGTAAAACCTAAGAAACAAGTTGTGAAACAAGAGATCAACTCGGAGTCGCGATTTATCGGACAAGTCTGAAAAGGGATGGACTCGTCCGAAGTTGGACAACGAGATATCGGAAAAGTCCAGACTGGATATCGGACAAGTCCGAACTTATCCAGAGGGGAAAAACAGACAAGTCTGGCAAAAAATTGGACAAGTCCGACTTTAGTCAGAGGGGAAAATAGACAAGTCCGCTGTAACAGCGGACTAGTCCGTACAAGTCTAGGGACTTAGCAAATTTTCAAGAAATTTGGGATACCGGACTAGTCCGCTATAGGCCGGACAAGTCCGAAAGTATCCAGAGGAAAAAACAGACTAGTCCGCAAAAAACGGACAAGTCTGTTTGAAGTCAGAGAGAACTCGGACTAGTCTGCACCAAGACCGAACTAGTCCGCACTTCCCAGAATTCTTAACTGCAATTTTTTTTCTAATTCATTTAAACTTGGGAGTATAATGATGATAATGCGGAGTTCTAGACCATGTCTACCGTCAGCTTTGCCTGTGGAGTGTTAGAGCTGCACTATCTCTTTTGCTTAGTTTCTCCAGTTTAGTTATTTCCGCTGCATTAGTTGAAACTTGTCATTAGTATTTATTAGTGCTTGTATTCGAGATTATTATGAATTCTATAATAAAAGTACTTATTTAATAATTTGAGCCATGGTAATTTTCTGTATACTCAATTGTGAATGCACTCGTGTATGTGTGTTGAATGTCCTGGGCACACATATGCATTCACTTGGTTCATTTTCAGAACCGGGTGTCACAGATTGGTATCAGAACCACAGGTTGACCGTAGGATGCAACCTAGATATAATGGACACTTTAGAGCACATAGGAGCACTCAGGAATCGATGTGTTTTTGTTTGGTGTGTTGTTTGCTATATATTGTCTGCTTGTGTGCTTAATAGAGGATTTTGGGATGCTCTAGCATTGCCATGTCCACCTAGGCTAGTCAGTTGTTTAGTTTTATATCCCTTGATATATATAGTTGGAGACGTTTTCTAATTCTTACTGTCGAAGTGTGGCTATGACACTTCCCCCGGTACTACCAAATGTAGACCGCGGAGGTTCTTGTTTCGGTTGGGGCACGCAGAGATCAAGAACCAGATGGTGACACAGGAGATTTACGTGGTTCAGGCCGCCTGAGCGTAATACCCTACTCCACGGGGTGTGTGTTGTTGTATGGAGAATCACTAGGAAGCGTAGTGTATGTGTCAGTATCCGTCATACCGGGTACCCTCACGCACAGGCTAGAGCCGCCTAGGTACCTCGCCTTCGAGCAGGAACAGGGTCCGAGGGCGCCACGTGTCCATGAGACCCGGACCTGCTAGCCTGAGATGGGAGGTCCGGGGTGCCCACAAGACATCCTGAAGGTGGCACTCAGCTCCACCTTGACGACAAGCTCCCAGGCAACCACGTATCCAGCGGGATAGGACCCGACCTCCTCCGTGGAGGTGAGCCCCCAAGCTACCATGTGGCACACAAAGTCAAGACCCGACCTCCCCCATGGAGGCAAGCACCCAAGCTGGGGGAAGATCTGGCTTCCCCAGCAGAAGTGAGCTCTCGAGCTGCCACATGGCCCGCGAGACGGGCGTGGCCTCCACCATGGCAGAGAGCTCCCCAGCGGTCGCATGGTCAGTCCACTAGCCCTGAGTTGATAGTGAGGAAGTTAATAGGGTGGTACGCCTTGTCTCCGTCAAGCCTTGAAGATATGCGGCTTCCCAAGATGCATGGTGCGGCGCACGCCTAATGTGAGGTACCGCTGCGACTAATCGCATCATAGTGAAGGCGCCACAGGCCTATTCAACTCCGCCAAGTGGGTAGCTTACGGTGCCAGAGACAGTTGGATGGGACATTTCCTGCCAATGTCAGCAACGATGCGTGGGCTACTTACGACCCGGGCAGCAAGACGGCGAGTCCTCAAGTCCGCGGTCAGAGCAATCTTACAGAAGAAGCCTTAGATCTTTAGGATAAGATCGCCCCGGGACCCCACTTGTAAGGCGTCCGACCTTGACTATAAAAGGCCTGGACAACCACCAATACAAGGACCAGACTTAGAATCCCCGATACACCCACATACGCATACACACTCACCAAGCAATACAATACCCTGTGGAGTAGGGTGTTATGCTCCTTGCAGCCCGAACCACGTAAAAACAACTGTCTCACACTCTTCTGCTAGAACACTATTTTGAGGCCTAAGCCCCACCGAACAAGAACCCCCGCGGGCTGCTCCTTAGCAGATCCAGGGGAAGTGTCACATTGACTCTTCGACAATATGGCTCAGCTTGGATCGATCATTTTTTGTATCATGCGGCTCAGTCCTTTTATAGTCCAAGGACTGACCGTTACATCATTTGCCTGGTCTGACATGTGGCCCTGGCGTATTTAATAGCCTAATACACTGTCTATGAGCATTAAGCATGGTTAATAGTGTGATAACTTGCCTTAATGGCCGCATTACCTCTATTAATAGTGCTCTGATCGTGTATCATTAATACAACATTAATGACACGTAATCAGGTCTTATAACTGCCGCTTTAACTGTTCCTTGAATGTCCGTATTGGAGGAGATCCGTCTGTGTATTCGTTAGTGATGAAGGTCTGGAGGCTCCACACATGGCAGTTTCGGAGCTTCCCCTTGAGGGGAGGTAGCTCCGGATCCGCTATACACGTGTCGGCACCGGACCTCCCCTCTGCTGGGGGTTAGGTCCGGGGTTATTGTACACGTGTTAACAACGGAACTTCCCTATGTTGGGAGTTTAGTTCCGGACTTACATTGCACATGTCAACCCCGGAGCTTCCCATATGAAGGGTGCGGGTCTAGTGTAGTGTGACATGTGGGGCCTGAGTAGACCTTCAACTTTGACAGGTAGAACTCTCTTGCACTTCTTGTGGTATCGTGGGGTACCCGGTACGCAGGGTACCGACAGTGGCCACTGGGCCCACCTCTGGGAGAAATCCTTTGGGTTAAGTTATTGTACCAGAGGTGGGGCCATCCTCGATTCTTGCGCTTCGACTTCAAAAGTCTTCTGATGTGCCATTGGAGCGATGGTTCGGGATTAAACCATCAACGCGTGGCTTTTTATGAATGCGGCAGATGAGATCTTTGAGTGCGGATCTCATGCAATTGAAGGTCGCCAGTTCCCAATACAAAAACTGTATCGATTCCGAGTGCCTTGTCAAGGTGTCGCCTTTGGGTTTCCCGCCATCCATCATGACAACGGTTCGCCTGGGGTAATAACCTCAACCTCTTCGTCGGGGTGGCCCCGAGACCATTCGTCATTGCGGGGGTAGATGTTTTAAATGTAACCCTGCTCTCATTGCGGTTTCCATCCAAGCGTCGCGGAGGCTTACTTAAGAAGGAAAGTATGCACAGTTTGAGGACTCTTTATATTTTCAATCAAATTCGCGCTCAGAGCCTCTCAAACTCCGCCTAGCTTTCCTTTCATTTGCTCCACTTTGCCGCGATGGAGTTGGGTCTTCCCAAGATCCGCCTCAAGAGCAATGACGATCTAATGAAGGTTCGGACCTATATGGGGTGGTCCAGTGACTCCTTCAACCACTTGATCCATGCCGGCAAGCTCCCATTCAAGGAGGAGCGTAATGGTGACATGGTGTACTTCGCTGCGTATGCCATGGTAGGGTTGATCCCACCTTTTTCAAGCTTTCTCTTAATGCTGTTGGAATTCTACGATCTCCAGCTGTATCATCTTGGCCCCCATTCTCTTCTGCTAGTGGCAACCTTCATCCACTTCTGCGAGATGTGGGTGAGTGTTCCCCCTGTATCGAGCTGTTCTGTACCTTCTTCACGGTCCACACCACCGGCAAGGGGACTGAGCTTCTTGGCTTCTACTATTTTGTGAAGTGCAAGAACTGCCCCTTCAAGTACTTGAAGTCATTCCCTTCCGGCAAATGGGATGACTAGAAGAACGATTGGGTCATCATTGCAGTGGAGGAGCACGAAAGGTTGGAACTGCCCCAAGGACTCCCCAACGTTGATACCGACGCCTAGAGTGTAGTTCCGGAGCTGTCGGATGCATTTAACCCCGTCCTGACCAGGATCCGAGAATGCGTGGAGGGTGGAGTGACCCCTCAGATTGTCTTCAACAATTTCTTGGTCAACAGATGGGCTCCACTGAGGAAGAGGGAGAAGCTCGCCTGGGCTCTCAACAGCATGATGGATGATGACTAGATTGAATCCGGTCTGAAGTCCAACTTGGATGATGAAGCTCTGAAGCTCCATCTCAAGAAATTCCAACATGGGCTAGTTGATGGCGACGACTTGGCTCCGTCGGCTGCTTTCCTGCCCTTGAACATGATTTCGGAGATCAGCAGGGAGCTTCGGAGGAAGATGACGTAGCTTGATGAATTGGGTGAAGTGGAGAAACGCCGGACCTCCAGGGTTGTAATCCCCAGAGCTTCCGAAGGCGGGCCTGCCTCCGCCCCGAGCCAGAGGGTTGAAGACATCAGCAAGGGTAAGGGCAAAGAGTTAGTCGAACCCTCCAGCCGGAAGGGGAAACTGAAGCACGTTAATGGGTGGTCCATCAGGCCTGCTCCCTCTACAACGGCTCCTTCTCCCTGGCGGGGGAGGTCTTCTACGGCTGCACCTTCTTCGGCGCAGGCGTCCTCGAGAGGCGCTAGCTCCGGACAGTCAACACTGGTCTCAGTGCCGACTAAGAGCTCTAGGCCTGGGAGTTCTTCCCGATCAAGAGAAGCTCCGACTGAGAGGACTCCGACTGCCACAAGCGGTCCCCAACTGAGGTCCGAAGTCGTCGTCTCACCAGAATTGGTGGGCTCTGTCTCCGGGCCTCATAAGAAGAGGTTCCGCGGTGACTAGGGCGGTAGCATCCCTAGGTAAGCATCATGTGCTCACCTTAAAATGCTAATCTTGTTTTTGTTGTGTCTTTAATCTTTTCATCCCTTTACTTCTAGGGTGTCGAGAAAGGAGTCAGGGACTTCGACATCTGTTGCAGTGACTGTGGCTGCGCATGCTGAAGCTCCAGCTTCGACCACTGAGCCTTCTCCTCCAGTAGTGGCAGAGGTCACGACAGCTCTGGCGCCAGCTGTCGTGGATTTGGATTCAGAGTCATCGCCAAAAGCTCCTGTGGTAGCGCCGAACCACGGGGGAGAAGTTGAAGATGTACCTCTGGCAACGGTGCCGGAGGCTGATGCTCCAATATCAGAGCCGAAGATGTCAGAAACTCCAGCCCTTGAGACGGAAGTCATCAAAGCCCTGGCCGCTGAGCCAGAGGCAATTGAAACCCCGACCATCGAGCCGGAGACGGTTGAAGCTCCGTCCCTCGGGCCGGAGGTTATTGAAGGTCCGGCTGTTGAGCCAGAAAGGCTTGAAGCTCCGGTCGCTGAACCAGAAGTGGCTGATGTGCCGGCTCCTGAGCCAGCAGTGGTAGGAGCACCGGATGAAGCCCCAACCATTGCCCTGAAGGTAGCTGCCCTGGAGGTGTCTGGACCAGAGCCGGAGCAGCATGAGGAGGTGGTGGGAGGTCCTCCACCCTCGGAGCCGATAACTGAAGACCCGGAAGCAGCGCCTTCAACTTCCGCTCTGAGGTGGGAGTTCCCCAAGTGGGTTCTTCCTCTGCTGCTACTAAAGGGCTTCCAGAGAGCGGTCCCAGCGCCGCAGAAGCTCAGAGGTCCTCACTTGTTGAGTGGGACCCTATTTTTGTAATGGAGAACCCCTGGAACCAGCAGAGTTTTCCCTAGCAGGCTCGAAGCCTACTCCCCTGGCATTATCCATAGACAATGCCTGTTCGGGCCTTCGACAAGTCCAGCTCGTCTTCGATGATGAAAGCAAAGCGCTAGAGGAGGAGCGCAACACCTTAAGGTGTTGGCATAACAGGCTCCATTTTGAGACCAGGCTTGCTCAGACAAGACTTGCTAACCAGAAGGAGTGGATTAAGAGGGAAAAGGCCCGTATAGAATACTGGGACAAGCTGCTGGAGGAGAAGGAAGCTACCATCAGGGCACTCAATGCTAACTCTAGGGAGATCCTTGAGCAAGCCAAGGAGGGGCGTGATGCTGCTGATGAGCGTAACGAAAACCTTAATGAATTGAATGAGGTCCTCCTGAGGCGCCGTGTGGACCTTGAGGCAAGGGAAGAGAAGCTCCTGGAGCAGTAGGAGGATATTTTGAAGAGGGAGGCGGAGGTCACCCAGAAATTGACTCTGGGGGGAACATAATTTGGCAGATCGCAGCAAAAAGTTGGATCTATGGAGTAAAGAGGAAAAAGAGAAGTACTTGAAACTGGGGCAGGAGCTCTCGAAAAAAGATGCTGATGTTGCCACCAGGGAAGGGAAAGTGAGAGGCATAGAAAAGACCCGACATAAAGGTGGAATCGCATCCACCTCCGGGAGATGGAGCTGACCGATCGCGGGAAGCAAGTTGCTGAGAATATGCAGCAGCATGCCAAATTGGTCGAGCGCCTTGCTCGGGAAGGTTCGGAGCTTGCAACCGCCCAGAAGTCACTAGAGGAGCTGCAGAGATTGAAGGAGACTGAGTCCATCCAAGTATGGGACTTCTTGGGGTGAGCCAACGACATGCTGATGCCACTAGGCTTCAGTCTTGTACGTCCGGAAAATCCGGAGCTGGACTTGGACCGAGCACTAGTGGCCCTCAATGCTGCCGACGGCAAACTCGACGCGATGGGTGACGTCATTGCGGAACAGCTGGAGACAGAGGGGAAATCTCTAGCTACAAACGTCGTAGAGTATGTGCTGACGTGTTATGTGAGCTGAGATCCCCAATTTTCCTTGGACCCGGTGCTCCAAGGTCCCGTTGCTGAAGAGGAGGACGCCGCCAAGGCCTGTGTCCAAGAAGGTGCCCAGAAAGTCGCCTCATTCTTTCGCAGGACTTAGACCCCCCGGTAGCTAGGACTTTTTCTTTTTGCCTTGTGCTATAATCCCAATTTTGTAATCCAGTGCTTCGAATTAATGAAATCCACTTTGCCATGAATTTCACTTATTGTTGTTTTGTCTTCAATATACTGTGCTCTGTCTTGTTGGCCCCCTGTTATATGTGCACAATTGTAGTGTGTACATGTACCAAAAGGATTTGACAACATGTCGATGACTTGAACGCTTCTAACTTGTAGATTTTAGGTCCGAAGTCTTTATTTCTGACACTTCGACGGCTGGTCCCCTGGGGCTACTGGAGCTTGGTAACTCCGGCAGCACCTACCATCAACATGTAACACGTCGATGGTGGCCCCCTGAGATTTATCGAAGCTTGATAGGTCTGGTAGCTCCCGATGTCAATGCACGGTCCGTTGAAGGTAGGCCCCCTGGGGTTGTCGGAGCTTAGTAACTCCAACGATACCCACTATCAACGTGTAAAACGTCGATGGCAGGCCCCCTTGGAGGATGTCGGAGCTTAGTAGCTCCGACGTCGTCCACCATTGCTATTAATTTATGTTTTTCCTGCACATTAAAGACAATAAAAGAGTAAAATTCATCCTCTTGTCCATAAATCGTTTGTGACTTATCATTCTTATTCAAGTTTTAAATTTGAAGAAACTCGATATGGTAACAAGCATATTGATATAATCTTTCTGGACCCATACGCTTTTTTAGTACTCACCCTATTGAGGCCTGCCGGGGTGTAGGTAGAGTAGCGTACTTAGGGTGCAGAACCAGGCTAAGTCGATAGCACAGTCCGGACCTATGTTGGCTTGGCGTTCAGGCAAGTAGACTATACAACATGTTAAGATCCAAAGAGATCAACAATATAACTTGTAACACATATGTATAACTTGGACAAAAACTAAAAAAGAATTGCACAACTTCATTATAGACAAGAAGGCTAAAAACAATAATTTGATAGATCGAGCCTTGTACAAAAATAAATGCATGTGGAGTCTGTTTTCACACAACAATGTCTTTCATTATAGGTCCGGATTACAGGGGAGACAAAGACACACTTAGGGTGCAGGACCAAGCTAAGTGCGCTATACATCTTGTTCTAACCCAGGGCATGTAGTTACACTTTTAGTACTGTGACTGTATGCAGTATTACTTGAACTTCCCAGACCTTCCCGGAGGGATCCGGATATTCTCCCGGAGGACCTACCCTTCTCTGTATATTGACTCTATAACGTACATTGTATGTAATTACAGACTCACCTCCGTGATTCTAAGCATAAAACTTACGAAGGTGCTCGATGTTCCAAGGATTAGGAAGTGGAGTCCCATCCTCAATTGCCAAGTGAACGCATCCGGGTCGGGATACTTTGATCACTCGAAAAGTACCTTCCCATCTAGGGGAAAGTTTGTTCATCCCTTCACGAGTTTGTATCTTCCGAAGCACCAGATCACCTTCTTCAAGCTGTCGGTTGCGCACATGCCTTTGATGATAGCGCCAGAGCGCTTGGCGATAACGTGCATTCCGAACAGCTGCTTGGCACCTTCCCTCATTGATGAGGTCAAGGTCTTCAAGCCGGAGCTGGTCCAACGCGGCTTCGTTGAAGGTCCGGACCCAGAGGTACCCCAAGGTGATCTCCGGAGGAAGGAATGCTTCAGCTCCGTACACCAGGAAGAAGGGTGTTTCTCCAGTTGATCGGTTAGGTGTTGTCCTGTTCGCCTATAATGTGGACGGAATCTCTCCAATCCAGTTGGATCTGTGCTTTTTCAGGCACTCGTACGTGCGCGTCTTGAGTCCTTTTAAAATTTCCACATTTGCTCTCTCGGCTTGGCCATTACTTGCTGGGTGAGCTACTAAGGCGTAACTGAGTTGAATGCTGAGGTCTTCACAATATTCTTGGAATGTAACACTTGTGAATTGGGTTTCGTTGTCAGTTATGACTTTGTTTAGAACTCCAAATCTGCATATAATAGACTTCAAGAACTTGATTGCTGATTGCTTGTTGATTGTCACCACTAGAGTTGCTTCCGGCCACTTGGTGAACTTGTCGATGGTGACATACAAGAACCTGTAACCTCCGACGGCTTTTGGGAATGGTCCCAAGATGTCCATGCCCCACACAGCGAATGGCCATGTAGGAGGTATCATTTGTAGTGATTGAGTCAGCGTGTGAATATATTTTGCATGGAACTGGCACGTTTCACATTTTTTTCACTAGCTCAACTGCATCCTGGAGTGCTGTAGGCCAGTAAAAGCTGTGCCGGAAGGCTTTACCGACCAGCGTGCAGGAAGAAGCATGATTCCCACACTCACCTCCATGGATTTCCGCGAGAAGTTCGCGACCTTCTTCCCTTGAAATGCACCGCATTAGGATGCCGTTGGCACTGCGCCGGTAGAGATCTCCTTCTACCAACGTGTATCTTTTAGCCAATCTGACAATCCGATCAGCGGATACACTGTCTTCAGGAAGGATATTGTCTTTCAAGTAGCTCCGGATCTCTGAGATCCATGCATCGGAGCTTACTTGAGCTTCTGAGTCTTGCGTGCTGGGTTGCTCGGAGTTTCTAGCAGCACCTACGACCCTTGGTGGACGCCATGGTAACAGGGCCACCGGGTCTGCCAGCTTCGCGGTGCTGGTCTCGCCCCCTTCGCTCAGTTCGACAGGCTGAGCTGTTGGTCTTGACAACCTCCAGACGAAGATTCCGTCAGGATCCAGAGCTCCGGTTGAGGCCTTCGTTGAGAGTTCATCAACTTCAGCGTTATGAAGGCGCTGAACATGGTGGAGATCCAAGACTTTGAAGTCCTTCTGGAGCCTCTAGACTTCAAGGAGATAGGCAACTAGTTGGGGATTGTTACATCAGCATTCACCTTTGACTTGTTTGATGATGAGTTGTGAATCACCCTTCACCAACAGCTGTTTGACATCATAATATAGTGCTACCTTGAGTCCGTAGATGAGAGCTTCATACTCCACCATGTTGTTGGTTGCCTTGAAATCAAGGTGAACCATGTACTTGACCTTCTCCCCAGCCGGAGCAAGGAGAAGGATTCCAGCTCCGGCTCCCTGCTTCTGCACGGAGCCATTGAAGTAGAGAGTCCAGTGAGGCTCACTGAATACTGGAACCTTGGGTTCTGGTTTTCGCTCACTGTGGCCCCTAGGGTTTGATGGAGAGGGAGTCCATTCCGCCATGAAGTCAGCTAAATATTGACTTTTGATTGCTTGTCGTGACACGAATTCGAGATCGAACTCAGCCAACTCCGTTGCGTGCTTTGCTATGTTCCCAATAGAGTTAGGGTTATGCAAAATTGCACGCAGTGGAAAAGAAGTTACCACTGATATTTTGTGGGCTTGGAAGTAATGACAAATCTTCATTAAGGCAATAAGAACTACATAAAGCAGCTTATGCACCTCAATGTATCTTGTCTTGGCATCGTGAAGTACTTCACTGATGAAGTACACTGGGCGCTGGACAGTCCGAACCCTCTCGGAGGGATCCGAAGCTTCTTCTCCATCGACCCGTACCCTTTCGGAGGGGTCCGAACCTTCATGTTTTGCTTCTTGGACCCTCCCGAAGGGGTCCAAAACTTCTTCTTGTTCGACCTGGACCATGTTAGAAGGGTCCGAATCATATTGGTCGGCCAGGTGAACCCCCTCTGGTGAGTGATGTTGACCTCCTAGAATTTTGCCTTGAGGTTCCGTGTCTGGGGACTGGGATCCAGACACGCCTTCAGGTAACTCCGGACCCTCTCGGAGGGGCCTGGGCTCCTGGACTGGACATGGCTCCGGTCTTTCCGCAACCAGGACCATGCTGACAACTTCGGTAGTTGCAGAAATATAAAGCAGTAAAGGTTCACCAGGATTCAGGGCTACCAAAATCGGTAGTGTGGTGAGGAGTTGTTTCGGCTCTTGAAACGCCTTTTTTGCTTCTTCAGACCAATGAAATGGTCCGGACTTCCTCAAGAGTTTGAAGAAGGGTAGCGCCCGTTCTGCCAGTCTTGAGATGAACTGGCTGAGCGCAGTTAGACATCCAATTAACTTCTGGACATCCTTGATGCGGGCTGGGGGCTACATATCTTCTATAGCCTTGATCTTCGCCGGATTTGCTTCAATACCTCGGTGAGTCACCAAGAAACCTAGAAGCTTCCCGGAGCTAACCCCGAAGACACATTTGTCTGGGTTCAGCTTGGTGCGCGTGATGCGCAACTTGTCAAAGACAGCTTGTAAATTGTCAAGGAGTGACTCCTTGTTCTTGATCTTCATGGCGATGTCATCAATGTACACCTCCACCAAGTCTCCGATTAGCTCTCCAAATGTTTTGTACATAGCTCGCACAAATGTTGAAGCAGCATTTTTGAGGCCAAAGGGAATGACAGTATAACAATACAATCCATCTACTGTTATGAAGGCAGTATGCTCTTCATATTCCTTAGACATTTGGATTTGATGATATCCAGAGTATGCATCTAAGAAACACAATAGCTCACACCTGGAGGTGGAGTCCACTATCTGATCTATTCTAGGTAGTGGAAATGGATCCTTTGGACATGCCTTATTTAAGGTGGTGTAGTCGATAGACATCTGAAGCTTCCCGCCAGCCTTGGGCACCACAATTGGGTTTGCTATCCATTTAGGATGAAACAATTCCCGGATGAAACCAGCTTCGAGCAACTTCTTGATCTCCTGTCGGATGAAGTTTTGTCGCTCGATTGATTACTTCCGGGGCTTCTAGTGTACAGGCCGGGCGTTAGGGTAAATCTTCAGATTGTGCTCAATCACTTCCCTAGGGATCTCATGCTTTTTCGACGGTTGCTAGGCAAACACGTCGACATTATCCCGGAGGAAAGTGATGAGTGCGAGTTCCTATTTGTTGTTCAAACCTCCCGATATACGGGTAGTCTGAGTAGCATCAGAACCAATTTGGGCGACTTTGACGGGAACGTAGGTGTTGCCGCTTGGTTGCACACGAGTTGTGGAGGTAGAGCCTCTATGACAAGCTCGGAGGGTTCGGAGCTGGCTCCTTACTTGATGCTTCTTCCTGCGCTGTAGTAAGCGCATAGAGTTCTTCCAATGCAGTAATTCCTGCGGTGCGATCTACGTGGACCTGAAGAACGCCCGCAGGTGTTGGCATCTACAACACTAAGTAACCATAATGGGCGGCGGCCATGAACTTGTACAAGGCAAGTGTAACACCCTTAATTTTTGCATCATGCATTGCATGAATGATCATGCATTAAACATTAGTAGGATAAAAAAAAGATAATAAAAGGATAAAATATACATATATGGTGTAGCAAAAAGAAGGAAGAGAAAATAATAATTATAGCCTAAAACTTGTAAGAGGGAATAAGTATAAAAATAATAATAATAATATATATAAATATATGTATACAAATAATATAATTAAAAAAAAAGAAGAAAAAAGAAAATATATAAAAAATAATATAAAGAATAAATAAATAATATAATAATATAAAAAAAAGAAAAAAAAACAACGCTGGCCAGGCGGCCGAGCCAGCCCAGCCAGATGGCCCCCGCAGCCCGCGCGACCACCGCGCGCTCCCGCGCCGCGTGGCCCCACTGGCACCCCGCCCGACGCCACGACCGCGCGCCCCGAGCGCCCGCTCCCGCGCTCCCACGCGCCGATCCCGCGTGCAACGCGCCAATCGCCCGCGCCCGCCTTGCCTGCGCTGGCCCGACCCCACCGCGCTCAGCGCGCCTGCACCACACGCCTCCCCGCACCGCGCTTCCGTCACCCTCCAGCGCGCGCCTGTCCCGCGCCTCAGCGCATCGCACGCCCGCCTGGGCCCCGCACTGCGCTCACCCGCGCCCTGGTCCCATCCCACGCGCCCGCGCCCCGCTCGCCCTGGCACCGACGCGCTGCTGGGCCCCACTCGCCCGCCCAACCCCGATGCGCGTCGCGCCGCCCGCGCGCGCCGCCCAACTGCACAATACGCGCCCCGCACCACACTCCCACGCGCCGAAGACTCCCGCACGCGTACGCCCTAGCCGCTGTCTATAAAAGCAGTAGAGAGTTGGGAAGGGTTTTTACCTTTTTGCTTCGCTTAATTAATTGGGATGGCAAACAATACTACACATTTAATTATGCATCAATGATATTCTGGTTAATGTGAACTGGTCAATATGATGGGTGATCTAAGCAAGCCTGGTATGTGGATGGGTTGGATGATATGGTGGTTTGCTTGCTTTAGATCTAAGGACCGGTTCATGCGAGAATAGGCCAGGACTACAGTGCCACCACGAGGCCAAGTATGGGTGCGGCGTAGCTGATTAATTAGGGCTTTGCTAGTGCTGTTTGGACCATTGTGGATGCTCGGGGAAGGGGTAGTCGGATTGGGTTTGTTGATGATTGGTGGGACTACCCTGGGATCCGAATGGCTCAAGAGGGGGCCCTTGGTTGAAGATGTGCTCAGTTGGAGGCATCGCCACCGGTGAAACCTCAGTGGGGTCTAAATAGGCTAGTAATCCCTTTGTAAAGGATATTTTGTGATCTCTTGGCCATACACCAAAGGAAGTGTAATTGGCATAAGGGAGGTTCTTTAGTCGCCGACGGGTGATGAAATCACAAACACGTGGGTAAAGTGGTACAAACTCTGCAGAGTATTAAAACTATCATGATAGCCGTGCTCCCGGTTATGAGCGCCTGGATGACCTACATGATTAGAGGGAAATTGGGATTTGGGATGGTTATGGTTGATATTATGGTTATGGTTATGGTTATGGATGGAATCATGGTTTATGACATTGATTATGGTTATTGGTAATGGTGAATTATTGACTGGTATTATTATGGTTACATGGTTTATGATGGGTTTACTTCACATATATATATATATATATATATATATATATGATATATTGCTTTTACAAACGGTTTTACTGTACTTTTAAGCACTTTGTCATTATTATTGTCGTCATTTGAATCAGCCACATGTCATACTTTCCACACTTGCTGAGTATGACATGTACTCACTCTTGCAATCCCCCCCCCCCCCCAACAGTTGCAGGTCAGGATTGTGAGTTTAATGGCGATAATGTGGAGATCTAGGGCGTGTCTACCGTCAACTTTGCCTGTGGTGTTTCATGGAACTGCGCTATCCCTTTTGCTTAGTTTGCTTAGTTGCTTAATTAGTTTATTTTCGCTGCATTAGTTGAACTTGTCATTAATCTTCATTAGAGCTTGTATTCGAGGATAATATGGTTTGTGTAATAAAATTTGATAATTAACCTTGTCCTGTGGTAATTTTCTGTATACTCTTTTGTGATTGCACTCGTGTATGTGTGTTGAACATTCTGGGCACACATATGCGTTAGCTTGGTTCAGTTTTTGGAACCGGACGTCACAGATTGGTATCAGAGTCACAGGTTGACCGTAGGACGCAACCTAGATAGAATGGACACTTTAGAGCACATAGGAGCACTCAGGAATCAATGTGTTTTTGCTTAGTGTGCTGTTTGCTATATATATTGGTTGCTTGTGTGCTTAATAGAGGATTTTGGGATGCTTTAGCATTGCCATGTACACCTAGGCTAGTGTAGCTAGTTGTTTAGTTTCATATCCCTTGATGCATATAGTTGGGGACGCTTCTAAATTCTTACCTATTGCTCTCCTTCAGATGGCGAGGACTCGCAACCAGAGGGATGCCAATGGTGAGGAGGAGAACCATGGAGTACCTCAGAACAACATTGGACAGGGACCTGCTCATGGAGCTATCAACGTCGAGCAGCTATTGGCCATGCAAAACCAGCTCATGCAGACCATGATACAAACCATGGAACAGCTGCAGGCTGGCAATAACATCGACAATCAGCCCCACATGACTCCACCGCCACCCCCGCCTCCTCATAACCGATTGGGAGAGTTCATGAGGACTAGGCCGCCAACCTTTGCTCAAGCTGCTGACCCTATGGATGCTGATGATTGGCTCAAGTCCGTGGAGAAGAAGCTAGCCATTGTCCAATGCAGTGACCGGGAGAAGGTCCTGTTCGCTTCTCATCAACTCGTTGGAGCAGCTGCGGATTGGTGGGATGCTTATTGCAATGCTCATGAGAACCAAGAAATAATCACTTGGGCCGAATTCAAGGAGAATTTTCGTTCTCATTATGTGCTGGAGGGTGTTATGATCTTGAAGAGGCAAGAATTTGAGAATTTGAGGCAAGGAAGATCAAGCGTGAGTGAATATCTCAATAAATTCACTCAACTCTCAAGGTATGCGCCTGAGGATGTTAGTCGGGACAGCCGGAAGCAATACTTGTTCATGAGGGGCTTGAACAATGAGATCCAAGTGCAACTACTCAACTGTGATTATGCCAATTTTCAGGAACTTGTGGACAAAGCAATTGTGGTTGAGAACAAGATCCGTGAGATGGAGCAAGAAATCAAGAGGAAGGCGCCATATCAAGGACAACAACAAGGAAGTAATGTGCGCCCTCGCCTTGCACCACCCAATGCACCTTATTACAGCTCCTCTATTCCTGCTCAGCGCCCTGATTATGCACTGCGCCCAACTCAGTTTGTGCAGTAGCGCCCTGTTATGCAAGCACCTAGGCCTCCAATGCCTTATGCGCCTCGTGCTAACTTTTCTGGTGCCAATGTTCAAAACCAAGCTCGTCCCAATAATTCTGGTGGAGTTAAGAAGTGTTATACTTGTGGAGAAGCTGGACACTTTGCGCATCAATGTCATAAGTCAGGACTTGGTCAAGGAAGCAGTGCACCGAGGCAAAACCCAAGACTCAATGGAGGACAGCCACAAGGGAACCGTAGACAGCAGAATTTTGCTCGTGGCAACGTGAACCATATCTCTATGGAGGATGCTCAACAAGCGGATGACGTGGTCATTGGTATGTTTCTCGCCAACTCCAACCCCGCGATTATGTTATTTGACTCTGGAGCATCGCATTCATTCATTGCATCGAAGTATGTTGCCAAGTATAGTTTGCCTATCTCTCATATGAAGTTTACTCTGTTGGTTAAGTCTCCTGGAGGAGAGATGAGGACAAATATAGTTAGTCCAAAAGTAAGCTTTAGAATAAGGGGGGTAGACTTCTCCGCCAACCTCATTGTTTTGGATTCTCAAGGATTGGACATTATACTTGGTATGGACTGGTTGAGGAAGCACAATGGAGTTATTGAGTGTGCCACAAAGACGGTGAAGTTAACCAATGAGGAAGGGATCACCGTAGAATTTGAAGCATCTCAAACCGCACCGAAGCAATTAGAATTGAATCATATGGACGCTGTCGCAATTGAGGAGATTCCGGTAGTGTGTGAATTTTTGGATGTGTTTCCAGATGAGTTGCCAGGTATGCCACCTGATCGAGACATTGAGTTTGTTATTGATTTAATACCTGGAACTACACCTATAGCTAAGAGGCTGTATAGGATGCCTCCTACGGAATTAGCGGAGCTCAAGAAGCAAATTCAAGAGCAACTAGATAAGGGTTTCATTCGGCCCAACTCTTCACCTTGGGGAGCACCCGCTCTATTTGTGGACAAGAATGATGGATCCCAAAGGATGTGCGTAGATTAGCGAGCTCTCAACGAGGTAACAATCAGGAACAAGTACACCTTGCCACACATAGAAGACTTGTTTGATCAGATGAAGGGTGCTTGTGTCTTCTCTAAGATTGATTTGAGGTTGGGATACTTTCAAATGAAGATTAGACCATCGGACATACCCAAGACAACTTTTAGGACACGGTATGGATCTTATGAGTACACCGTGATGGCTTTTGGATTGACAAATGTGCCTACCTACTTTATGTACCTCATGAATAAGGTCTTCATGGAGTACTTGGATAAGTTTATTGTTGTGTTCATTGATGACATTATGATCTACTCGAAGGATGAGAAGGAACATGAGGAACACTTGAGGCTTACGCTGCAGAAATTAAGGGAGCATCAATTGTATGCCAAGTTCAACAAGTGTCAGTTTTGGTTGAGAGAAGTATCGTTTTTGGGTCCTATCATTTTAGGGGGAGGAGTTTCGATTGATCCAGGAAAAGTGAGGGACGCGTTAAAATGGGAGCCCCCGCAAAATGTAAAGGAGATTAGGAGTTCTCTTGGAATGGCTGGATATTACCGTAGATTCATCAAGGACTTTTCCAAGATAGCCAAGTCCATGACGGAGTTGTTAATGAAGGGGAAAGTTTTCCAATGGACTGAAGCTTGTCAAAACAATTTTGAGGAGTTGAAGAAGAGGTTAACAACAGCCCCAGTTTTGGTACTGTCGGATGTGAGCAAGAGTTTTGATATTTATTGTGACACATCATGGCAAGGACTTGGATGTGTGCTAATGCAAGAAGGTCAAGTGGTCGCCTATGCGTCAAGACAATTGAAGAAACATGAGCAGAATTACCCAACACATGATTTAGAACTTGCAGCCGTGGTACATGCATTGAATATTTGGAGACACTATATTCTTGGACTTAGGTGTGAAATTTATACGGATCAAAAGAGTCTTAAGTATATTTTCACACAAACAGATCTAAATTTGAGGCAACATAGATGGTTGGAGCTCATCAAGGATTATGATGTGGGGATCAACTATCATCCAGGAAAGGCCAATGTAGTGGCCGATGCCTTGAGTCAGAAAGGAATAAGTAATCAACTCACGGTTCAAGAATTGCCATCCGAGTTATGCAAGGAGTTTGAACGGTTGAGTCTTGGATTTGTAAATGAGATGGGAATGATGGAGTTAAATCTAACCTTGGAGCAAGAAATTCAAGAGGGTCAAACGAAGGATGAGAAAATCCAAGAAATCATGGAAAGGACCCAAGAAGGGAGAGAATTTAGATTTGATGAGGATGAACATGATATCTTATGGCTTGGAAAAAGGATTGTCGTGCCCAATGTAAAGCATATTCGGGAGACAATACTAAAGGAGGCACTTGACTCGCCATACTCGATTCACCCTGGTTGTATGAAGATGTACAAGGACTTGAAGACGTGCTATTGGTGGGATAGCATGAAAAAGGACATAGCTGAATATGTAGCATTGTGTGATGTGTGTCAACAAGTCAAGGCGGAACATCAAAGGCCAACCGGATTATTGCAGCCATTGAAGATTCTGGAGTGGAAGTGGGAATAGATCGGCATGGACTTTATAGTTGGATTGCCGCGTACTCAATCCGGTTATGACTCAATTTCGGTAATTGTGGATCGGTTGACCAAATCAGCTCATTTCATCCCTGTGAAGACCAAGTATACAGCTGCACAATTGGCCAAAATATACATGGAGCATATTGTGTGTCGACACAGAGTATCGAAGAAGATAGTCTCGGATAGAGGTTCTCAATTTACCTCCAAATTTTGGAAGAAATTGCATGAAGCATTGGGAACAAGGTTGAACTTCAGTTCAACATATCACCCTCAAACAGATGGACAAACCGAGAGGACCAATCAAATTTTAGAGGACATGTTAAGAGCTTGTGCTTTAAAGCATGGGAAAGGTTGGGACAAGAGCTTGCCATATGCAAAATTTTCATACAACAATAGTTACCAAGCAAGCTTGTAAATGTCACCATATGAGGCACTATATGGAAGGAAGTGTAGGACACCTTTGTTCTGGAATGAAGCAGGAGAAACTCAAGTATTTGGTCTGGACGTGTTGCAAGAAGCTGAGAAACAAGTTCAGATTATTCGGGAGAACTTGAGGGCTGTCCAATCAAGACAAAAAGGCCATGTGGACAATAGGAGAAGGAAATTAGCCTTTGAAGTGGGAGATTTTGTTTACCTCAAGGTGTCACCGATGAGAAGTCATAAGAGGTTTAACATAAGAGGCAAGCTAGCACCTCGCTACATTGGACCATTCAAGATTTTGGACAAAAGGGGAGAAGTAGCATATAAGTTGGAGATGCCAGCTCATCTTTCGGATGTCTATGATGTCTTTCATGTTTCGCAGCTCAAGAAGTGCTTGATAGTACCGGAAGAACAAGTGCCAATGGAAGGATTAGAATTATAGGCAGATTTGACCTATGCCGAGCAACCGGTCAAAATCTTGGAAACCAAGGAGAGAGTCACAAGGAACAAGGTTATCAGATGGTGTAAAGTTCAATGGAAGCATCACACAGAATTGGAAGCAACATGGGAGTTGGAGGATGACCTCAAGAGGGAATTTCCCTATCTTTTCTCTTCCACATCGAATCTCGAGGGCGAGATTCATTTTAAGGGGGGTAGGTTTGTAACACCCTCATTTTCATGCATCATGCCATGCATTCGTATTAAATATGTCTAACATTAATCCACATAAAAAAGAATAAGTTTAAAATTAATTTGGAACAAAACCGCACTTAGGAATTCTGGAAAGTGCGGACTAGTCCGATTTCTTTCTGACCTCGCTCGGACTTGTCCGTTTTTCTGCGGACTAGTCTGTTTTTGCCTTTGGGCACTTTCGGACTTGTCCGGCCATGTGCGGACTAGTCCGGTGTTCCAATTCCCTTGGAAATTTTGCTAAGTCTCTGGACTTGTCCGGACTAGTCTAGTCTTCCAGCGGACTTGTCCGTTTTCCTCTCTGACTAAAGTCGGACTTGTCCGATTTTAGGCCAGACTTGTCTGTTTTTCCCCTCTGGATAAGTTCGGACTCGTCCGATGTCCAGTCCGGACTTGTCCGATTTCTCTCTGGACAACTTCAGACTAGTCCGTCCATTTTCGGACTTGTCCGATAAATTGTGACTCCGAGTTGATCTTTTGTTTCACGACTTGTTTCTTGGATTTCACGTTAAGTGGGCCTAGGGACGCCGTGCCTAACTCTTTTAGAGCCCATGTGGGACTCTAAACCGGCCTCTACTCATCTCAAACTCGAAATCCATCTAACCCTAGCCTCCACCTCTATATAAACAACCCCACCCCTTGGCTTGACATCTATTTGCCACTTTTCCACCACACCCAAACCCTAGTTCGTGGAGAGCCACCATCAAGGAAGGAGGAGGAGATCCCAAGCAAGAAGAAGAAGGGTAGGAAACGAAAGAGGATCACGATCTCCACCAAGTTAGTGTTCTTCATCAACAAATCATCATCAAGTTCTTCATCAACCCTAGATCGTCAAGATCCAAGTGTTACCTCCAAGTTTCTTGAGTCATTGGAGTTCTAAACACCTGGTATACCTTCTATTCTCTTTTCCTTACGTGAATTCAATCCCAAGTCTCCAAATTCACGTCGATCTAGAAAACCCTAATATGCTGTTCTCGCGAAGTGCGGACAAGTCCGACCTCCTACGGACTTGTTCGATTTTCCTGGTTAAATTGTGTTGAGTTGATTCTAAAAGTAGATCTAATTAACTCCAAACCTGTATAAACTTGTTAAAAGCAACTCATTAACTACTTTTACCTTGCAATTGCATTAATCATGCATGTCATGTCATCTTGAGTAATGTCTGTGCACCCTTTGATTGAGTTTCTTGTTTGTATGTTATTATGCAGACTAGACAGATTTGCGCTAGAGAGTGCCGCGGAGGATCTAATATGCCAAGAGTTTAAAGTCTTTGATCCTAATCAAGCCCAAGAGCAAGGCAAGTGTCCTTGAAGCATATTGATCCTGTTTTAATGTAAATGTTTTGTTTGCAAAACTGCATGTTTGTGTCAATTTGATGGGAATCCTATGATATGAAGTTTACTAGTTTTGTTTAGCCACCCATGTCACTGGGAATTTATGGTAGAGAGTCGAGAAGGGCTTTTTACCTTTTGTTTCGCTTAACTAATTGGGATGGGAAAACCACACTACACTTCTAATTATGCATTAATGAGATTATGGATAACATGAACTGGTTAATGTAATATGATAATGGGTGACCTAAGCAATACTGGTATGTGGATGGGTTGGATGATATGGTGGTTTGCTTGCTTTAGATCTAAGGACCGGTTCATGCGAGAATAAGCCAGGACAACAGTGCCACCACGAGGCCAAGTATGGATGTGGCGTAACTGATTAATTAGGGATTTGCTAGTGCCGTTTGGACCATTAAGGATGCTCGGGGAAGGGGTAGTTGGATTCGGTTTGTTAATGATTGGTGGGACTACCCTGGGATCCGAATGGCTCAAGAGGGGTCCCTTGGTTGAAGATGTGCTCAGTTGGAGGCTTCGCCACTGGTGAAACCTTAGTGGGGTCTAAATAGGCTAGTAATCCCATTGTAAAGGCTATTTTGTGATCTCTTGGCCATACACCAAAGGAAGTGTAATTGGCATAAGGGAGGTTCTTTGGTTGCTGACGGGTGATGAAATCACAAACACGTGGGTAAAGTGGTACAAACTCTGCAGAGTCTAATAAAACTATCATGATAGCAGTGCTCCCGATTATGAGCACCTGGACAACTTCCATGATTAGAGGGAACTTGGTATTAGGATGGTTTTTGGGATGGTTATGGTTGGTAATGGTTATGGTTAATGATATGATATTGGTTGGTTATGAGTTAACTTCCGATATTGATTATGGTTATTGGAAATGAGAAATCTGGTATATGGATGATGGTAATGAATATGGACTGGTATTATGATGATTACATGGTTTATGATGGGTTTATTTCACATACATATAATATATTGCTTTTCAAATATTTTAATGTACTTTTCAGCACTTAGCCTTTATTATATTCGTCATTTGAATCAGCTACGTGTCATACTTTCCACACTTGCTGAGTACGACATGTAATCACCCTTGCAATCCCCCCACCAACAGTTGCAGGTCAGGATTGGGAGTTTAATGATGTTAATGCGGAGTTCTAGGCCGTGTCTACCATCAGCTTTGCCTGTGGTGTTGTTTGGAGCTGCACTATACCCTATTGCTTATGCTACCCAGCTGTTTAGTTTGCTTAATTAGTTTATTTCCGCTGCATTAGTTTAACTTGTCATTAATATTCATTAGAGCTTGTATTCAAGGATAATATGGTTTGTGTACTAAAATTTGGTTAATTAATCTTGTTCTGTGGTAATTTTATGTATACTCAATTGTGAATGCACTTGTGTATGTGAGTTGAACGTCCTGGGCACACATACGTGTTCACTTGGTTTATTTCCGGAACCGGGTGTCACAATCACCGACCAAGAGAGGCTACTGGCTGAACGGTCCCAGTAGCATGCCAAAGAGGTCGAGTGATTCTCGAAGGAGGGTTCTGCGGATCTATCATCCGCAAGATGGTCACTAGAGGAGCTCTAGGGTATACGAGTGTTGACGACTGTTATATACCAATTTCACCTGCCAATATAACTCAATTATGTGAAGTAAATATCATTTCTTGCACACATCACCTTTCTATTTAACCTATTTCCACTTGTACTTGGATAAATTGGTGCATGCAGGCATTTTATACAGAATTGAAGTGAAATAAGGGGATGGATCCTATAAAATACCATGTCAACCAATCAGGTGTTGCCACGTGGCACCACATGGATCAAATGGCCCACAAACATAAGTATTCGAGGCCATCCAACAGTGTAGCACTCATATCATGGAATGGGACCCACCTGTCAGTCACCTGAAGGAAGAATTGGCCGTTTGGAGCCAGGACCAGGTCGGCCGGCCCCCCTAGTCGGCCGACTAGGTCCCAGTGCCAAACGCGGTCAAACGCCACGTGTTGGCTCCTCCCGGCTTGAAGAAGTCAGTGGTGACTGATTCACGCGCTTTTGGTGGCAGGAACCGACCCTTCTCCAAGCTATAAATAGGACCTCTCACCCCTCACTTCAACACACACCAGAGCATTCACTCTCTTGTATACATTAGTTCTCCAAGTTCTTAGTGGAGGTTAGGTTGTAAAGAGGAGCCTCTAGTCCCAAGTCCAAATTGGGAAAGGTATGGCTTGTGTATCATCTCTTGTATTTATGACTTTGTGCTTTATAATAATAGTATTATTAGTCTCTCTTTATTCATATACTTCGGCAAAATGTTTCTTGTTTGATTGTGGAGTCCATGTATGTGCTAGGTGTAGATGTTGTTATGATCTAGACATAATGCCATTATCATGTTATCATAAACATCATACACCACCACTATAGTCTAATTAGGTAATAATATGATTATGTTAAAATGAATATGTTAGTGCTTGGATCCAACATTGGTTCAACGATGTTTAGGATAGTCATTGCCTTAGGATGTCATGATTCTTAAGATATTTAAGTAGTATGCTAGCATGGTACTAGGATAGTGAGTAACATTGGATGTCTCGCAGACCCACAGATTGAAGAGGTAGGTAGTAGGTGGTGACAGCTGTTGACGGCTGTTATATACCAGTTTCATTCATCAATTTAACTCAATTATGTGAAGGATTTGTCATTTCTTGCACACATCACCTTTCTATCTAACCCAATTCCACTTGGACTTGGAGAAATATGTGTATGCAGCATTTTATGCAGGAAATGAGGAAATGTAGAGGGACCAATCCTATAAAATATCATCCCAGCCAATCAGGCAATGACACATGGCATCCCATGGATCAAATGGCCCACAAACAGAAGTATCCGAGGAGATCCAACGGTGTATCACCCAGATATATCAAGGGGACCCACCTGGCAGCCACCTGGAGGAAGCACTCCACGTTTGGACACTTACCCCTCACTTTAACACACACCACTTGAGCTTCATCTCTATTGTATACACTATCATCCATAGTCTTAGAGGAGTTAGGTTGTAGAGAGGAGAGTCTCTAGTCCCAAGTCCAAATTGGGAAAGGAGTAAGGAGTCTCTCTCTTCCCAATCCTACATTGGGAAAGGTATGGCTCATGTATTCTTTCTTGTATTTGTGACTTTATGCATACTAAAGATAGTATCTTTAGTCTCTACTTATAAATATACTTGGGCAAAGCCTTTCTTGTTTGATTGTGGAGTCCATGTATGTGGAAGGTATAACTTCTATGACTGTTTCATCATGAACATATCTCATTATCATAGAACCTATAGACCCCCACTATAGTCTAGTTAATTATAACATAACTAGGTTAGTACGGATAATTATGTTGTGTATCAACATTGGTTCAATGATGTTTCAATTCATTGCCTTAGGATGGCTTGTGCCTAGGCTCTTAAGGTAATTACTCAATATGCTAGCATGGTGCTAGGATAGCTAAGTAGCATTGGATGTCTCGTAGAGCCACGGATTGAAGAGGTAGGCAGTAGGTGGTGACAGCCCTATCTGTCCTTTGTAATCCTCCACGTTCGGCTATGCCACAGGCTCTTGGCGGGACTCGCCCTAGTATTGCTAGGGGTAAGCCCATGCCCTATGTGTTGAACCACATAGCATAAGTATTCACTATTGATCTAGCTTATGGATAATTAGTTTAGACTATGTATATGTACAATAGAGCATAGTAGGAGTACCTCCATAACTCTCAACCTTAACTAACCTCTAGGAGCCTCTTATCCCCCTTAGACTTGAAAGCTTTTGTGTGTGTCACACTACCTCCAATATTATTTTATCCATCCTTACTAGATTCTTACCTAGACCTTTCTACCCTTTCCACTTGATGATTGTTATATCGCTTCCCTGCCTTCCTTTGGGATCAAATAAATGACACCCTTGGGAATACTCTTAGGGGAAATGCTCACCACTGAGGTCGTCAAGCTTACGGAAGACTGCAGTGCAACCATCCTCAATAGGCTTCCTAAAAAGAAAAAGGACCCTGCATGTCCTACCATTTCATGCTCAATTGGGGCTCACCACTTTGACAAGGCACTTTGTGATCTGGGAGCAAGTGTCAGTGTGATGCCCAAGGTTGTATTCGACCAGCTGATCTTCACAGAGATGACTCCAACACCAATGCATCTACAACTGGCTGACTCTTCAGTCCGTTATCCAGCGGGTTTTGCTGAAGACTTCCCAGTGAAGATCCGGAACTGCTTCATACCCGTGGATTTTGTGGTGCTAGACATGGACACTAAGAAAGATACATCACTCATTCTTGGGCGCCCATTCTTCAGCACTGCAAAAGCTCGCATAAATGTGGGAGCTGGAGAAATCCACTTCCATATCAATGGCAAGAAGGAAAAGTTTAACTCTCGGCCAAGATCAGAGCAATGCTCCATGATTCGAATCAAGTATGGGCTGAATTATAAACACATCAGAGAGGTCGAAGTCACACCTCCAAAGGTGGACTCACTCATTGCATTCATGAGAAGATTAATCTATGAGGAGAATCCATCGTTTCGACCATGCCGATATCCAAAGGCGACGGAATCGTTTGGACCTTCTCGAAGGCCCAAGTCCACCAAGCCGCTAAAGAAGGAATGGCAGAAGAAGAAAGACAAGTCGTCCGAGCCCATCCCTCCGGGCTCGGATGTGAAATGAAGACGAAGGAATGTCCATCTCATCGGACGGTGGTGAGACCTACACCAATAGGTTAAATTGGTAATTATCCCACTTTGTTTTTCTATCTTTCTTTTTTTCCACCCCATTTGGATTTTCCCATTGGATATTTGATTTTTCCTAGCAAGTGAGAACCTTATATTCTCAACTATCATTTTTCTTTCTTCTTTTCAAAAGAAAATTTTTTATTGGATTTAAAAAAAGGTTTTTATTTGAAAAACGATTTTTTCTGAGCTGCACATGTGGCATTTCACCAACGTGCCAACTTTATAGCCGTTGGGGAGCCACTTGCCAAAAGGGGAACCAGGGGGGCCACCTGTTAGGTCGGCCGAACCCCCTGGTCAGCCGAACGGGGAGTGGAGCCAAATTGGCTCCCCTTCCTCCAACGGCTATATTTTGAACCCCAAGTGACCGTTGGAGGGTGCGCCCTATAAATTGTGGCCGTGAGGAGCACCTCTCTTCACACACCACATCATATCACACCTCCCCAAGTCACTCTCTAGCTCACCTTGTTTTTCTTGCTCTTCATTGCAACACTCTTGCTCAAATCCATCCCCAAAAAGATTTTCTTTTGTTTGCATTTGCATTTTACACTCAAGCTTTCAAGAGGAGAAAATTCGTTGAGAGTTTCGTTTTCCAAACATCACTTCTTTTCGAATTCTTCTCGCCTTGTTTTGTTCTTGCTTGTTGAACTCAAAAAGACATGAAGAGGTTGTTCGGAAAGACGAAGGGGGTTGCAAGCTCAAGCCACGGTGAAGGTTCTAGTGCACGCCTCTCTTCCATGGGTACAAGCCCAAGGAGGATAAGTGTGTGTGAGGACACTCCCATGGAAGAGAGAAGCAACGCACACCAACTTCTTCATGATACCGACCTCGACATACGAAGCGAAGTTGAAGATCAAGCACGCAGGCTTCTCCAAGATCATGAGTTCCGCCACACCAAGGCTTACGATCCACATTTGATCTCCAAAATAGGTATGGACTCCGAATTTCTTTCCATTTGGCATGCAATTGGATTTGATGACTTTGCTCACATAGAGGAGAAAGGTTCACACATTCTCACTATCCAATTCCATTGCACGCTAAGAATAGGATTTGATGATATTACTTTTAGATTATTTCAAAAAGAATACAACATCTTATGGAAAGAATTAGGTAGCATCCTAGGCTTCCATAAACTATGTTTGCTAGATTTAGAAAATTTGCCTAAGTTTAACAAACAAAGTTTTTAGCATGAGCTAACTAGTGAGGTCATATGTAGGGCTCCTAGGAATAGCCACATCCAAAACCCTACCTTACGCTTCATGCATAGATGGGTGGCTATGACTATGTTCCCTAGGGGAGATGTTAGGGTGCGAGATGATGAATTGAAAATTTTGTTTGCCATGACTAAAAAGATAAAAGTTGCTCCAGTCAAACCATGATGACACAATGGTTAGATTACATTTAAAATCAGGACCAATTGAATGCACTTCATTGATTACTCATATTGCTGATAGGGTAGGAGCACTTAAATACTCTTCATTTGAATATATTGAAAATGAAAGAGAATT
The DNA here is from genome assembly GCA_036927565.1 of Tuctoria greenei. Classification (NCBI taxonomy): domain Eukaryota; kingdom Viridiplantae; phylum Streptophyta; class Magnoliopsida; order Poales; family Poaceae; genus Tuctoria; species Tuctoria greenei. Next base: position 108,018,997 of record JAYESD010000012.1, on the reverse strand, counting down.
AATTGATGAAGACTATTTAGTGCAAGGACATACCCTTAAGCATGATCATGATGGCTCCTTGATATTTTTCTATCCCGGCTTTGTCAATGAAATTTGGTTACCTAACCCGAATTTTCATTTGCACAAATGTCGGAGGCTAACCATTAATCTTCTTCCCCTTGAGGAAGAAAGAAGAAGTAATGTATCTGGTAGGGTAACAAGGAATCGTGCGAGGGCTGTAGCCACAGACATGCCACCGATAATCTCTCCGGTCCATGAATACCAAGAGGAAGATAACCCAACGTGTTATGCGCCCGGATGGACTCAACCTCTGACGTATGAGACTGGGGGGTCATCTTGGCAAGAATGGCAAAGGGATCCACCCTTATCCACTTCAAGCTCAAGCAGCTCGCCCCCGACGTCCATGAGAGGACGCCGTTCCTTTCCGGCTAGAAGTCATCATGACTATAGCCAAGGAATGACAGACCTCACTAGACGTATGGGATAACTCGAAGTGAGAATGGGTGACATCTACAGCACACTCCAGGAGCATGTTCAAGGTACCCAAGATTGGCAACAACACATGGATGCTCAATTCACCAACTTCAACACGGCGCTACAACTATAACAAGACGATCTTGCAGCGTACTTCCATCATCAAGGGTTCAACCCTTATCACGGAGGTAGTTAAAGAACAAGCTTGGGGGAGGACTCCCACTTGAGGTAACATGTATCACATTCCTTGCATAGTTATTTTCCATCCATCCATCATCCATCTTTCATTTAATATATATATATATATATATATATATATATATATATATATATATTAGATTTGCTATCATCAAATAAAGATGTGCGGTAAGAATGATTTAGAATTCACGTAAATGAAATGATGAATAGTTGCTCTGTTTTATTTTCCTAAGTCTCTAGTTTACAACTTGCTACTCTCCGAATATTGCTTTCATTGGTTTGAAATACTTTTACCTTAATTTGGAAGTTGTGGGTAGCAAAAGCTTAATCTAATTCTAGGTTGTTTTAAGATTAGAATTAGTAATAGGACTGCTAGTCCTAGTTTGAAAGTAAAACTTAGATTTCCGGAGAAATTATAAAAAGATTTAAGTTTCCCTCAATTGATTGGAAATACCTACCAAATCCATATGATGTTCATACATAGACAAAACCTTATGCATATGCTATTTGCTTTCACAATGAGCCTAGTCAAACTAGTATAGACCTATGTGAGAAATCATTCAACTCTTTTTGAATTCAAGACATTACTTGCACATGCCATACTTCTACACTAGAAGTAAGCAAAACGTCCATCATATCCACCATACCAAAATAAAAAGAAAAACTCCATGTTATTCATGTTTAGCACTCTCATCAAAATTCAATGCAAAGAAAGGGCGTAGAAGACATGGCTACAGAAAGAAAATGAAAAAAAAAGCATGCTTACATCATAAGCATGAGAAAAAAAGAGAGAGAGAGAGAGAAAAGAAAAGTAGCCATGTTTCATCCCTGCAAAAGAAAGAGAGATTATACCAAAAAGGAGTTATCTCAAGTATCCACATCCACTTCCACTCGATCACACATGCACTAGTCTTGAATCAAAAAGTTTTGATTTGAATTCTCCTAAGGCTTACTCTTTTGACTTAGCAATATATGTGATGCAAATATGCCTACTTACTTTCCTTATCAAGCTCCACATACAAGCCATATTCAATGAGTAGGAATAGTAGAGGCACAATGCTTTGGTGAGGAAATATTTCCACTATCCACAAAGGAGTGATTGAGAGAATCAAATTGGGATACTTAATATATAAATTGAATTCTCCGGGATTTAAGTGAAACTTGATTTCAAGGCTATGTTTGCTCCATTTGCTATTCTACCATTCAACCACTCATGAATATGAAAAAGCATAAGCCCCATGATAACTTAAGAAAGGTAGAGTATCATAGCCAATTTCTGCAATACTAGGTAGAGTATCTTGTTGTGCATTAGATACTTTTGAAAATAAGATATTGTAGCAACTCCTGATCATCAACCTAAAGTCTTGACTTTGCTCGGGACGAGCAAAGGATAAGCTTGGGGGAGTTTGTTGACGGTTGTTATATACCAATTTCATCTGTCAATTTAACTCGATTATATGAAGGATTTGTCATTTCTTGCACACATCACCTTTCTATCTAACCCAATTCCACTTGGACTTGGAGAAATATGTGTATGCATCATTTTATGCAGGAAATGAGGAAATGTAGAGGGACCAATCCTATAAAATATCATCCCAACCAATCAGGCGATGACACGTGGCATACCATGGATCAAATTACCCACAAATAGAAGTATCCGAGGAGATCCAACGGTGTCTCACCCAGATACATCAAGGGGGCCTACCTGGCAGCCAACTGGAGGAAGCACTCCACGTTTCGAGTGCTGACCAGGTCGGCCGAACCAGGGGTTCGGCCGACCCCTTCCTGGCGCCAAACGCGGTCAAACTACGCATGTTGGCTCCTACTGGCTTGAAGGAGTCAATGGTGACTGATTCGCGTGCTTTTGGTGGCGGGAACCGACCTCAACACTAGTATAAATAGGACCCCCTACCCCTCACTTCAACACACATCACTTGAGCTTCATCTCTATTGTATACACTATCATTCATATTCTTAGAGGAGTTAGGTTGTAGAGAGGAGAGTCTCTAGTCCCAAGTCCAAATTGGGAAAGGAGTAAGGAGTCTCTCTCTTCCCAATCCTACATTGGGAAAGGTATGGCTCATGTATTCTTTCTTGTATTTGTGACTTTATGCATACTAAAGATAATATCTTTAGTCTCTACTTATACATATACTTGGGCAAAGCGTTTCTTGTGTGATTGTGGAGTCCATGTATGTGGAAGGTATAGCTTGTATGAATGTTTCATCATGAACATATCTCATTATCATAGAACCTGTGGACCCCCACTATAGTCTAGTTAATTATAACATAACTAGATTAGTATGGATAATTATGTTGTGTATCAATTCATTGCCTTAGGATGGCTTGTGCCTAGGCTCTTAAGGTAATTACTTAATATGCTAGCATGGTGCTAGGATAGCTAAGTAGCATTGGAAGTCTCGTAGACCCACGGATTGAAGAGGTAGGCAGTAGGTGGTGACAGCCCTATCTGTCCTTTGTAATCCTCCACGTGCGGCTATGCCACAGTCTCTTGGCGGGAGTCGCCCTAGTATTGCTAAGGGTAGCCCGTGCCCGATGTGTTGAACCACATAGCATAAGTATTCACTATTGATCTAGCTTATGGATAATTAGTTTAGACTATGTATATGTACAATAGGGCATAGTAGGAGTACCTCCATGTTGACGGTTGTTATATACCAATTTCATCCGTCAATTTAACTCAATTATGTGAAGGATTTGTCATTTCTTGCACACATCACCTTTCTATCTAACCCAATTCCACTTGGACTTGGAGAAATATGTGTATGCAGCATTTTATGCATGAAATGAGGAAATGTAGAGGGACCAATCCTGTAAAATATCATCCCAGCCAATCATGCGACAACACATGGCATCCCATGGATCAAATGACCCACAAACAGAAGTATCCAAGGAGATCCAACAGTGTATCACCCAGATACATCAAGGGGGCCCACCTGGCTGCCACCTGGAGTAAGCACTCCACGTTTGGAGTGCTGACCAGGTCGGCCGAACCAGGGGTTTGGCCGACCCCTTCCTGGCGCCAAATGTTGTGAAACGACACGTGTTGGCTCCTCCTGGCTTGAAAGAGTCAATGGTGACTGATTCGCGCGCTTTTGGTGGCGGGAACCTACCTCAACACTAGTATAAATAGGACCTCCTACCCCTCACTTCAACACACACCACTTGAGCTTCATCTCTATTGTATACACTATCATCCATAGTCTTAGAGGAGTTAGGTTGTAGAGAGGAGAGTCTCTAGTCCCAAGTCCAAATTGGGAAAGGAGTAAGGAGTCTCTCTCTTTCCAATCCTACATTGGGAAAGGTATGGCTCATGTATTCTTTCTTGTATTTGTGACTTTATGCATAATAAAGATAATATCTTTAGTCCCTACTTATACAATACTTGGGCAAATCAATTCTTGTTTGATTGTGGAGTCCATGTATGTGGAAGGTATAGCTTCTATGACTGTTTCATCATGAACATGTCTCATTATCATGGAACCTATAAACCCCCACTATAGTCTAGTTAATTATAACATAATTAGGTTAGTATGGATAATTATGCTGTGTATCAACATTGGTTCAATGATGATTCAATTCATTGCCTTAGGATGGCTTGTGCCTAGGCTCTTATGGTAATTACTTAATATGCTAGCATGGTGCTAGGATAGCTAAGTAGCATTGGATGTCTCGTAGACCCACGGATTGAAGAGGTAGGCAGTAGGTGGTGACAACCCTATTTGTCCTTTGTAATCCTCCACGTTCGGCTATACCACAGGCTCTTGGCGGGAGTCGCCCTAGTATTGCTAGGGGTAATCCCATGCCCGATGTGCTGAACCACATAGCATAAGTATTCACTATTGATCTAGCTTATGGATAATTATTTTAGACTATGTATATGTACAATAGAGCATAGTAGGAGTACCTCCATAACTATCAACCTTAACTATCCTCTAGGATCCTCTTATACCCCTTAGACTTGAAAGCTTTTGTTTGTGTCGCACTACCTCCACTATTATTTTATCCATCCTTACTAGATTCTTACCTAGACCTTTCTACCCTTTCCACTTGATGATTGTTATATCTCTTTCCTGCCTTCCTTTGGGATCAAATAAATGACACCCTTGGGAATACTCTTAAGGGGAAATGCTACAATGATATTTCCATGCGCTTGCGGAATTCACTTTGTGATCCAATAGAACCATTAACAAGCATTTCTGACACATCAGTTGGAGATGTTTAGTTAATGGTGCATAAGAAATACCAACAAGCATGTCTGGCGCCGTTGCCTGGGATGATTTGTTAGTATATCTTAGGAGCCGTCAACACTCCATAACTCTCAACCTTAACTAACCTCTAGGATCCTCTTATCCCCCTTAGACTTGAAAGCTTTTGTGTGTGTCACACTACCTCCACTATTATTTTATCCATCCTTACTAGATTCTTACCTAGACCTTTCTACCCTTTCCACTTGATGATTGTTATATATCTTCCCTGCCTTCCTTTGGGATCAAATAAATGACACCCTTGGGAATACTCTTAAGGGGAAATGGTACAATGATATCTCTATGCGCTTGCGGAATTCACTCTGTGATCCAATAGAACCATTAACAAGTATTTCTGATACATCAGTTGGAGATGTTTAGTTAATGGTGCATAATAAATACCAACAAGCATTTCTGGTGCCGTTGCCGGGGATGATTTGTTAGTATATCTTAGGAGCCGTCAACAAGCATTTCTGGCGCCGTTGTCGGGGATGATTTGTTAGTATATCTTAGGAGCCGTCAACAAGCATTTCTGGCACCGTTGCCGGGGAAGGCAAATAGATATATAACATGACTGAGTGAATATGATAGAACCCTGGGTAGGATTTTAGTAGGATAACCATTCTTTGTTTTCGCATTTATTTCTGGTTTCTGCCTGCCGGAAAACTTTGTTGAAGATCCCGAATCTCTTTTGAGAGACCGACCCCGTGTCGTTACTCATCAGAAGATTTGAGCGGCAAGGCAAGCCATCATTTCTGCACCAACAATCCAAATGCCAATGGCTCAGAAGACCCTTCATGAGTTCTCAGCTGCCTCTGCTAACAATGTGCCTATTAGGCCCACTGTTAACATGAGAGATGTGAACTTCGAGATAAAAAATGGCCTTATCACTATGGTGCAAGCCAACCCATTCTGTGGGAAGGCTAACGAGGATGCAAGCGCTCACCTGCAACAATTCCTCGAGATCTGCAACACTTTTAAGATCAAGGACGTGTCTCTGGAGGCGGTCCGTCTGAGACTGTTCCCGTTCTCTCTCCTTGGGAGAGCGAAACAATGGTTCTACGCGAACCGAAGTGCTGTAGACACTTTGGAGAAGTGTTCTACGGCATTCCTCGCCAAATTCTTCCCGTTGGGCAAAACCAATGCCCTACGTGGAAGGATTTCCAGCTTTCAGCAAGAGCTCAAGGAATCTATTCCTAAGGCATGGGAAGGCTTCAGGAGTACATCCTAGCATGTCCCCACCATGGGATGGATGACTGGCTCCTTATTCAGAATTTCAATAAAGGACTGATCTCATCAGCTCGAGACCATTTGGATGTTGCTGCTGGAGGAGCTTTCTTCTCATTAACGGTGCCAAAAACTAAAGATCTTATTGAGAAGATGGTGTCCAACATGGGATGGAACGATGGGCGTCTCCATACCCGACAGCGAGGCATGCACACCTTGAAGGAGGTGGACATGATCGCTGCAAAATTGGACCTCCTAATGAAGAAAATTGATGGACAAGCCAGTGGTGAAGTGTCTGGCAATGCCTATGCCCTAGACTCTCACATCACGTGTGAAGTCTGTGGCAACACGGGTCATATGGGCAATGATTGCCCAGAAACTCATGAGGATGCCCTATACCTCGCCAACAACGGAAATTTCAACAACAACAATGGCTATCGTCAAGGAGGTCAAGGGTGGGGTCAACAACGCCCATTCTTTCAAGGAGGGTAAAACAACAATGACAACTCTGGAAATCAGCCCAACTTGAGAGAACTTGCCATTAGCCAGCTCAAGATCAATGATGCCCTATCCAAGAAGCTGTCAGCTAATGACAAGACCCTGGAAAACATCAATGCTAAGATTGAAGGACTATCCTCAGCATTCAACAATCAACTAAGCTTCAACAAGATGTTGGAGACTCAGCTGGCACAACTTGCTGCAGTTGTCCCTCCATTGGAAAACAACAGAATTCCGGGGCAGCCAGAAGCCCTAGTGGAGAATGTCAATGCAGTGGTTACGAGAGGAGGAAAGACCACTCGTGACCCACCATATCCCACACAAGAAAAGAGGACAACTGAGCCTGAGAAGGAGGATGTCCCAAGTGAATTACTTGGTGAGAGAATGGCCAAAAACTTTGAAGACACCAACTTATTGCCATTCTCTCACAGACAAAGGAAGCCAACAGTGAATGAGAAATTCAACCATTTTGTTGAGATCATCCAAAAGATCCACATCAATGTGCCCTTGATTGATGCGATGCAAGTACCCTCTTATGCTCGCTATCTCAAGGACATATTGAACAACAAATGGCCATTGCCCACCACTGAGGTCATCAAGCTTACGGAAGACTGCAGTGCAGCCACCCTCAATAGGCTTCCTAAAAAGAAAAAGGACCCTGCATGTCCTACCATTTCATGCTCAATTGGGGCTCACCACTTGGACAAGGCACTTTGTGATCTGGGAGCAAGTGTGAGTGTGATGCCCAAGGTTGTGTTCGACCAGCTGAACTTCACAAAGCTGACTCCAACACCAATGCAGCTACAACTGGCTAACTCTTCAGTCCGCTATCCAGCGGGTATTGCTGAAGACGTCCCGGTGAAGATCCGGAACTGCTTCATACCTGTGGATTTTGTGGTGCTAGACATGGACACTGAGAAAGATACACCACTCATTCTTGGTCGCCCATTCCTCAGCACTGCAAAAGCTCGCATAGATGTGGGAGCTGGAGAAATCCACTTCCATATCAATGGCAAGGAGGAAAAGTTTAACTTTCGTCCAAGATCAGAGTAATGCTCCATGATTCGAATCAAGTATGGGCCAAATGATAAACACATCAGAGAGGTCGAAGTCACACTCCAAAGGTGGACTCACTCATTGCATTCATGAGAAGATTAATCTACGAGGAGAATCTGTCGTTTCGACCACGCCGATATCCAAAGGCGACGGAATCGTCTGAACCTTCCCAAAGGGCCAAGTCCACCAAGCCGCCAAAGAAGGAATGTCAGAAGAAGAAATACAAGCCGTCCGAGCCCATCCCTCCGGGCCCGGATGTGAAATGAATACGGAGGAATGTCCATCTCATCGGACAATGGTGAGACCTACGCCAATAGGTTAAATTGGTAATTATCGCACTTTGTTTTTCTTTCTTTCTTTTTTCCACCCCATTTGATTTTATTGCATATTTGATTTTTTTCCTAGCAAGTGAGAATCTTATATTCTCAACTATCATTTTTCTTTCTTTCTTTTCAAAAGAAAATTTTTTATTGGATTTGAAAAAAGGTTTTTATTTGAAAAACAATTTTTTTCTGAGCTGCACATGTGGCTTTTCACCAACGTGCTAACTTTATAGCCGTTGGGGATTCACTTGCCAAAAGGGGGACCAGGGGGCCACTTGTCAGGTCGGCCTAACCCCCTGGTCGGTCGAACAGTGAGTGGAGCCAAATTGGCTCCCCTTCCTCCAACGACTATATTTTGAACCCCAAGTGACCGTTGGAGGGTGCACCATATAGATTGTGGCCGTGAGGAGCACCTCTCTTCACACACCACATCATTTTACACCTCCCCAAGTCACTCTCTAGCTCACCTTGTTTTTCTTTCTCTTCATTGCAACACTCTTTCTCAAATCCATCCCCAAAAGATTTTCTTTTGTTTGCATTTGCATTTTACATTCAAGCTTTCAAGAGGAGAATATTTGTTGAGAGTTTTGTTTTCCAAACATCGCTTCTTTTTGGATTTTTCTCACCTTGTTTTGTTCTTGCTTGTTGAACTCAAAAAGACATGAAGAGGTTGTTCGGGAAGAGGAAGGGGGCTGCAAGCTCAAGCCACGGTGAAGGTTCTAGTGCACGCCTCTCTTCCATGGGTAAAAGCCCAAGGAGGAGAAGTGTGTGTGAGGACACTCCCATGGAAGAGAGAAGCAACCCACACCAACTTCTTCATGACAACGACCTCGACATACGAAGCAAAGTTGAAGATCAAGCACGTAGGCTTCTCCAAGATCGTGAGTTCTGCCACACCAAGGCTTACGATCCACATTTGATCTCCAAAATAGGTATGGACTCCGAATTTCTTTCCATTTGGCATGCAATTGGATTTGATGACTTTGCTCACATAGAGGAGAAAGGTTCACGCCTTCTCACTATCCAATTCCTTTGCACGCTAAGAATAGGATTTGATGGTATTACTTTTAGATTATTTCAAAAAGAATACAACATCCTATGGAAAGAATTAGGTAGCATCTTATGCTTCCATAAACTGTGTTTGCTAGATTTAGACAATTTGCCTAAGTTTAACAAACAAAGTTTTTGGCATGAGCTAACTAGTGAGGTCACATGTAGGGCTCCTAGGAATAGCCACATCCAAAACCCTACCTTACGCTTCATGCATAGATGGGTGGCTATGACTATGTTCCTGAGGGGAGATGTTAGGGTTGTGCGAGATGATGAATTGAAAATTTTGTTTGCCATGACTAAAAAGATAAAAGTTGCTCCAGTCAAAGCCATGATGACATAATGGATTACATTTAAAATCAGGACCAATTGAATGCACTTCATTGATTACTCATATTGCTGATAGGGTAGGAGCACTTAAATACTCTTCATTTGAATATATTGAAACTGAAAGAGAATTAATTGATGAAGACTATTTAGTGCAAGGACATACCCTTAAGCATGATCATGATGTCTCCTTGATATTTTTCTATCCCGGCTTTGTCAATGAAATTCGGTTACCTAACCCGGATTTTCATTTGCACAAATGCCGGAGGCTAACCATTAATCTTCTTCACCTTGAGGAAGCAAGAAGAATTAATGTCTCTGGCATGGTAACAAGGAATCATGCGAGGGCTGCAGCCACAGGCATGCCACCGATAATCTCTCCGGTCCATGAATACCAAGAGGAAGAGAACCCAACGTGTTATGCGCCCGGATGGACTCAACCTCTGACGTATGAGACTGGGGATCATCTTGGCAAGAATGGCAAAGGGACCCACCCTTATCCACTTCAAGCTCTAGCAGCTTGCCCCCAACGTCCATGAGAGGACGTCGTTCCTTTTCGGCTAGAAGTCATGATGACTATAGCCAAGGAATGATAGACCTCACTATACGTATAGGAGAACTTGAAGTGAGAATGGGTGACATCTACAACACACTCCAGGAGCATGTTCAAGGTACCCAGGATTGGCAACAACACATGGATGCTCAATTCACCAACTTCAACACTGCGCTACAACTACAACAAGCCGATCTTGCTGCGTACTTCCGTCATGAAGGGTTCAACCCTTATTAAGGAGGTAGTTGAAGAACAAGCTTGGGGGAGGACCCCCCACTTGAGGAACATGTATCACATTCCTTGCATAGTTATTTTCCATCCATCCATCATCCACCTTGCATTTAATATATATATATATATATATATATATATATATATATATATATATATATATATATATATAGGTTAGATTTGCTTTCATCAAATAAAGATGTGCGGTAAGAATGATTTAGAATTCACATAAATGAAATGATGAATAGTTGCCCTGTTTTATTTTCCTAAGTCTCTAGTTTACAACTTGCTACTCTCCGAATATTGCTTTCATTGGTTTGAAATACTTTTACCTTAATTTGGAAGTTGTGGGTAGCAAAAGCTTAATCTAATTCTAGGTTGTTGCAAGATTAGAATTAGTAATAGGGCTTCTAGTCCTAGTTTGAAAGTAAAACTTAGATTTCCGGAGAAATTCTAAAAAGGTTTAAGTTTCCCTCAATTGATTGGAAATACCTACCAAAGCCATATGATGTTCATACATACACAAAACCTTATGCATATGCTATTTGCTTTCACATTGAGCCTAGTCAAACTAGTATAGACCTATGTGAGAAATCATTCAACTCTTTTTGAATTCAAGACTTCACTTGCACATGTCATACTTCTACACTAGAAGTAAGCAAAACGTCCATCATATCCACCATACCATAACAAAAAAAATCCATGTTATTCATGTTTAGCACTCTCTTCAAAATTCATTGCAAAGAAAGGGGGTAGAAGACATGGCTACAAAAAGAAAATGAAAAAAAGCATGCTTACATCATAAGCATGAGAAAAAAAAGAGAGAGAGAAAAAAGAAAAGTAGCCATGTTTCATCCCTGCAAAAGAAAGAGAGATTATACCAAAAAGGAGTTATCTCAAGTATCCACATCCACTTCCACTCCATCACACATGCACTAGTATTGAATCAAAAAGTTTTGATTTGAATTCTCCTAAGGCTTACTCTTTTGACTTAGCAATATATGTGATGCAAATATGCCTACTTACTTTCCTTACCAAGCTCCACATACAAGCCATATACAATGAGTAGGAATAGTAGAGGCACAATGCTTTGGTGAGGAAATATTTCCACTATCCACAAAGGAGTGATTGAGAGAATTAAATTGAGATACTTAATATCTAAATTGAATTCTCCAGGATTTAAGTGGAACTTGATTTCTAGGCTATGTTTGCTCCATTTGCTATTCTAGCATTCAACCACTCATGAATATGAAAAAGCATAAGCTCCACGATAACTTAAGAAATGTAGAGTATCATAGCCAATTTCTACAATACTAGGTAGAGTATCTTGTTGTGCACTAGATACTTTTGAAAATAAGACATTGTAGCAACTCCTGATCATCGACCTAAAGTCTTGACTTTGCTCGGGACGAGCAAAGGATAAGCTTGGGGGAGTTTGTTGACGGTTGTTATATACCAATTAGAGGGATCAATCCTATAAAATATCATCCCAGCCAATCAGGCGATGACACGTGGCATCCCATGGATCAAATGGCCCACAAACAGAAGTATCCGAGGAGATCCAACGGTGTATCACCCAGATACATCAAGGGGGCCCACTTGGCAGCCACCTGGAGGAAGCACTCCACGTTTGGAGTGCTGACCAGGTCGGCCGAACCAGGGGTTTGGACGACCCCTTCCTGGCGCCAAACGCGGTCAAACAACGCGTGTTGGCTCCTCCTGGCTTGAAGGAGTCAATGGTGACTGATTCACGCGCTTTTGGTGGTGGTAACCAACCTCAACACTTGTATAAAAAAGACACCTACCCCTCACTTTAACACACACCACTTGAGCTTCATCTCTATTGTATACACTATCATCTATAGTCTTAGAGGAGTTAGGTTGTAGAGAGAAGAGTCTCTAGTCCCAAGTCCAAATTGGGAAAGGAGTAAGGGGTCTCTCTCTTCCCAATCCTACATTGGGAAAGGTATGGCTCATGTATTCTTTCTTGTATTTGTGAATTTATGCATACTAAAGATAGTATCTTTTGTCTCTACTTATAAATATAGCTGGGCAAAGCGTTTCTTGTTTGATTGTGGAGTCCATGTATGTGGAAGGTATAGCTTCTATGACTGTTTCATCATGAACATATCTCATTATCATAGAACCTATAGACCCCCACTATAGTCTAGTTAATTATAACATAACTAGGTTAGTATGGATAATTATGTTGTGTATCAACATTGGTTCAATGATGTTTCAATTTATTGCCATAGGATGGCTTGTGCCTAGGCTCTTAAGGTAATTACTCAATATGCTAGCATGGTGCTAGGATAGCTAAGTAGCATTGGATGTCTCGTAGACCCATGGATTGAAGAGGTAGGCAGTAGGTGGTGACAGCCCTATCTATCCTTTGTAATCTCCACATTCGGCTATGCCACAGGCTCTTGGCGGGAGTCGCCCTAGTATTGCTAGGGGTAAACCCGTGCCCTATGTGTTGAACCACATAGCATAAGTATTCACTATTGATCTAGCTTATTGATAATTAGTTTAGACTATGTATATGTACAATAGAGCATAGTAGGAGTACCTCCATAACTCTCAACCTTAACTAACCTCTAGGATCCTCTTACCCCCCTTAGACTTGAAAGATTTTGTGTGTGTCACACTACCTCCACTATTATTTTATCCATCCTTACTAGATTCTTACCTAGACCTTTCTACCCTTTCCACTTGATGATTGTTATATCTCTTCCCTGCCTTCCTTTGGGATCAAATAAATGACACCCTTGGGAATACTCTTAAGGGGAAATGTTACAATGATATCTCCGTGCGCTTGCGGAATTCACTCTGTGATCCAATAGAACCATTAACAAGCATTTTTGACACATCAGTTGGAGATGTTTAGTTAATGGTGCATAAGAAATACCAACAAGCATTTCTGGCGCTGTTGCGGGAATGATTTGTTAGTATATCTTAGGAGCCGTCAACAAGCATTTCTGGCGCAGTTGCTGGGGATGATTTGTTAGTATATTTTAGGAGCCGTCAACAACAACCCTATCTGTCCTTTGTAATCCTCCATGTTCGGCTATGCCACAGGCTCTTGGCGGGAGTCGCCTAGTGTCGCTAGGGGTAAACCTGTGCCCGATATGTTGGACCACTAAGCCCTAGTATTCACCATTAGCATAGTCATGTGTACTTCATTAGGCTATGCATATGAGTAATTAGAGCATGGTAGGAGTAGCTCCATCTCGAGTCTAACTCTCGCTAGGACAACCTTACTTTTAGAGTAGATTGCTTAGGTATGTGTCACACTACCCCTGCCTTGATAATTGATTAGTATCCCATAGCTTGATCATAAGAGTAGTGTTTACTTTACTTCATTGTCTTCCCTTGGGATAAATACGATATCCTTGGGAATACTCTTAGGTGAAATGCTACATGATAGTTTTGATGCGCTTGCGGACCTCATCTCTTCCTAGAGATGATCTGTGATGTAAGAAACGTCAACAAGCATTTCTAGCGTCGTTGTCGGGGAAGGCAAAGGAAGTGAAGGATAGCTATCACTTTTGATTAAGCTATAGGTACTAGTAGTTATTAGACAGGATTACCCTTGTTTGTTTTCTCCTTTTATGGTGAAAACAGGGTAGTGTTGGCTAACCCATTTCATGGGATGGCCAACAAGGACGCTAGTGCTCAACTGCAAGATGATTGAAGGCGTACCTCAACAAATTTCCGCTAGGCAACACGATTGCCTTCTGTGGAAGAATTTCAGCTTCTAGTAGGAGCCAAATTCATCCATCCCCAAGCTTGGGGGAGGTTCCAAGAGTTCTTCTTGGTTTGCCTCCACCATAGGGTGGATAGTTGGCTCTTCATCCAACACTCATGTCATGTGTTGGCTCCACCAATCCATGACTACATTTGTACTGGAGCTGAAGGAGCCCTATTCTCATTCATCATGAATGAGAATATGGTCTCTACTCAAGGGGTGGATTGAAGAATGCTCTATTTCCCTTAGCTTGGCATGCACATCACTTAAAAAGGTGGACATGCTAGCTAAAGAACTACACCTCCTATTGAAAATCATGAAGATCAATCCAATGGAGAAGTATTTGGAGGATCCAAACCATGGATATTCACATGATTTGTGAAAATCCATGTCAACATAGGCCACTTGGGGAATCATTCCCCTAAGACCCATGATGATTCTTCCTTCCAAACACAACTCCAATGGCTATCACCTGCAAGGAGGTCAAGGGTGGAATCAATATCACCCTTGTAATCAAGGAGGCTATGAGGATTTCATGGGATTTAAGTTAAACTAGCCTACCTTGAAGTATATTGCCCATGGCCAAGCAAGAAATTAAGACAACATTTACATGAACCTCTTGACCAAGGACAAGAAACTTAAAGAGCATTCAAGATCCAAGATATCCCACAATCACTTGTTGGGATCCCTACCCTTCGACCAAGCCCATGCAACCTAGGGCAAGTGACATTGTGGATGAATCGTTTCTTGTTTGATTGTGGAGTCCACATGTCATCGTGCCCAAGGAAACATTTGATCTATGATCAAAGTATGGGTTAACTCCAAAGAATATCAAGAAGGTCGAAGTAACACCCCTAAAGAAGGACAAGCCTCACCATGCTCACAAGAAGGTATCTTCATGAGGGGAAAAGCCGTCACTACATCAATAGGTCTTCATCAAGATGACGGAGAGGCTAGGGCCATCATGTAGCCCACATGTCCAACTAACATGCCAAAGGAGATTTGGCATGTCAATCAAGAGAAGTTGTCCACATATTCAACTCCGGGATGGGACAAAAAATCATTGCACCAAACAGGACGGAGGTATGTCCTACTCATCGGACTTTAAAAATTCAGTGAGTCCTTGCCAATAGGTTAATTGGTAGTTATCTCATATTTGATTTCCCAAATTGCATATTTGAAATTCTCTTCGAATCTTGCATTTGCATTTAGCATGTTCGAATTTTCACACTTGCATGTTGGAAAGTAAAATTTCCAACCTTCCTAAAACCAAAATTTTTAATTAGGAAATAAATTTATTTGGATATGAACCTTGGGCATAACCACTTGAATTCATCTACCTAACTCAAACAAAAAAATTCCTCTAATATTCAATGCATTTGCAAGTTGTTTCAAGTTGGGCAAAACAATTTGGCAAAGATTACAACATGCTTTTGGGCCAACGTAACCCGTTTTTTGAGTCGTTTTGTTTGTTCTTGATTTCGGTGCAGCCATGCCAAAATTTATAAAAAGGTTGAAATGGACCATCAAGCGCATATCTCCCCATCGATCTCATTTTGAGTTCATGGTGGATGAATGCTCAAGATGGTGGTCCAATGGAGGAACAAGATTAAGCCCACTCAACTCCAACCTCAACTTGGCATTGATGTAGGCTACACCAAAATTCGTGGCCGTGAAATTCTCACACAACGACCTTCAACCAGGACTGCTCTTCAATTGAGGTACAAGTTTAAAGTTTTCCATCATTTGAATTGCATTAGGATTGAATGATTTTTGCTTACATTGGTAAGGAAGGTTTACACCTTCTCATCATTTAATCCTTATGCATCCTCACGAGAGTAAGTGTTGACATTACTCTTTTTGATTCTTCAAAAAGAAATGTCACCTTACTTGGAAATAAATTTAAACAAGTACATAGAATTTCATAAGCATTGCTAAAATTGACTTAGACAATTTCTGCTCAGGTAATGCTTATGGAATTACTTAATGGTTGAATTGGTATGTAGCTACCTAGGAATAGTGATGTCCATAATTTTGATTTGAAACTCATTAATGCATGGATCACTAAATTTCAAATTCCAAGGCAATAAATGAAAAATGTTCAGGAGGATAAAATTGAGAGTCTTGTTTGCCATGATCTAAATGATAACATTTGCTCTGGTAAAAAAAATAAAAATAAAATATGATGGTTTGAAATTTTACAAGGTAAAGGGATCCATATAATGTATCACTTGCATTGCTATGAGTAGGAGCTTTAGAAAATGTGCAAATCAATTTATCCATAAAGCCCTACTCTTGTCAATAAATCATACATTGTTCATGGATACACTAGAAATTAGACCCAATGCATCTTTGGTCTTCTTCTTCCGCCGTGCGTACAAATGAAGATTCGGTTACCTAACCCGAAAATTCGTTTGTACAAGTATCGGGAGCTAACCATCCCTCTCTATCGTAGAGAGAAAGTTTGCAGGAGTAAAATAACTATGTAGGCATTCAGAGATCCGATTGTTGGAAATCC
The DNA here is from genome assembly GCA_036927565.1 of Tuctoria greenei. NCBI lineage: Eukaryota > Viridiplantae > Streptophyta > Magnoliopsida > Poales > Poaceae > Tuctoria > Tuctoria greenei. The sequence continues at coordinate 108,002,526 of JAYESD010000012.1, read as the reverse complement.
TAAGAGGATTCCATTTCAGTATCTCTTGGTCAAGGAGTAAATTAGGATGTTGCTACCTAGCGGAAATTAAGCCCGAAGGTCAACCATAATTATACGAGGCCGGAGATTTGACATGAAAACCCTCTGTGAGCAACCAATGGGCTGCTATGAATATGTAAGAGCATTATGCTCTCAACTATTCTAAGAACTCATTCAAGCTCAATGGAATTGCTACCATCATTGGGTGTAAGTTATTCCTTTGTGGATAAAAGGTATGATGTACCTTAACCAAGGAATGACAGGATCACATCCAATGTATATTGGGTGCAAGTTGTTCCTATGTGGCCAGAAGGTATTTTATGCCTTAGTCAAGGAACAACGGATCACAATCAACCCATGTTGAGTGCACATCATCCCTTTGTTGTTATAGGTATGTTATACCTTAGCCAAGGAATAACGGATTGTACTCAGCGCATGTTGGGTACATATCACTCCTTTATGACTTAAGGTTATCATTACCTTAGCCAAGGAGTGACGGATCACATCCAATGCATGAGAGGTACAAGTTATTCCTATATGGCAAGAAGGTATGATACACCTTATCAAAAGAATGATGAAACACACTCAACACATGTTGAGTGCAAGTCATTCCTTTGTAGCCAAGGGTTATCATTACCTTAGCCAAGGAATAACAAGGTACATCCAACCTATGGAAACCTTGAGGTGTGGATGAGCGACATTGACAACACTCTCCTCGACCACACGCATGGAACCCATGGAAGGCAACCCAACATCCACATCTACCCCTCCAATGTCAAATCCATGCTGCAACAAGGGTAGGCCAACCTCATGGCCTACATCCGTCGTTAGGGTTTCAGCCCCTATCGCGGACCTTGAACAAGAACAAGCTTGGGGGAGGACCCCCACTTGAGGTAACCTGTATCACATCCTATTTACATTCCATTATTTTATTTTTCTTTCCATCACATTTGCATCTAAAAAAATGATTAATAATAATGTATTATAGGGTAGGTTAATAAACTAAAAGATGTGCCGTAAGAATGATTTGGAATTCACATAGATGAAATGATAAATAGTTGCTCTATTTTAATTTTCCTAAGTCCCTAGTTTACAACTTACTACTCTCCAACATATTGCTCTCATTGGCTAAAATTGCTTTTGCCTTGATTTAGAAATTGTGGGTAGCAACAGCTTAATCCATTCTAAGTTGTTGTGCGATATGATATAGTGATAGAGCTGTTATTCCTAGTTTCTAAGTGAAACTTAGATTTCCGGAGAAATCCTCATTTGATTGGAAATACCCGCCAAAGCCATATGATACATTACATTGATAGAACTTATGCATATGCTATTTGTCTTCACATTGAGCTTTGTCAAACTAGTATAGACCTATGTTAGATTTCATTCATTACCTTTTGAATTCAAGACTTCACTTGCACATGCTTTACTTCTACACTAGAAGTAAGCAAAATTCCCATCATACCACCATTCCACAATAAAAAGAGAAACTCCATACCACTCATGCTTAGTACTCTCTCCAAATTTATTGCATAAAAAGGGAGTAGAATACATGGCTACAAAAAAAGAGAAAGAAATACATGCTTACATCATAAGCATGAGAAAAAAAGAAAAAAAAAAGAGAGAGAGAAAAAGGAAAAGTAACCATGTTTCATCCCAACAAAATAAGAGAGTCTACATGTATAGGAGTCATCTCAAATATCCACTTCCACTTCCACTCCATGCACAAGTCTTGAATCAAATAGTTTGAATTGATTTCTCCTAAGGCTTCCTCCTTTGACTTAGCAATATTATGTGTTGCAAATATGCCTACTATATTCCCTACCAAGCTCCACATACAAGCCTTATTTAGTGGTAGGATGGATTTAGGCAAAATGCCTTGGTGAGGAAATATTTCAACTACACATAAAGGATAGACTTGAGAGAATCAAATTGAGATACTTAAAATCTAAATTGAACTCTCCGGAATTTGAGTGAAACTTGATTTCTAGGGTATGTGTGCTCCATTTGCTGTTTTATTTTCCAACCACCCATGAATAGGAGATGGAATAAGCCCCATAATGACTTGAGATGGTTGAATTAGCATGCCAATTTTTGCAATACTAGATAGAGTATTTTGTTGTGCACATGGTACTTTTGAAAAATAGAACATAGTAGCAACTCCTTATCATCAACCTAAAGTCTTGACTTTGCTCGGGACGAGCAAAGGATAAGCTTGGGGGAGTTTGATGACGGTTGTTATATACCAATTTCACCCGTCAATATAACTCAATTATGTGAAGGAAATATCATTTCTTGCACACATCACCTTTTTATTTAACCTATTTCCACTTGTACTTGGAGAAGTTGGTGCATGCCGGCATTTTATACAGAATTGAAGTGAAACAAGGGGATGGATCCTATGAAATACCATCCCAGCCAATCAGGCATCGCCACGTGGCCCCACATGGATCAAATGGCCCACAAACAGAAGTATTCGAGGCCATCCAATGGTGTAGCACCCATATCATTGAATGGGACCCACCTGTCAGTCAACTGGAAGAAGAATTGGCCGTTTGGAGCTAGGACCAGGTCGGCCGGACCCCCTAGTCAACCGACTAGGTCCCGTCGCCAAACATGGTCAAACGCCACATGTTGGCTCCTCTTGGTTTGAAGAAGTCAGTGGTGACTGATTCGCGCGCTTTTGGTGGCGGGAACCGACCCTTCTCCAAGCTACAAATAGGACCCCTCACCCCTCACTTCAACACACACGACTTGAGCATTCACTCTCTTGTATACATTAGTTCTCAAAGTTCTTAGTGGAGGTTAGGTTGTAGAGAGGAGCCTCTAGTGCCAAGTACAAATTGGGAAAGGTATGGCTTATGTATCTGTCGAAGCGTACGAATGACACTTCCCCCGGTACTACTAAATTGTAGCATGCGGGGGTTCTTGTATCGGTTTGGGCGCGCGGAGATCTTAGACAAGATGTTGACACAGATGATTTACGTGGTTTGGGCTGCCTGAGCGTAATACCGTACTCCATAGGGTGTGTGTTGTTGTATTGAGGATTCACTGTTGTTAGTGTGTGTATCAGCTTGCTTGTCTAGTATCGTGCAGCACATCCATTTTATAGACCAAGGGATGGTTGTTGCATGAATTGCCTGGCCCGACATGTGGCCCCGATGGTTATAATTGCCTAAAACACAATTAAGTGTGTTCAAGCACCCTAATAGCGTGATAACACACCTTAATGGTAGCGTTTTCAGTATTAAAAGTCTTCTGATCGTGCGCCATTAATATTGTATCAATGGAACATAATCAGGCCTTGTAACGGTAGCGATAAATGTCCTTTGAATGGTTATGCCATTGGAGATCCGTCTGTATTTCCGTTGGTAGCGTAGGTCCAGAGGCTCAACACATGGCGGCTCCGGAGCTTTCCCTCGCGAGGAGGTTGGTCCGGAGTTGCTATACACGCGGAGGCACTGGAGCTTCCTTCTAATGGGGGTTAGGTCCGGGATCAATGGACACGTGTTAAGCACGGAGCTTCCCTATGTACGGAGTTTAGCTCCGGTGTTATACTACACGTGGTAATGCTGGAGCTACCCATATGAAGGAGGCGGGTCCAGTGCCGTACGACACGTGGGACCTTCGGAGGTCTTCGGCTCTAACAAGTGGAACTCCCTTGTACTTCTTGCGGTATCATAGGGTACCCGGTACATAGAGTACCGACAGTGGCCCCCAGGCCCACCTCTGGGAGAAAACCTTTGGGTTAAGTTATTCTACTGGAGGTGGTGCCATCCTCGATTCTCGTGCTACAACTTGAAAGGTCTTATGATGTACCGTTGGGAAGATGGTTTGGGGTTAAACCATCGCCGCGTGGCTTATTTTGAATGCGGCAGATGAGATCTTTGAGTGCAGATCTCACGCAATTGAAGGTCGCCGGTTCCCAATACAAAAATTGTATTGGTTCCGAGTGCCTTGTCAGACTGCCACCCTCGGGCTTCCCGCCGCCTATATGTTAATGGTTCGCATGAGGTTAATAACCTTGACTTCTTCGTCGGGGTGGCCCCGCGCCCATTCATCATTGACGGGGTAGATTCTTTGTAATGTGGACGTGCTCTCATTGCGGTTTCCATCCAAGCGTCATGGAGGCTTACTTAAGAAGGAAAGTTCGCACGGTTTGAGGATTATTTACGCTTTCGATCAAACTCGCTCTCAGAGCCTCCCAAACTTTGCCTAGCTTTATCCTCTTTTGCTCCACTTTGCCGTGATGGAGTTAGGTCTTCCCAAAAGCCGCATCCAGAGAAAGGAAAATCTGATGAAGGTCCAGACCTTCATGGGATGGTCCAGCGACTCCTTCAGCCACTTGGTTCACGACGGAAAGCTCCCCTTCAAGAAGGAGCGCCGCGGCGAGATGGTATACTTCTCGGCGTACGCCATGGTGGGACTGATCGCACCTTTTTCAAGTTCATCCTGATGCTGCTGGACTTCTACGGCCTTCAACTGCATCATCTCGACCCCCACTCCCTCCTGCTAGTTGCGACTTTCGTCCACTTCTGTGAGATGTGGGTGGGCGTGCCTCCCTGCGTCAAGCTGTTCCGGACCTTCTTCACGGTCCATACCACCGGCAAGGGGACTGAGCTGCTTGGCTTCTATTACTTTGTGAAGCGCAAGAATTGCTCCTTCAAGTACTTGAAGTCGTCCCCCTCCGGCAAATGGGATGACTCGAAGAAGGATTGGGTCATCATTGCTGTGAAGGAGCACGATAGGCTGGAGCTACCCCAGGGACTCCCCAACGTCGACACCGATGCCTGGAATGTAGTTCCGAAGCTGTCGGATGCGTTCAACTCTGTCCTAGCTAGAATCCAAGAATGTATGGAGGGTGGAGTGAGCCCCCAAATGGTCTTCGAAAATTTCTTGGTGAACAGGTGGGCTCCGCTGAGGAGAAGGGAGAAGCTCGCCTGGGCCTTCAATAGTGTGATGGATGATGATCGTATTGAAACCGGTTTGAAATCCAACTTGGATGATGAAGCTTTGAGGCTCCATCTCATGAAACTTCAGCACGGGTCTATCGCCGATGACGCCTTGGCTCCGCCGGCTGCTTTCCTGCCTCTGCACATGACTCCATAGTTTAGCAGGGAGCTCAGAGGAAGATGCCAGAGCTGGATGACCTTGGTGAAGTGGAGAAGCGCAGGTCCTCTAGGGTTGTAATACCCGGAGCTTCCCAGCCTAGGAAGGCCTAAGCTGGGGCAACACCAACGACGGCGGCAAGCTCCGGGCGACATTCCGGAGCTCCCACCGTGCCAACCACGGCAGGTTCTGGCTCTGAGCCTCCAGTGAAGAAGTTCTGCGCCGATTGGAGCGGTACCTTCCCAAGGTAAGCTTTGATTTTTGACCTTGATTTGCCATTATTATTTTTGTCATGTTTTGAATCTTTCAATTTTTTAACTGCAGGTATCAAAGACGGGGTCTAATGCTCCGACCTCTGTTGCAGCGGCCAAAACAGTGTGGGCGGAAGCTTCAGCTCCAACCCTAGCGTCTCCTCAAGTGGTGGCTAAGGTCACAGCAGCTCTGACGCCAGCTGTTGTGGATCTAGATCCAGAGTCGACGCTAGAGACTCTCGTGGTAGCGCTAGACCACGGGGGATACATACATGAAGACGCTCCAGTAGCGGCAGCACCAGCAACTGAAGCTCCGGCGCTGGACGCATAAATGGTAGAAGCTTTGGCTTCAGAGCCGGAGGTGACCGAGGCTCCGGTCGCTGTGCCAGAAGTTTTTGCTGAGCCGGCAGGCGAGTCGGTGGTGCCAGAAGCTCTGGCCCCTAAGCTGAAGGTTGTTGATGCCTCGACAACCGAGTCGTTGGGACTTGAAGTTCCGGCCTTCGAGCCTAAAGTTGTTGAAGATCTGGCTGCCGAGTCGGAGATGGTTGATGTACCGGCGCCCAAGCCGGTGGTGGAAGTGGCCTCGGGTGAAGCTCCAATGACCGCCCTGGAAGTAACTGCTCCGGAGCTGCTCATGGTCGAGGCAGAACACCATGAAGAGGCGGTGGTAGGCTCTCCACCCACGGAGCCAACGATTGAAATTTGTGCAGCAGGACCTTCGGCATCAGAACCAGGGGCAGAAGTTTCCCCAGTACAATCTTCCTGAGTAGCGGCCAGGGAGCTCCCAGCGGGCGACTCCAGCGCCACAGAGGCTCAGGGAACCACGCTTGTAGCGTGGGATCCTATTTTTGTTCTTGAAGACCCTCTGGAGCCAGCGGAGATGACGCCGACAGGTCCAGAGCCTATTCCTTTAGCGTTGTCTATTGACAATGCCTGCTCAAGCCTCCAACAAGTATAGCTCGCCTTCGACCACGACAGCAAGGTCCTCGAAGAAGAGCATCACACCTTGAGGCGCTGGCGCAACAGACTTCACTTCGAGACATGGCTGGCGCAGACAAAGCTTACAGACCAAAAGGAGTGGGTCGAGAAGGAAAAGGCCCGACTGGAATATTGGGGCAAATTGCTAGAGGAGAAGGAAGCCGGCATCAGGGCTCTTGAGGCTAATTCTCAGGAGATTCTCAAGCATGCCAAGGAAAGAAGTGATGCTGCCAATGAGCGTCACGACAACCTCAATGAATTAAATGAGGTTCTCCTGAAGCGTCGAGCAGACCTTGATGCAAGAGAAGAGAAGCTCCTGGAACAACAGGAGGATGTTTTGAAAAGAGAGGAGGAGCTCCATCAAAAGCTGACTCTAGCTAAGCAAAATTTGGTAGATTGCTCTAAGAAGTTTGATCTGTGGAGTAATGAGGAGAAGGAAAAGTACTGGAAACTGGGGTAGGAGCTCTCGAAAAGAGAAGCTGATGTTGCCACCAGAGAAGGGAAAGTAAGAGGCAAGGAGAAGGACCTGGCCGAACGGCGGAACCACATCCACCTCCGGGAGACGGAGCTAGCCGACCGCGAAAAGCAAGTAGCTGAGAGTATGCAGCAACATGATAAAGCGGTTGAGCGCCTCGCTCAGGAAAGTTCGGAACTAGCGGTCGCTCGAAGGTCACTGGAGGAGCTGCAGAGCTCGAGGGCAACTGAATCCCTGTTGGTATGAGATTTCCTGGGGCGTGCGGACAGAGCCCTGGTGCCTCTTGGCTTCAGTCCAGTACGTCCGGAGAACCCAACACCGGAGCTGGACCAGACGTGGTGGCACTTCGCTCTACTAGCAGCAAACTCGATGCAATTGGTGATGTCATCGCCAATCAGCTGGAGACAGAGGGAAAATCTCTATCCAAGAACGTCGTCGAGTATGTCTTGGCGTGTTAAAAAAGTCGAGACCCCCAATTTTCTCTTAATCCGGTCTTCGAAGGACTCATTGACGAAGAGAAGGATGTCGCCAAGCCTAGTGTCCAAGAAGCTACTGAGAAGGTTGCCTCGTTTTTCCCCAGGACTTAGATCCTCCAGTAGTTAGGACCTTTTCCTTTTGCCTTTTGCAGTAACCCTGATCTTGTAATCCAGTACTTTGAATGAATGAAATCCATTGTTTCTGCAATGAATTCCATTTTGTTGTCCTTGTCTTCAATACATTGTCCTTTATCTTGTTTGCACCCTGGTAAATGTACACAATTTGATTGCGAAGATGTACCAAAAGGATTTGACGATGTGTTGATGACTTGGGCACTTCGAACTTGTAGCTTTTTGGTCTGAAGTTTATTTTCAACTTCTCCAGGGAGCTTTTGTAACATCGACGGTGGGCCCCCTGGGGTTGTTGGAGCTTTATAGGTCTGGCGGCAACCACTGTCAATGCGTAAAATGTCGACGGCGGGCCCCTGGGGTTGTCGAATCTTAGTAGGTCCGATGGCACCCAGTGTCAACGTGTAGAACGTCGACGGTGGGCCCCCTGGTGTTGTTGGAGCTTGGTAGGTCCGACGGCATCCACTATCAACGCGTAGAATGTTGATGGCGGACCCACTGGGTTGTTATGCCATCTTCACTTGAATTATACTTCACGTCAACGACCGGCCCCCATGGGAGTTGCCGGAGCTTGTTAGCTCTAGCGGTGCCCACTTTCAACGTCCGAAAACATCGATGGCGGGCCCCCTTGGGGGTTGTCAGAGCTTAATAGTTTCAGCATCGTCTGCCATTGCCATGAGTTTGCATTTTTCCTATGCATCAAAGACAAGAGAAAGAAAACTGTAAATTCATCCTCTCATCTATAACTATTTTGCGACTTACTGTTCTCATTTGAATTTGAGATCCACAAAAAGTCGATATGATGACAAGCATATTGATATAATCTTTTGCAGATCTGAATGCTTTTAGGACCTGCCCTACTGAGGCCTGCCGGAATGTAGGTAGAGTGGCGTACTTAGGGTGCGGGACCAGGATAAGTCGATAGCACACTCCAGACCTGTGTTGGCTTGGCGTTCAGGCGAGTAGACCATGCATCAATGTTAGGATCCAAAAAGACCACCAGTATAACTTGTACAAGAGATGAATATCTTGGACTAAAACTCAAAAAGAATTGTGCAACTTGTTATAGACAAGAAGGAGAAGGATAAATAAAAGAGAATGAGCCTATACAAAATTAATGCACGTGTAGTCTGCTGTTACACAACAATGTCTTTCATTATAGGTCCGGATTATAGGGGAGACAAGGACACACATAGGGTACAGGACCAGGATAAGTGCGCTATACATCTTGTACTAATCTGGGGAAGGTAGCTACACTTTTAGTGCCGTGACTGTGTCAAGTGTTACTTGAACATTCCGGACCCTCCCGGAGGGGTCTGGATGTTCTCTCGAAGGACATACCCATCTCTGTATATTGACTCTATAATATACATTGTGTGTAATTACAAACTCATCTCCGTGATTCTAAGCATAAAACTTACGGAGGTGCTTGATGTTCCAAGGATTAGGAAGTGGAGTCCCATCCTCAGTTGCCAAGCGAACGCATCCGGGAGGGGATACTTTGATCACTCGGAAGGGACCTTCCCAGCTGAGGGAAAGTTTGTTCATCCCTTCAAGAGTTAGTATTTTCCGTAGCACCAGATCACCTTCTTCGAGCTGTCGATTACGCACATGCCTTTGATGATAGCGCCAGAGCGCTTGGCGATATCATGCATTCCGAACAACAGCTTGGCACCTTCCCTCGTCGACGAGGTCAAGGTCTTCACGCCGGAGCTGGTCCTGCACGGCTTTGTCAAAGGTCCGGACCCAGAGAGACCCCATGGTGATCTCCGGAGGAAGGACTGCTTTAGCTCCGTACACCAGGAAGAAGGGTGTCTCTCCAGTTGACCAGTTAGGTGTTGTCCTGTTAGCCCACAATGTAGACGGAAGCTCTTCAATCCAGTTGGCTCTCTGGTTTTTTAGGCGCTCATATGTGTGCATCTTGAGTCCTTTTAAAATTTCTTCATTTGCTCTCTCGGCTTGGCCATTGCTTGCTGGGTGAGCTACTGAGGCGTAGCTGACTTGAATGTCGAGGTCTTCGCAATATTCTTGGAATGCAACACTTTTGAATCGGGTCCCATTGTCAGTGATGACTTTGTTTGGAACTCCGAATCTGCAGATTATGGACTTCAAGAACTTGATTGTTGATTGCTTGTTGATAGTCACAACTGGAGTAGCTTCCGGCCACTTGGTGAACTTGTTGATGGTGACATACAGGAACCTGTAACCTTTGACGGCTTTTGGGAAAGGTCCCAAAATGTACATGCCCCACACAGCGAATAGCCATGTAGGAGGAATCATTTGTAGTGACTGAGCCGGTGTGTGAATTTGTTTTGCGTGGAACTGACACGCTTCACACTTTTTTACCAACTCCAATGCATCTTAGAGTGTTGTAGGCCAGTAGAAGCCATGCCGAAAGGCTTTGCCGACCAACGTGTGGGAAGACGCGTGGTTCCCAAACTCTCCATGGATCTCCACGAGGAGCTCGCGGTCTTCTTCCCTTGCAATGCACCACATTAGGATGCCATTGGCACCGCGCCACTAGGGATCCCCTTCTACCAACGCGTATATTTTAGCCAATATGACGATCTGGTCAGCGGATACACCATCTTTAGGAAGGATGTTATCCTTCAAGTAGCTCCGGATCTCCGAGATCCATGCATCGGAGCTCACTTGAGCTTCTGAGTCTTGCGTGTTGGGATGCTCGGAGCTTCCTGCAGCACCTACGACCCTTGGTGGACGCCATGGTAATAGGGCCACCGGGACTGCCAGCTTCGGGGTGCTGGTCTCGCCCCCTTCGCTCAGTTCGGCAGACTGAGCTGTTGGTCTTGACAACCTCCGGACGAAGATTCCATCGGGAGCCGGAGCTCCGATTGAAGCCTTTGTCGAAAGTTCGTCAGCTTTAGCATTATGGAGATGCTGAACATGGTGGAGATCCAGGACTTCGAAGTCCTTGTAGAGCCTCTGGAATTCAAGGACATATGCAGCTAGTTGGGGGTTGTTGCAGCAGCATTCACCTTTGACTTGCTTTATGATTAGCTGCAAATCACCCTTCACCAACAGCCGTTTGACACCATAGTATAGTGTCACCTTGGGCTTGTAGATGAGATCTTCATACTCCGCCATGTTGTTGGTTGCCTTGAATTCAAGGTGCACCATGTATTTGACCTTCTCTTCGGTCGGAGCGAGGAGAAGTATTCCAGCTCTGGCCCCACACTTCTGCACGGAACCGTCGAAGTAGAGAGTCCAGTGAGGCTCGGTGAAGACCGAAACCTTGGGTTCCGGCTTCTGCTCACTGGGCCTCCTGGATTTGATGGAGAGGGAGTCCACTCCGCCATGAAGTCAGCCAAAGCCTAACTCTTGATTGCTTGTCGCGACGCGAATTCAAGATCGAACTCGACCAGCTCTACTGCCCACTTTGCGATGTTCCCAATGGAATTAGGGTTATGCAATATAGCACACAGTGGATAAGAAGTTACCACTTATGTCTTGTGGGCATGGAAATAATGATGAAGCTTCCTTGAGGCAATAAGAACTGCGTAAAGCAGCTTATGCACCTTGATATATCTGGTCTTCGCATCATGGAGTACTTCACTAATGAAGTACACTGGGTGCTGGACGGTCCAGACCCTTTCGGAGGGGCCCGGAGCTTCCTCTCCATCAATCCAGACCCTCCCGGAGGGGTTCGACCCTTCTTGTTGAGCTTCTCGGACCCTCTCGAAGGGTCCCAGAACTTCTTCTTGTTTAACTCGAACCCTCCCTAAGGAGTCCGAATCTTCTTGAATAGTCGTGAGAACTCCCTTAGATGAGAGAGGTTGATCTTCTAGCATTCCGCCTTGAAGATCCGTGCCTGGGGGCTGGGACCCATACTCGCCTTCAGGTAGTTCCGGACCCTCCCGGAGGGGTCTAGGCTCCTGAACTGGATGTGGCGCCGGTCTTTCCGTGACCAGGACCATGCTGAAAACATCTAAAGTTGCAGAAATGTAAAGCAGTGGAGGCTCACCAGGGTTTGGAGCTACCAAGATTGGTAAGATGGTGAGGAGTTGCTTGAGCTCTTGGAACGCTTTTTCTGTTTCTTCGGACCAATGAAATGGTCCGGTCTTCCTCAATAGCTTGAAGAAGGGAAGTGCCCGCTCTGCCATCCTTGAGATGAACCGGCTGAGTGCAGCTAGACATCCAGTTAGTTTCTGGACGTCCTTGATGCGGGCTGGAGGCCACATGTCTTCTATAGCTTTGATCTTCGCTGGGTTTTCCTCAATTCCTCGGTGGGTTACCAAGAAACCAAGGAGCTTTCCAGAGCTAACCCCAAAGATGCACTTGTATGGGTTTAGCTTGGTGCCCATAATGCACAGCTTGTCAAAGATGTCTTGCAAATTGTCAAGGAGTAACTCCTTGTTCTTGATCTTCACAACGATGTCATCAAAATACACCTCCACCAAGTCCCTAATGAGTTCTCCAAAAGTTTTGTACATAGCTCGCACAAAGGTTGAAGCAGCATTTTTGAGACCAAAGGGCATGGCAGTATAACAATACAATCCATCTACTGTTATGAAGGCAGTATGCTCTTCATCTTCCCTAGACATTTGGATTTCATGATATCCGGAGTATGCATCTAGGAAACACAATACCTCACACCCAGAGGTGGACTCCACTATATGATCTATCCTAGGTAGTGGAAATGGATCTTTTGGACATGCCTTATTTAGTGTGGTGTAGTCAATATACATCCGAAGCTTCCCGTCGGCCTTGGGTACAACAACTGGGTTTTCCAGCCATTTTGGATGAAACCAGCTTTGAGCATCTTCTTGATCTCTTGTCGGATGAAGTTTTTCCGCTCGACTGATTGTTTTCGGGGCTTCTAGTGTACAACTCGTGCGTCAGCATAAATCTTCAGATTGTGCCTAATCACATCCCTAGGGATCACAGACATTTGTGACGGTTGTCAGGCAAACACGTCAACATTAGCCTGAAGGAAAGTGATGAGCGCGAGTTCCTATTTGTTGTTCAAACCTCCCGATATACGGGTGGTCTGAGCAGCATCAGAACTGATTTGGACGACTTTGACGGGAACATCGGTGTCGCCGCTTGGTTGCACACATGGTGTAGAGGTTGAGCCTCGTTGATGAGTCCTCGGGGGTTGAGCCATGAGCTCTTTGCCGGAGGTTCCTTCTTGCGTCGTGGCAAGCGCATGGAGTTCCTCTAGCGCGGTGACTCCTGCAGTGCGGTCTCCACGGACCCGGAAAATGCCTGAAGGTGTGAGCATCTTCAACACCAGATAGCCATAGTGAGCTGCGACCATGAACTCGTACAAGGCAGGCCTGCCCAGGATGGTGTTGAAGGGCCGACTGATTTGAGCGACATCGAAGACCAGCTTCTCAGTCCTGTATTTCTCCCGGGTCCCGAAGGTCACCGGGAGAGTGGTGGATCCAAGGGGGCTGATGGCCCCAGGACCTACCCCAGAGAAAGGTCTTGAAGGGCGAAGGTACGAGAGTTGCAGCTGGATCTTCATGAACGCTTCAAAGCTCAAAATATTGAGCGATGTGCCTCCGTCTACTAGAACGTGGTAGAGCTGGACGTTGTTGATGGTCGGAGATACCATCAACGGGAGTTGGCCAGCTCTGACCATGTTCCTTGGGCAGTCTGTTGCGTCAAAAGTGATTGGCGTATCCATCTATTCCCAATGTGGTTCTGCCCTGGCAGCAGGAGCTACAACAGCCTTTTCTTGCCGCATTGTCTTGAGGATGCGGAGAGAAGTGATGTCCCAAGAACCATCGTAGATGGTGTTCAGGGTCTTCCGACGTTCGTTGTCGGAGACGTCAGAATCGTCGTCTACTGTATTGTAGACAGCCTTCAGGACCTTCTTGGGATCTTAAAAACCTAGCTCCACCTCAGCCGGAGCTTCATTGACTTTTTGTATTCCTTCCTGTTGGCGGAAAGGAGCTTCTTCTAAGCACTTATTGTAGCGCTCGACGAGGTTCTGGACCTCCCGGCGTTCCTCCAGATTGTGCTTGTCCGTCTTGTGGATCAGACACCACATCTTGGAGCTGCTGCCGTCTTGTGACGAAGGACGAGGTCATATTTTGGGGCGTGGCCCCCGGCCACCTGGAGCTGCAGCAGCCGTTGCAGCAGGTGCGCCGGTCGACGACTTCTTCTTGCCGTTGGTCTTTTTCTTCTTTTTGCCACTGCCGGATGTAGTGGCTTCAACTTTGGAGGTCTTTTTGTTAACCTCCGAAGCTGGCTTTGAATGCATTTCACGGCCCTCTGCGGCCTGGGCGCACTTGTCAGCCAGACTAAACAACTCCGTGACGCTGGTGACTTCTTTTGTTGCCAGCTTCTCCAACATCTTCTTGTCCCGGACACCCTGTCGGAATGCGATGACAACAGAAGCGTTCGAGATAGAGGGGATTGTATTGCGTACCTAAGAAAACCGCTGGATGAAGGATCGCAACGATTCCCCCATTGTTTGCTTCACAGCAAACAGATCCAGTTTGGTGTCTGGTCGGGTGTAAGAGCTCCCGAAGTAGGCCGTGAACTGTTGACATAACTTCGCCCAGCTTTTGATGGAGTCAAGCGGAAGACTCATGAACCAGGACCTGGCGGTCCCAGTTAGAGCCACAAGGAAGTAGTTGGCCATCACGGCCTCGTTGCCTCCTGCTGCAAGTATAGCAGTGGAGTAGATTTGAAGGGATTCGGCGGGTTTCTCCGGCAAATGTGGTCGAAACTTCTGTGGCCAGTGAACCATGAATAGGTGCATGGCCAAGGCAAAACAACCTCCTCCTACTCCCACTAGAGCAGGGTTGTCTCAAGCCTCTCGCCTCTCGCGAGCACGCTCAATATGGACACAGTCATCCTGCTGTCGGTAGTGGCAATCGAGCTTTGAACGCATGTCATGCGTCAAAAACCTTGACATAGTATGGGTGCGTCGCACCCCGGAAGGTAGCAACGTCACCTGTTGAGATACAGCACGCCTCTGGTGCTGTGATACATGAGGACCAAGTCTTCCAGACAAGGTCCTACGTTGAGTTGGTGCCTGCCCCGAAGGGGGAGGACCTTGGTTACTGATGGCATCAGCTACGGCTGCAACTAGATGCTGCACATCAGCACGCCACTATTCCATCGCACCATGAGGTGCTCCGGGCGCTGGTGGGCGCTCCAGCAGAGTACACGCAACAATCAGCGCGTTCTCAGGGTTGTTGTTTGCCGAAGTTGTGACCGACGCGAGTACCCCATCCTGTTGTCCAGCATTGTTTGCTGGAGCAGATGGTGGAGGTGGTGGCATGACACCCACCGGAATAACGACAACTGCTGGTTGTTGAATGGAGGGATTCCCTCCAGTAGGCTACGCAACGTTGTTGCCGTTAGATGATCCTACGGCGGAGTTCACCATCTTGTGATCTCAGGCACCCCCTACCTGGCACGCCAAATGTCGAAGCGTACGAACGACACTTCCCCCGGTACTACTAAATTGTATCCCGTGGAGGTTCTTGTATCGGTTTGGGCACGCAGAGATCTTAGACAAGATGGTGACATAGATGATTTACGTGGTTCGGGCCGCCTGAGCGTAATACCCTACTCCACGGGGTGTGTGTTGTTGTATTGAGGACTCACTGGTGTTAGTGTGCGTATCAGCTTGCTTGTCTAGTATTGTGCAACACATCCCTTTTATAGACCAAGGGATGGTTGTTACATGAATTGCCTGGCCCGACATGTGGCCCCAACGGTTATAATTGCCTAAAACACAATTATGTGTGTTTAAGCACCCTAATAGTGTGATAACGCGCCTTAATGGTAGCGTTACCAGTATTAAAGGTCTTCTGATCGTGCACCATTAATATTGTATTAATGGCACATAATCAGGCCTTGTAACAATAGCGATAAGTGTCCTTTGAATTCTCATGCCGTTGGAGATCCGTCTATATTTCCGTTGGTAGCGTAGGTCCGGAGGCTCAACACGTGGTGACTCTGAAGCTTTCCCTCGCGGGGAGGTAGGTATGGAGCTGCTATACACGTGGAGGCACTGGAGCTTCCTTCTAATGGGGGTTAGATCCGGGATCACTGGGCACGTTTTAAGCGCGGAGCTTCCCTATGTAGGGAGTTTGGCTCTGGTCTTATACTACACTTGGTAATGCCGGAGCTGCCCATATGAAGGATGCGGGTCCAGTGTCGTATGACACGTGGGACCTTTGGAGGTCTTCGGCTCTGACAGGTGGAACTCCCTTGTATTTACTTACGGTATCATAGGGTACCCGGTACGCAGGGTACTGACAATATCTTCTCTTGTATTTATGACTTTGTGCTTTATAATAATAATATTATTAGTCTCTCTTTATTCATATACTTGGGCAAAACGTTTCTTGTTTGATTGTGGAGTCCATGTATGTGCTAGGTGTAGATGTTGTTATATCTAGACATAATGCCATTATAATGTTATCATAAACATTATACACCACCACTATAGTCTAATTAGGTAATAATATGATTATGATAATATGAATATGTTAGTGCTTGAATCCAACATTGGTTCAACGATGTTTAGGTTAGTCATTGCCTTGGGATGTCATGTTTCTTAAGGTATTTACTTAGTATGCTAGCATGGTGCTAGTATAGTGAGTAACGTTGGATGTCTCGTAGACCCACTTATTGAAGAGGTAGGCAGTAGGTGGTGACAACCCTATATGTCCTTTGTAATCCTCCACGTTCGGCTATGCCACAGGCTCTTGGCGGGAGTTGCCTAGTATTGCTAGGGGTAAACCCGTGCCCGATACGTTGGACCACTAAGCCCTAGTATTCACCATTAGTATAGTCATGTGTACTTCATTAGGCTATGTATATGAGTAATTAGAGCATAGTAGGAGTAGCTCCATCTCGTAGTCTAACTCTCGCTAAGACAACCTTACCCTTAGAGTAGATTGCTTAGGTGTGTGTCACACTACCCCTATTATCAACTTAATTTTGTCTTGATAATTGATTAGTATCCCATAGCTTGATCATAGGAGTATTGTTTACTTTACTTCATTGCCTTCCTTTGGGATAAATACGATACCCTTTTGAATACTCTTGGGTGAAATGCTACACGATAGTTTCCGTGTGCTTGCAGACCTCATCTCTTACTAGAGATGATTTGTGATGTAAGAAACATCAACAACGAGCAATAGAGTCCCAGCAAGTCTGAGACTTCCTTGGGAGAGTAGAAGAGGCTTTGGTGCCTCTGGGATTCAGTCCGGTTCAGCCGACTGACATGGAGCCAAAGATGGACAAAGCCTTGGTGGCGCTCAACTACGTCACAGCTAAACTGGATGTGCTGGGAGATGTGATCGTCGACCAGCTTGAGGCTGAGGGAAAGTCCTTGACAAGGAATGTCGCAAAATATGTGCTGAGATGCTTCCGAAGCCGAGATCCCTCTATGTCTCTAGCTCCGGTGGTTTAAGGACCTATCATCGAGGAGGAAGAAGCTGCCAAGGCAAGTGTACAACAAGCCGCCCAGAAAGTTGCTTCGTACTTCTAGCAGAACTCCAATAGCTAGGATCTTTCTCTTTTGTACCTTCATCTTGTAAATCTCCACTTTTGAATGAATGAAATCCTTTCGAATTCCATTTTTGTCTTCAATGTATCATTGCCTTTATCTTGTTGGCCCCCTGGTGGATATGCTCAATGCATTGAGGACATCTACCATAAGGAATTTTGCAATGTCTTGAATGTTTGATTGCTCCAAACTCGTAGCCACTGTGATAGATCTAAGGTTCGAGGTTTGCATCCGAAGTCTCCAAGGCTTCTTTGTCACGTTGTTGACGTTGATGGCGGACCCCCTGGGAGTTGTCGGAGCTTGGTTGCTTCGACGGTTTCCACTATTAACGCATAAAATATCGACGGCAGGCCCCCTGGAGGTTGTTGAACCTTGATTGCTTCGACGACGGCCACTATCAACGCATAAAACGTCGACGACAGGCTATCTGGGTGTTGTCGGAGCTTGGTTGCTTAGACGGCGCCCATTAACAACACATAAAACATTGACGACGGGCCCATGGGTGTTGTGGAGCTTGGTTGCTTTGACGGCGCCCACTGTCAATGCATGAAACATCGACGACGTGCCCCTAGGTGTTGAGTTTTATGATCAAATATAAATTGAGAAAAGATCAAGAGAATATGCATGCATCGCACTTCTTTTGAGATGGCTTATCATTGCACTTAGATATGAACTTAGAATAAGTTGTGTACGACTAAAACCATGTTCTTAAACTTCTGATTGTCAAATGACATAGGCTTGGATTGGTTGGTTAGAATAAGGCCGATGCGCATATAATATCTTGCAAATGTCATGTAATCTAAATTTGTGCTTTGAAAAATAATTAAATTGAAGCAACAAATGCCATGCCTTCATGTTTTAAAATAGTTAAGTTTGTGAGATCATGACTTGCTTAAATTGAAAATTACACTTGAACTCTAGCATTGCTTACACTACTTTATGTATCTCATTGATGTGATAGTATAAGTTACTTGATAGTATGACTTTGGATGAGCTTTGTTTTGTATGTTTATGTTATAATATGCTCATAACAATTAAAATTTCTCTTTTGTACCTTGCTGAATACATTGTCAAAGGGGAATAAATTGATCACACGTTCACAAATGTTTTGGCACGATTCTTCTCAGGGGGAAATTTTTTGTATTTTTGTTTTTCTTCTCATTTTATTTCCGATTTACAAAGGGGGAGAAATATGTATAGGGGGAGAATTTTGTTTTCAAAACTTTTCAATAAGCTAATGTTCGGATTCTAGGCGGTGTTGCCAATGCATTCATCAAGGGGGAGATTGTGAGACCTATGTGTATTGAATACATTGGCTATGACGATAAAAGTTTTGAATATCACCAAAACACCTTTTAACAAGGTCCGACTCTAGGTCTGAGCTCCTGCAAGGTTTGACAATAGGTCCGACTTGTTTTGGGTAGCTCCGACATGGTCTGACAATAGGTCCGACTTGTTTTGGGTAGCTTCGGCAAGGTTCGACGTAAGGTCCGACATACTTTGTCTAGGTTCGACTTATTTTGGTTAGGTCTGACTTGTTGTGGCTAGGTCTGACTAGCTTTGGTAAGCTCCGGCGATAGGTCCAACTAGCTTTGGTTAGCTCCAGTGCTAGGTCTTGCTAGCTTTGGTAAGCTCCGCTTCAAGATCTTGCTAGCTTTGGTAAGCTCCAGTTCAAGGTTCGATTAGCTTTGGCAAGGTCTGGCGCTAGATTGCAATGATTCTACTTTTACTTTGAATTGATTCGAACTTGAGGCTCGAAATCTCCAAGGACCCTTTGTCGCGTTGTTGACGTCGATGATGGGCCCCCTGGGAGTTGTCGGAGCTTGGTTGCTTCGACGCTATTAACGCATAAAACATCGACGGCGGGCCCCTTGGATGTTGTCGAAGCTTGATTGCTTCGACGGCGACCACTATCAACGCTTAAAATGTCGACGACAGGCTATCTGGGTGTTGTCGGAGCTTGGTTGTTCGACGACGCCCATCAACAACACATAAAACATTGATGACGGACCCCTGGGTGTTGTGGAGC
Organism: Tuctoria greenei; assembly: GCA_036927565.1. NCBI lineage: Eukaryota > Viridiplantae > Streptophyta > Magnoliopsida > Poales > Poaceae > Tuctoria > Tuctoria greenei. The sequence goes on along the minus strand of JAYESD010000012.1, from coordinate 107,983,559 downwards.
TTGGTTGCTTCGACGGCACCCACTGTCAACGCATGAAACATCGATGACTGGTCCCCTGGGTGTTGAGTTTTATGATCAAATATAAATTTAGAAAAGATCAAGAGAATATGCATGCATCGCACTTCTTCTTTTGAGATGGCTTATCATTGCACTTAGATATGAACTTAGAATAAGTTGTGTATTACTAAAACCATGTTCTTAAACTTCTGATTGTCAAATGACATAGGCTTGGCTTGGTTGGTTAGAATAAGGCAGATGTGCATATAATCTCTTGCAAATGTCATATGATCTAAATTTGTGCTTTGAAAAATAATAAAATTGCAGCAACAAATGTCATGCCTTCATGTTTTAAAATAGTTAAGGTTGTGAGATCATGACTTTCTTAAATTGAAAATTACACTTGAACTCTAGCATGGCTTACACTACTTTATGTATCTCATTGATGTGATAGTGTAAGTTACTTGATAGTATGACTTTCGATGAGCTTTGTTTTGTATGTATATGTTATAATATGCTCATAACAATTAAAATTTCTCTTTTGTACCTTGCTGAATAAATTGTTGTGACACCTGGTTCCGAAAATGAACCAAGTACAGTATATGTGTGCCTAGGATGTTTAACACACATATACAAGTGCATCACAAACGATATACAGATAATTACCACAACACAAGTTAATAAATAAGTACTTTTATTACACAATTCATTATATTCTCAAATACAAGCTCTAATGAATATTAATGACAAGTTTGAACTAATGCAGTGGAAATAAACTAAATAAGCAAACTAAACAGCTAGGCAGCATAAGCAATAGGGTATAGCGCAGCTCCATGCAACACCACAGGCAAAGCTGACGGTAGACACGGCCTAGAACTCCGCATTATCGCCATTAAACTCACAATTCTGACCTACAACTGTTGGGGGGGGGGGGGGGGGGGGTTGCAAGAGTAAGTACATGTCGTACTCAGCAACAGTGGAAAGTATGACATGTGGCTGATTCAAACGATGATAATAATAATGGCTAAGTGCTGAAAAGTACAGTAAAACCATTTGGAAAAGCAATATATTACATGTATGTGAAGTAATCCCATCATAAACTATAATTAATAACGTAGCACCAATCCATATTCCATATCCATCACCATCATACCATTAACCATATTCAATGCCATAGTTAATCCATAACCAGCCAATACCAGTACCAAACCATAACCATCACAAATCCCAATTTCCCTCTAATCATGGAAGTTGTCCAGGTTCTCATAATCGGGAGCACAGCTATCAGGATAGTTTTATTAGACTCTGCAGAGTTTATACCACTTTACCCACGTGTTCGTGATTTCATCACATTTCAGTGACTAAGAACCTCCCTTATGCCTATGACCCGTCGGTCACATTACACACTTCTATTGGTGTGTGGCCAAGAGATCACAAAATATCCTTTACAAAGGGATTACTAGCCTATTTAGACCCCACTGAGGTTTCACCAGTGGTGATGTCTCCAACTGAATACATCTTCAACCAAGGGCCCCCACTTGAGCCATTCGGATCCCAAGGTAGTACCGCCAATCATCAACAAACCCAATCCGACTACCCCTTCCTCGAGCATCCGTAATGGTCCAAATAGAACTGGCAAAGCCCTAATTAATCAGCTATGCCGCACCCATACTTGGCATCGTGGTGGCACTGTAGTCCTGACTTATTCTCGCATGAACCGGTCTTTAGATCTAAAGCAAGCAAACCACCATGGCATCAACCCATCCACATACCAGGCTTGCTTAGATCACCCATTACCATATCATATTGACCAGTTCACATTAACCAGAATATCATTAATGCATAATTAAATGTGTAGTGTTTTTTTTTCTCATCCCAATTAATTAAGCGAAGCAAAAAGGTAAAAAGACCATCCCGACTCTACCATAATTCCAGGTGACAAGGGTGGTTAAACAAAGCTAGTCAACTTTCTATCATAGGATTCCCATCAAATTGACACAAGTATGCAATTTTGAAAACAAAACATTTATTTTAAGACAGGATCAATATGCTTCAAGGACACTTGCCTTGCTCCGACGGATAGGGTTGCTCAAGCGCTATGAAGTCTTGGTTCTGAAAATCCTCGTACATGACCTCTTGAGCACTTTCCTCTACTCGTGATCACACATACAAGAAAATATATACAAATTAACATGATGCACACATACTAATCAACATGCAATGACATGCATGCATGCCAAGTTCAATAGTTAATTAACTATGGTTGTTTATTGATTAGATGCAACTAGTTCATACGTGTTCATACAAGTTTACGGGGGTTTTAGTGAGGATTAATGCTGCTGAAAATAAATTTATGGTGCAACTATGATTAAGTTACGTCTATTAGATCCAATACATCGCTAAAATTCGCATCGGAAAAACGAACCTTACAGTAGATGCGACGGGTTCAAAGATCGCCGAATGGAGGCGACGCGTAGACGAAGTGGATGGCGCAACGGTCCTCCGGCGGCACGACGACGGCGGCACGACGACGAAGATGACCTCCGGCGGACGACAGCGCCCTCCTCTTTTTCCTCCTCTTCCTTCCCTTTTTTTTCTTCCCTGGCGGTGCCTCTGGTCACCTCTCTTTTTTTTCTACGGCGGCTAGGGCTCCTGGGACTGCTGCGGTTGCCTCTGGTGTCGGGAAAACACGAGGGCATCGAGGGGGGGGGGGGTTATGGGCGCGCTCAGCACCGAGGTCGACTTGTCCTGGGGCGCAGTTGACGCGCGTTGACCGGGGGCGCGAGCGAGCGGGGCCAGGCGCGGGGCGCTCGACTAGGGCCGGCGCGGGAGTGGGGTGGGGTCGCGCGGGAGTGGTGCCGGCTCGCGCGGGAGCACTGGCTGGCGGGGTGGGGCCAGGCGCGGCAGGCGCGCGCGCTAGGATCCGGTCGGCCGGGTGGTTGACCCCCCTTTTTTTCTTTCTTTTTTTTTCTTTTTTTGTTTACATATATTATTATTTATATTTTACTTATTTTATTTTATTATTTTATATATATATTATTATTATATTATATTTATTCCCTAATACATGTTTTATGCTATTATTTTCTTTTTCTTCTTTTGCTACTCATATTTGTATATATGCTCCATCTTTTATTTTTTTCTTTATTCTACTAATGTTTAATGCATGATCATGTATGCAATGCATGATACAAAAATTGAGGGTGTTACAATTGTCAAAGGGGAAGAAATTGATCACACATTGCACACATTCACAAATGTTTTGGCACAATTCTTCTCAGCGGGGAATTTTTTGTATTTTTGTTTTTCTTCTCATTTTATTTGTGATTTACAAAGGGGGAGAAATATGTATAGGGGGAGAATTTTGTTTTCAAAACTTTTCATGTGAATAAGCTAATGTTCGGATTCTAGGCGGTGTTGCCAATGCATTCATCAAGGGGGAGATTGTGAGACCTATGTGTGTTGAATACATTGGCTATGACGATAAAAGTTTTGAATATCACCAAAACACCTTTTAACAAGGTCCGACTCTAGGTTTGAGCTCCTGCAAGCTCCGACAATAGGTCTGACTTGTTTTGGGTAGCTCCGACTAGGTCTGACAATAGGTCTGACTTGTTTTGGGTAGCTCCAGCAAGGTACGGCGTAAGGTCCGACTTACTTTGTCTAGGTCCGACTTATTTTGGTTAGGTCTGACTTGTTGTGGCTAGGTTCGACTAACTTTGGTAAGCTCCGGCGATAGATCCAACTAGCTTTGGTTAGCTCCAGTGCTAGGTCTTGCTAGCTTTGGTAAGCTCCGCTTAAAGGTCCTGCTAGCTTTGGTAAGCTCCGGTTCAAGGTCCGGTTAGCTTTGGCAATGTCCGGCGCTAGATTGCAATGATTCTGCTTTTACTTTGAATTGATTCGAACTTGCTTTACATCTATGGAAAGTTTGCTTAGTATTATTTTATTAAGTTTTTGATGTGTTTTGGTAGTTATAGTTGATATCTTTTTTATATGGTTTGCAACATGCTTATGTGAGGTGCTCACGTAAGATGTTGTGGTTATCGGAACTAACGTGAGTCAAGTCGAGGACTTGTGCTCGGAAGTATCGGTTGTTTATTCATGTGCAGGTGTTGCTTTAGTTCAAGATATGTCTGGTGACGGGATCCATTGAACTAGTCTTAGGGAGAAGATGGGGTTCAACAACCAAGTTTGGGAGGAATTGTGGTTGAGTTGATCGGGAGGTTGTCCAACATGTTTGAATCAAGAACAACGCATATGAAGGTATCGTGGACGTCGTTGGAAGATATTTGCACGAGTGTAAGGAGTGCATGGACGTGGCTACATGGTTCCGAGGCGTGATGAAGAGATGTGTACATAAAAATTGGTTGGAAAGCTCCAACCGACTAGGTTATGGACTCAGGTTGCGGCTGAGTCGGGTTTGACTCAAATATGGAAAGATTTGAGTTGGTTATGATAGGATTTCGTGTGGCTCACGAAGTTGGGTTGTTTTAGAAATGTGGGATACGTTTCTAAGGTTTTTGGAAGTCTTGAGATTGCTTCTATCTGTGTATGGAAGAGTCTTGAGTAGTTATGGAATGTTTCGGTTGAATCTGAGTAGGATTTGAGTCCTAGTTAGTATTGGGTTGGCCCAAGGGCTGGTTATATAATCAAGGAAGGCCAGAGCTCATGGTGCACGACTTTGGGGTCGTTCCTCTTGTGGTTTGATCAATAAAATTTTTAGTTTAAAGGAACTTTTGTGCATTGTTCGTCCGACTTGTTTCAGACAAGTTCTTCTCGTCGAATTTCTGCATAGCACTACCTTGCTTCAGTGGTTTTATCATAACTCGAGTTTTACAGATCCAATTGACGTGATTCTTTTTGGGTTGTCTTCACAACTTTATTATCTATCATCTGTGGAAATTTCACAATCATTGCATTTGTGGTTTTGGATCTGCACGAGTTTCATTGCAGTGTTGCAGATCTTGTTTTTCTCGGGTACAATAGATTGACCTTCGTTCAATATTTCGATCGTAACATGAGTTTTTCTCAACAATTTTTCGTGATTCTTGTTGTCGTGTATTCGTGACTTGATTATTTACAATCTATACTGCTTTTGTTATGAGTGATCACATTTTAATTAGTCGAGCTCACAATTTTTTAACGGATTGATTTTCTATTGAGGGGTTTTTGTTGCTTCCATTGAAAAAGTTTTAAATCTACCATAACCCTCCTCTGGTAGCTTTTCACGTGCTCATCGATCCTACAATTGGTATCAGAGCCACAATGCTCTAATATTTGAGATTTACACATGTTTTGAATAATTATCATGGAGAAATACTCCGCCAAACCTTGTGTATTTAGTGGTATTGATTTTCAGGTTTGGAAGGCACACATGGAGGCTTTCATCCAGGCGCAAGGCTTTGTGATATGGGAAAAGGTGTACAAGCCTTACGAAGTGCCGTCAAGCGATCAAGTCACAGTTACCAATCTGAGAGATGTGGACAACAACAACAAGGCTCAAAACTTGATCATACAAGGACTAACTCAAAGATACTTCGACCGTGTTGCTCACCTCCGATCTGCGTACGATGTTTGGAAAGCTCTATGTGATTACCACGAAGGATCCAACACGATCAAGGAGGTAAGACAAGATATGTTCAAAAAGGAATACATGCGTTTTGAGATGCAACCAAGTGAGTCCATCGATGATTTATTTGCTCGCTTTAATAAAATTCTCAACAACTTACGTAGTGTCAATGTTAATTTTTCAGATGCTGAAAATGCTAGACAATTGTTAAGTGCATTAGATATGTCAATTTAGAAGATGAAAGTCACATCTATTTGTGAATCTATTGTCATGAATGCACTTACTTTAGATGTTCTATATTCTAAATTGAAAACTCATGAAATTGACATAATCTCACATAAGAACCCCAACAAGTCTCTTGCATTTGTTTCTCAACGTGACATACCTAAGTCCAGCCAATCTTTATCTTGTGGAGCACTTGCTTTGTTGTCCTCTCGAACCCTTGAACAGATTGAAGAGTTTCCATATGAAGAACTTGCACTTATCTCAAATCGGTTCTCAAAAGCATTGCAAAATGTGAGACCTAGAAGGAGAGGAAGTGTCGGACCCCAACAATGTTGCTTCGAATGTGGTAAGACAGGACATTTTCGCACGGATTGCCCTAACCTTTCAGGTACTACTTCCCGTGAAGAAAAGCAAACAAGGACAAAGCACTCTTCTGCAAACAACAACAAGAAAAGGAAGGGTTTTACAGGACGTCAATTGGTAATAGTTTTATCTCTGCACTTCAAGAACTTGGCTCGAGCGATGTGGACATCCGAAGTTACAAAGATGAAGATGATTTGGCAAACTTGTGCTTCATGGTGGGCAAATCAAGATCAAGTATGGAGGGGGCAGAACACAACAACGACAATGAAGAGGTATGTCCTACTTGTGAAGAAATGTGTGATGCTATTTCTCGTGCCACAATTATAGTTAAGAAAAAGGAAATAAGCTTAGGGACAATGCTGTTAAAATTGAGTCACTAGAATCTGAAATTAACCATTTGAAATCTTTGATTCCTACCTCTCTAAGAAGTGCACACACCTCCACACTTGATAAACTTGAGTTAGAGATTGAAAAGAACAGAGAGATTGATAGGAAAAAGATGAGGCCCGATCTTCCGAAAGGTAATGGATAAGTCGATTGATGTGGAGATCTCGACGTTGATGATCCGAGGCTCTCGAGTAGAACACGAACAACCCCTGCAATCACTGCACCACCGCTCCATTGGTTATCAACTGTGCTGCACACGCTTGACCTCGCCAAGAAGGCTAATCCCTACAAGTGCAACCGAGAACACAAGCAAGAACGTAGAAGAAGCAATCTGAAATTGCTTAATTGGGGTTTCACAAACCGAAAAATGGCGATATTATTGATCTAAGCAAAACCCAATTGTTCATGGCAGCTACTATGGAGTATATATAGGTGGGAGGACGTCCAAGGGGGTGTTGGGGTCGTGACCCAACCCTAACACACGAAAATAATGGACTTAGACTTGATACAAGGCCCAATGGCCCAATACGGTGGCGCAACACCCTGACAGATTTTGTACTTGATTTTGTTTTGACGATTCCTGTCGACTCCGAATGTATTTTGACATGGGACCAGATCCATTGGAAAGGTTATCGTCTCCCCTTTCCGTGCATATGTAAACGTCCAAAACGGAGTTCGTATGCATCCTGGGCGTCCGTTTTAGCGCGTACTGCTCCTGGACTCCGAGTTGGATACGATTTGGAGTTTGGTTCGGTTTTCATCTTTTTTGAACGAATTCTCTGGTCTTCCATGTCCCTAATACTTCCTCCAAGTACTCCTTGAACTTCTCCATGGATCCTAATCACAATTAAATCATTATGTAGCGATCTATGCTCAAAAACATAAAAGGAAATATATAAGAATGAGTTCACCTCTGAAATTAATTGTTGTGTATGAACTCTATTGATTGCATCTTGTATGTTCAATGGAGTGTTGTTTGTATCATAGAAGTGATGTCCTCATCATCCTCCCCTTCTTGAATTGGAGTCGTCCTCGACTCAAGTTCATCTCCTCTCATGTGTTGGTCTAAATGTGCAACGCCATCAAATCTTCTTGTATGCATGAATGGAGGAGGTCAAGGTGGTGGCCGACATAGGGCGCCATCTTAATCTTGCCCATCAAATAAGAGTGCATATTCACTTGAGCCAGGATCCCAAAGAAATAAACATTGTGTCATGTTTGTAGGTGCAATAATAATGTGCATGATCTCATCATTCTCCCCTTCTTTATGACAAGCCGTCCTCGGCTTGCTCGTATGTCCAGCAAAAAGTATTGCTTTGGGGGTAGAATGAACATTGTCCATATTGCACAACCACAGTGAACAATGCTTCTTTTTTATTTGTTGTCCTTGCTGCAATAAAGAAATGCTAGAAAAACTTGACAATACATTTTTAGTGTTAGTGCATCCATTCATTTCACCATATTGTTGCAACACAAAAGGAGCTTGCACATTTGAACATATGCAAACTTTATGCACTATAAATTCACCACTATCTTCATAGTTGCCTATAGCATGAAAAATATTTATACTTAATAAAGGCAATTCAGATTGAGAAAATATTATCTTCTCTACGATATCTATATCACAAAGAGTGTCAAATTCAATATAGCCCAAATTATTTAGAGAAGATAACAATTTCAGCTCATCCCTTTCACATGTAGTTGGGATCAAATGCTTAATTTCAGAAGAAGTGAGTGATAAAGTATCAAATTCATTTAGTTGTTCTAGCATAGGTACAATATAATTATCAGCACACAACTCATTTTTGTTGTAAGAATCAGTAGGAAAATCAACTAATGGTAAAGGTGTATTATGAAAAAGTTCATCTTGTTGTTGCTCATCGATAGTATGATTGATAGCAAAATTCAGCACATCTGAAAATGTCATACCTTGGTGAACTGTATAGCATTGTCCATTAACACTACTCTCATTTTCAGCAAGAAATTCAAATGCATTATTAGTTGATTCATCAAAAAATTCAGTAGAGTTGTTCAACACCTCACTCTCATTTGCATCTACATTTATTTGTTCATGTTCCTGCAAAAGGTTAGGCAAAGGAGGAGGTACAACAAGAAAATTCTTCTCAAGTTCATGTATTTCATCTTTGCAATTAGATACATTAGCAAAAGTTTCTTGCATAAGAATTTTCATATCTTTCCATGTTCGAGGTTTTTCTATATTGCTTAAGTTGTCCCACCAAGTTAATGCACAATCAACTAACGCACTAGAAATATTTCTAATCTTTCTCCTCTCACACATATGCAATTTTCCAAAAATTTTATCCAACTCTATTTCCCAAGCAATATATTCATCGTAACCAAAACCATCATAAGAAGGAAGAGATGGGAGAATGTAATTACTTCTTGTGGAAGGTGTTGTAAAGGTGGTCTGAATGTCATGTGAATCCTTGGTTGATGTTTGATTTTTAGTGATCAACTCCATCGTCGTATTCATCATGTCCATCATCTCAGCATATAATGCATGATTATTGCTTTTACCTGACAATGTTAGTAGCAAACAGAAGACAACACAAAAAATATGTTATCCCTATCAACTACAAAGGATAATGGCAAAGTGGAAGTGGAATCACACACTCTCAAGCGTCTTACCACGCTCTTACTAGTGTTCTTACCGATACTGCAGGTGGCAAACGGTGGCCGTATGAAGAAACCAATGAAGCGTGGGATGATTGCAAAGGTGTATCGATTCTGCTCAAGAGTAAAGTGTAGCTTGGATGGCACTTTATATGTAGCAAGGATTAGCAACAATGAAATCAGATAATAAAATTGAATAAGTGTCCAAAGTACTTGTCAAAGTTGCTGGCCTAAATGTGTTACTAGTAGTTCAAGGTAGCAAGACATGAGACAAAACTAGATGACACAAAGAATGCAAGCACTTCTGTTTTTTTTGTGCGGCTTTTGTTTCTTGTTTTGCACTTGCCTTTTTTCTTTTTTTCTTCTTTTTTTTTCAGAATGTGCTGCAAGGGAAGAACACAATGAAAATCAATCAAAGATATCTCGTGGGTATGTCACAGATTTTCTGATCAATCGTCCAAGGACAAATAGGAATACTCAGAGGATCCAAAAAGAAAAACTAACAACAGCAATATTGTAGATATGTCTCTCCTCTTTAATTTCAATATATGGGAGACCTATTTTGGAAAAGAACAATAGGAGATATTGCCCCGAAATACAGACTGTTCAGAATTTTTAGGTCAATAACAGATTCGGATCTAATGCAATTTAGACACCGATAACTATATTTTCTGGGAAAATGATGAATATGAAAGTTATATAGCACTTCATAAGATTTCTAGAAAGTACAAGAACACCAAAATCCGAGTTTGTATGTGCTAGATATAATGAAAATACCGAACTGAACAGAGGTGAATCTAATCTGGACGTGATGACGTGATTCAAAAGGATGAATCACACAATGCAAAACTCAAACTAAGACCAAAAACACTTTCTAAACCAGCAATATGACTCAACAACGGACACAAACTCAACAAAACCAAACTGAAAACGAAAGTTGCAAAGGCTCAATGGTGGTTTGGACAAAATAATGAACAGATCTACTAAACTGCAAATTTTTTGTGGCTTTTTGGTGGACTCTAGGTATGAGTAACAAAACTAATGTAATGGATATATGAATTACCTAATGGGCAACCTGGAAATCTGATACCAATTGATAAGAAAGGTGCTGGATAAGTCGATTGATGTGAAGATCTCGACGTTGATGATCCGAGGCTCTCGAGTAAAACACGAACAACCCCTGCAATCACTACACCACCGCTCCGTTGGTTATCAACCATGATGCACACGCTTGACCTTGCCAAGAAGGCTAATCCCTGCAAGTGCAACCAAGAACACAAGCAAGAACGTAGAAGAAGCAATATGAAATTGCTGAATTGGGGTTTCACAAACCAATAAACGGTGATATTATTGATCTAAGCAAAACCCAATTGTTCATGGCGGCTACTATGGAGTATATATAGGTGGGAGGACGTCCAAGGGGGTGTTGGGGTCGTGACCTAACCCTAACACACGAAAATAATGGACTTAGACTTGATACAAGGCCCAATGGCCCAATACGGTGACGCAGCACCCTGACAGATTATGTACTTGATTTTGTTTCGATGATTCCCGTTGACTCCGAACGTATTTTGACATGGAACCGGATCCATTGGAAAGGTTATACTCTCCCCTTTCCGTGCATATGTAGAACGTCCAAAACGGAGGTTGTATGCATTCCGGGCGTCCATTTTAGTGCGTACTGCTCCTGGACTCCGAGTTGGATATGATTTGGAGTTTGGTTCGGTTTTCATCTTTTTTGAACGAATTCTCTGGTCTTCCACGTCCCTAATACTTCCTCCAAGTACTCCTTGAACCTCTCCATGGATCCTAATCACAATTAAATCATTAAGTAGCAATCTATGCTCAAAAACATAAAAGGAAATATATAAGAATGAGTTCACCTCTGAAATTAATTGTTGTGTATGAACTCTATTGATTGCATCTTGTATGTTCAATGGAGTGTTGTTTGTATCCATAGAAGTGATGTCCTCATCAGAGATTGCTGCACTTAATGCTAAAAACTTGAAAGATGCTAGCTGTTTTACAATTAATTTGCATTGTTCTATTTTTGATGATCTTGATAAGAAACCACATGATGCTATGGATGAAATTTCCGTTCTGCACAATGCTTTGCGTACTCATGAAGTGAAATATTGTCTGAATTACAAACTAAAAGGAAAAACTTCATGTGAAAACAACTTAGACTTGTCAAAGAAACTTGATGACATGAATAGGACACTACAGCAGTTTTGTATTGGGAACAAAAATCTAAACTTGCTGCTGAATTCATCCAAATCTTACAATGATAAAACTGGTTTAGGTTTTGATTCTCATGCTCATGCTAAATCACATCCACCTAAAATTGTAAAGTCGCTAGGAAGTGGTTTGATTCAAATAGTTCCTAAACAAAAAGAAGTGGTTTTCAAATTTGCAGGAGTGTTGTCTCATTCGATTTCAAATAAAAATGTTGCTTGCTAATCTAGACATGAACACAAAGATAAATTTCATTGTACCTACTGGTAGAGATGGTCATGTCATAGATTTTTGTTATATACTAGCTAAACAACAGAAAAAAGGAAAGAATGATTGCTAGATCTCATAACTTTCATGCAAAATTTGCTGCACATGCTAAACCGAATGATAGGAACATGCAACCTGCTGTAATGAGTCGAAAACATGCGAAGTTTGCTCCCAAACCTACTGTTTTTCGTCCTACACATGTAACACCTCGTAGGTCAGTAGTTGGGTACAAAAATCCTCAAGTTTTAGCTCATAAACCTGTTGTTTTATCTCAGCTTTCGCATGTTATTCCTGCTAGACATCGTGTGACTCAGTACTGGATTCCAAAATACCTTTTGACTAACCCCAGTATTGATTCATCGACGTATTGTGCTTCTATGTAGGTTACACGCTTGAGGATGGAGAACATTTAGATTGTTGATTCAGGTTGCTCACCCCACATGACCGGTAAAAAAGAATGGTTCTCCTCCCTCTCTTTTGTGTCAGGTGTAGAGAATGTTACTTTTGTCGATAATTCTTCAACTCCTATAATTGCTAAGGGTTCAGTTAGAATAAATGATCACTACACTTTGAAGGATGTGACACTTGTCAAAAATTTGAAATGCAACTTCCTTTCTGTTTCACGATTGCTAGATGAAAATCTGGAAATTATGTTCAATAAAAATTGCTGCAAAATTGTAGGTTAAAATAGTGGGCTTATTTTTAACATGTCTCGGTTTGGAAGAGTTTTTAAAACTGATTTTGATATGTCTTTTTCTAAGCATAGGTGTCTAGTTGCTAATGATTCAAAAGACTTATATTTTTATATCGGAGACTTAGTCACGTAGGCTTTGATCATCTCATGTGTGTTAGTGCTCTTGATCGCATACGTGGGTTGCCTAAGCTTAAAAGGGACAAAGAAATTGTGTGCTCTTCTTGTAGACATGCTAAGATGGTTGCAGGTTCACATGCTCCTCTCACAATGACCATGACAACTGAACCGGGTCAACTTTTACATCTTGACACCGTAGGACCTTCACATTTTCAATCCTTCGGAGGTAAATGATATGTTCTTGTGATTGTTGATGACTATTCTATATACTCTTGGGTTTATTTTATGGCATTAAGAAGGGTTTATTTTATGGCATTAAGAATGAAGCTTTTAGTCACTTTAGAACTTTATTTCTTAGATTATCAATTGATCACCCAGGATCTTTAAGAGCAATTAGAAATGATAATAGAACTGAATTTAAAAATCAATCTTTTGATTACTTTTGTGCTGAAAGTGGAATAGATCATCAATTTTCTTCACCATATGTACCTCAACAAAACGATGTTGTAGAAAGAAAGAACATAACCTTAGTTGAGATGACTAGGACTATACTTGATGAATATCAAAAACCTAGGAAATTTTAGGATGATGCAATTGCAACCGCTTGTTATGTCTCAAATCGTGTTTTCTTGCATGCTAAGCTAGGTAAAACACCATATGAACTTCAGTTTGGACATTGGCCTAGTGTCACACACTTTAGGGTCTTTGGTTGCAAATGCTTTGTTAAGAAACATGGTAATCTTGATAAATTTGAAGCTAGATCTGTTGATGGTGTGTTTCTTTGTTATCCATCTCATACTAGAGGCTACCGTGTGCTTTTACTCGACATTAAGAAAATTGTGGAGACTTATGAGGTTTCTTTTGATGAAGTTATCCCTGGTAGTAGCTCAAATATTGCAGGTCCGGATCCATATCCAAAGGGGGGGGGAGTATTTTCGTTAAAGATGAGGAAGAAGATATGCTGCTGCCCAAAAATTTAGCAGCTAATGACATTGTTCCAGCTCCTGATTTTGATTCACAACCAGCACCGATGACCACCATTGCTGGTCTAGGTCATCCTCAAGTCACAAGCTCATCGATTTGTGATGAACATGAACAATAAGAAGTTTGTTAAGTGTCCACTCCCCTCCGAGTCCTCAAAAATCATCCTCCACAACAAATTATTGGAAGCTTGCACGAACGAGTCACACGATCCATGTTTTACGATCTAAACTCTCACGCTCATTCTGCTATTGTTGCTTCTTTTGAACTCAAAGATATATCACACACACTCACTAATGAATCTTGGATTATTGCCATGTAAGAAGAGTTAGAAAATTTTGAAAGAAATAATATTTGGAAACTTGTACCTCCACCTCAAGGTCACACTTTAATTGGAACTAAATGGGTGTTCATAAATAAACAAAGTGAGGATGGGGTTGTGGTTAGGAATAAGGCTAGGTTGGTTGCTCAAGGTTTCACACTAGTTGAATATCTAGATTTTGATGAAACTTTTGCTCATGTTCCTAGATTAAAAGCCATAAAAATTTTGTTAGTTTTTGCTGCATCTAAAGGTTTCAAGTTATATCAAATGGATGTTAAAAGTGCTTTTCTTAATGGCTACATAGATGAGGAGGTTTATATAAAGCAACCACTGGGTTTTGAAAATCCAGATTTTCCTAATCATGTTTACAAACTGTCCAAAGCCTTGTACGGTCTCAAACAAGTCCCTAGAGCATGGTATGACATGTTAAAAACATTCTTACTTGAAAATGGGTTTACCATGGGCAAGGTTGATAAACTCTTTTTGTGCTTAAGCATGTGTGACACCCGGTTCCGAAAAATGAACCAAGTGAACGCATATGTGTGCCCAAGATATTCAACACACATACACGAGTGCATTCACAAAAGGATATACAGAAAATTACCACAAAACAAGATTAATTAAGCACTTTTCTTACACAATTTATAATATCCTCGAATACAAGCTCTAATAAATATTAATGACAACTTGAACTAATGCAGCGAAAATAAACTAATAAGCAACTAAGCAAAAGGGATAGCGCAGCTCCAACACTCCACAGGCAAAGCTGACGGTAGACACGGCCTAGAACTCCGCGATATCATCGTTATAATCCCAATCCTGACCTGCAATTGTTGGTGGGAGAATTGCAAGGGTGAGTATATGTCGTACTCAGCAAGTGTGGAAAGTATGACATGTAGCTGATTCAAATGACGACAATAATAATGGCTAAGTGCTGAAAAGTACATTAAAACATTTGAAAAGCAATATATTATATATATACGTGAAGTAAACCCATCATACACCATAATTATTAATATAGTACTAGTCCATATTCCAATACCATCATCCATATACCAAATTATTACCATCAATCATATCCAATACCATAATTTAATCCACAACCATCAATAATCATTACCAAACCATAACCTGTACCAAACCATCCCAAATCTCAATTTCCCTCTATTCATGTAGGTCATCCAGACGCTCATAACCGGGAGCACGGCTATCATGATAGTTTTATTAGACTCTGAAGAGTTTGTACCACTTTACCCACGTGTTTGTGATTTCATCACCCGTCGACGACTAAAGAACCTCCCTTATGCCAATTACACTTCCTTTGGTTTATGACCAAGAGATCACAAAATAGTCTTTACAAAGGGATCACTAGCCTATTTAGACCCCACTGAGGTTTCACCGGTGGCGATGCCTCCAACTGAGCACATCTTCAACCAAGGGACCCTCTTGAGCCATTCGGATCCCAGGGTAGTCCCACCAATCATCAACAAACCCAATCCGACTACCCCTTCCCCGAGCATCCTTAATGGTCCAAATAGCACTGGCAAAGCCCTAATTAATCAGCTACACCGCACCCATACTTGGCCTCGTGGTGGCACTGTAGTCCTGGCTTATTCTCGCATGAACCGGTCCTTAGATCTAAAGCAAGCAACCACCATAACATCCAACCCATCCACATACCAGGCTTGCTTAGATCACCCATTACCATATCATATTAACCAGTTCATGTTAATCATCATCTCATTAATGCATAATTAGATAGTATACTTGTTTTCCCATCCCAATTAATTAAGTGTAGCAAAAAGGGTAAAAATCCCATCTCGGCTCTCTACCATGAATTCCATGTGACAAGGGTGGTTAAACAGATCTAGTAAACTTCCTATCGTAGGATTTCCCATCAATTTGACACAAGCATGCATTTTTCAAACAAAACATTTATTTCTAAAACAGGATCAATATGCTTCAAGGACACTTGCCTTGCTCTTGGGATTGGTTCGGGTCAAAGCCTTCAAACTCTTGGTGTTGTAGATCCTCCGCGACACTCTCTAGGGCAAATCCATCTAATCCGCACAATAAACATACAAACAAGAATTACAATCAATAGATGCACAAACATTACTCAACATGACATGACATGCATGATTAATGCAAATGCAAGGTGGAACTTGTTAATGAGTTGCTTTTAATGATCACTAACTAGTTCTAATACTTATTTACAAGTTTATACAGGTTTGGATTTGATTTGATTTAATTTAGAATTAATTCAACGGAAATTAACCAGGAAAATCGGACTAGTCCGCTAGGGATCGAACAAGTCCGCACTGCGCGAGATCAACAGATTAGGGTTTCCTAGATCAACGTGAATTTGGAGATTTGGGGTTGAACTCACATAAGAAAAAAGAGAATGGAAGGTATACCAGGTGTTTAGAACTCCAATGAATCAAGAATCTTGGAGGCAACACTTGGATCTTGACGATCTAGGGTTGATGAAGAACTCGATGGTGGATTGTTGAAGAAGAACACAAAGTTGATGGAGATCTTGATCCTCTTTTGTTTCTTCTTCTTCTTCTTCTTATTCTTCTTCTTCTTCTTGCTTGGGACCTCCTTCTCCCTCCTTGGCGGCGGCTATTCACGAGCTAGGGTTTGGGTGTGGTGGAAAAGTGGCAAATAGATGTCAAGCCAAGGGGTGGGTTGTTTATATAGAGGTGGAGGCTAGGGTTAGATGGATTTCGAGTTTGGGATGAGTAGAGGTCGGTTTAGACTCCCACTTGGGCTCTAAAAGAGTTAGGCATCCCTAGGCCTACTTAAAGTAAAACCCAAGAAACAAGTCGTGAAACAAAAGATCAACTCAGAGTCGTGATATATTGGACAGGTCCGAAAAGGGTCGGACTAGTCCGAAGTTGGACAGAGAGAAATCGAACAAGTCCGGATTGGACATCGGACAAGTCCAAATTTATCCAGAGGGAAAAAAAAAAGACTAGTCCGCATAGGACCAAACAAGTCTGAAGGTGTCCAGAGGGAAAAACAGACTAGTCTGCAGCAAAACGGACAGGTCCCTTTGAAGTCAGAGAGAAATCGGACTAGTACGCACCAAAATCAAACTAGTTCGCACTTCCCAGATCCTTAAGTGCGGTTTTGTTTATAATTCATTTTAAACTTGTTCATTTTTATGTTGCTCAATATTAAACATGTATTGGAATGTATGCAATGCATGATGCATGAAAATGAGGGTGTTACAAACCTACCCCCCTTAAAATGAATCTCGCCCTCGAGATTCGACGCTGAAGAGAAGAGATAGGGAAATTCCTTCTTGAGATCATCCTCCAACTCCCACGTTGCTTCCGATTTTGTGTGATGCTTCCATTGCACTTTACACCATCTAATAATCTTGTTCCTTGTGACTCTCTCCTTGGTCTCCAAGATTTTGATCGGTTGCTCGGCTAGTTCCAATTCTTCCATTGGCACTTGTTCTTCCAGTACCCTTAAACACTTCTTGAGCTGGGAAACATGAAACACATCATGAACATCTGAAAGATGAGTTGGCATCCCCAACTTATACGCTACTTCTCCTCTTTTGTCCAAAATCTTGAATGGTCCAATATAGCGAGGTGCTAACTTGCCTCTTATGTTAAACCTCTTATGACCTCTCATTGGTGACACCTTGACGTAAACGAAGTCTCCTATTTCAAAGGCTAGTTTCCTTCTCCTATTGTCCGCATATCCTTTTTGTCTTGATTGAGCAACCCTCAAGTTTTCCCGAATAATCTGAACTTGTTTCTCAGCTTCTTGCAACACATCGGGTCGAAATACTTGATTCTCCCCAATATCACTCAAAAAAAGGGTGTCCTACACTTCCTTCCATATAGTGCTTCGTATGGTGACATCTTCAAACTTGCTTGGTAACTATTGTTGTACGAAAATTCCGCATATGGCAAGCTCTTGTCCCAACTTTTCCCATTCTTCAAAGCACAAGCTCTTAGAATGTCCTCCAAAATCTGATTGGTCCTCTCAGTTTGTCTATCCGTTTGAGGGTGATATGCTGAGCTAAAATTCAACCTTGTTCCCAATGCTTCATGCAATTTCTGCCAAAACCTGGAGGTAAATTGAGAACCTCTATCCGATACTATCTTATTTGGTACTCCATGTCGACACACAACGTGCTCCATATACAATTTTGCTAGCTTCGTGGTGGTATAGGTGGTCTTGACAGGAAAAAAATGAGCTGACTTGGTTAAGCGATCCACAATTACCCAAATTGAGTCATAACCAGACTGAGTACACGTTAAACCAACTATGAAGTCCATTCCAATTTCTTCTCACTTCCATTCTGGGATCTTTAATGGCTGCAATAATCTCGCGGGCCTTTGATGTTCCGCCTTGACTCGTTGGCACACATCACACAATGCTACATATTCAGCTATGTCCTTTTTCATGCTAGCCCACCAATAACATGTCTTCAAGTCCTTGTACATCTTCGTACAATCGGGATGGATTGAGTATGGTGAGTCATGTGCCTCCTTTAGTATTGTCTCCCGAATATGCTTCACATTAGGCACGACAATCCTTTTTCCAAGCCATAGGGTACCATGGTCATCCTCATCAAATCTGAATTCTCTTCCCTCTTGGGTCCTTTCCTTGATTTCCTGAATTTCCTCATCATTTGTCTGACCCTCTCAGATTTCTTACTCCAAGGTTGGATTTAACTCCATCATCCCCATCTCATTTACAAATCCAAGGTTCAACCGTTCAAAGTCCTTACATAACTCGGATGGCAACTCTCGAACTGTGAGTTGATGACTTACTCCTTTTCTACTCAAGACATCGGCCACTACATTAGCCTTCCCCGGGTGAGAGTGGATTACCACATCATAATCCTTGATGGGCTCCAACCATCTTCGTTGCCTCAAATTCAGATCCGTTTGTGTGGAAGTATACTTAAGACTCTTATGATCCGTATAAATTTCACATCTATGTCCAAGGATGTAGTGTCTCCAAATATTCAATGCATGTACTACAGCTGCAAGTTCCTAATCATGCGTTGGGTAATTCTGCTCATGTTTCTTCAATTGTCTCGATGCATAGGCTACAACTTGACCTTCTTGCATGAGCACACATCCAAGTCCTTGTCTCGATGCATCACAATATATGTCAAAACTTTTGCTTACATCCGGCAAAACCAAAACTGGGGTTGTTGTTAACCTTTTCTTCAACTCCTCAAAACTCTCTTGACAAGCTTGAGTCCATTGAAACTCTTTCCCCTTCATTAGCAACTCTGTCATTGGCTTGGCTATCTTGGAAAAGTCCTTGATGAACCAACGGTAATACCCAGCCATCCCAAGAAAACTCATTATTTCCTTTATGTTTTGCGGTGGCTCCCACTTTAGCACATCCCTCACTTTTCCGGGGTCAACCGATACTCCTCCTCCCGAGATGATATGACCCTAAAATGAACCTCTTTCAACCAAAACTAACACTTGCTGATCTTGGCGTACAATTGATGCTCCCTCAATTTCTGCAACGTAAGCCTCAAGTGTTCCTCATGTTCCTTCTCATCCTTCGAGTAGATCACAATGTCGTCTATGAACACCACTACAAACCTATCCAAGTACTCTATGAAGACCTTATTCATGAGGTACATAAAGTAGACAGGTGTATTTGTCAATCCAAAGGACATCACAGTGTACTCATATGATCCATACCGTGTCCTTAAAGTTGTCTTAGGTATGTCCGATGGTCTTATCTTCATTTGAAAATATCTTGACCTCAAATCAATCTTAGAGAAGACACAAGCACCCTTCATCTGATCGAACAAGTCTTCTATACGGGGCAAGGTGTACTTGTTCTTGATGGTCACCTCGTTGAGAGCTCGGTCCTTTTGTGAACCATCCTTCTTATCCACAAAAAGTACGAGTGCTCCCCAAGGTAAAGAGCTTGGACGAATAAAACCCTTCTCTAGTTGCTCTTGAATCTGCTTCTTAAGCTCTGCTAATTCCATAGGAGGCATCCTATACGACCTCTTAGCTATAGGTGCAGTTCTAGGTATTAAATCAATAACAAACTCAATGTCTCGATCAGGTGGCATACCTAGCAACTCATCCGGAAACACATCCAAGAATTCACACACCACTGGAACCTCCTCAATTGCATCACCGTCTATGTGATTCAACTCCAATTTCTTCGGTGCGTGTTGAGATGCTTCAAATTCTATGGTGATCACTTCCTCATTGGTCAACTTCATCGTCTTCGTGGCACACTCAATGACTCCATTGTGCTTCCTCAACCAGTCCATACCAAGTATAACGTCCAATCCTTGAGAATCCAAGACAATAAGATTGGCGGAGAAGTCTACCCGCCTTATCCTAAGGCTTACTTTTGGACATACTATATTTGCCCTCATTTCTCCTCCAGTATACTTAACCAATAGAGCTAACTTCATATGAGAGATAGGCAAACTATACTTGGCAACATATTTTGATGCAATGAATGAATGTGATGCTCCATAATCAAATAACATAGACGTCGGGTTGGAGTTTGCGAGAAACATACCAATAACCACGTCATCCGCTTGTTGAGCATCCTCTGTAGAGACATAGTTCACGTTGCCACATGCAAAATTCTGCTGCCCACGGTTTCCTTGCGGCTGTCCTCCATTGGGTCTTGGGTTTTGCCTTGGCGTAGTGCTTCCTTGACCAAGGCCTGACTTAGACATTGATGCGCAAAGTGTCCAGCTTCTCCACAAGTATAGCACTTCTTTACTCCACCAGAATTGTTGGAACGAGCTTGGTTCTAAACATTTCCACCAGGAAAATTGATACGAGGTGCAAAAGGCATTGGAGGCCTAGGTGCTTGCATGGCAGGGCGCTGCTCCACAAACTGAGTTGGGCGCTGTCGGTACCCTGGAAACCGTACACCCCTTGAGGTTATAAAGATCTCAAAGGAAAGTCATCTACTTGATTTGAAGACCTTTGGAGGCCCACATGTCAGATATAACCGGACCCGCTTCTCCAGCATGGTTAATCCCAGGGTCGCCACGTGTACTATAAAACCGGAGCTACCGCCCACAAGGGGGAAGCTCCGGGTCGTGTACCGAAATGGCACCTCCGGACTTGACCCCAGACCGAGAGAAGCTCCGGACCTGACACGTATCAGGTAGTTCCGGAGCTGCCTGTTTCCCACAGTATGCTCCGGAGCTGCCACGTGTCCAACCGTCGGAGCTTCAGCCTCTGATCTCCGGAAGACTCCATAACGGCTCCGAATCTTCACAGGGGAATCAAGGACTTCAAGACGCGATTAAGTGTCATTAATACCATATTAATGACACACGATCGGATGACCTTAATTACCAGTAACGGTGCTGTCAAAGCCCATTACCCGGTCGTTAAGGACAATCAAATGTGTTGAATAAGTGTCAATACTAGTAACTGCCGGGGCCACATGTCGGGCCAGGCTAACTTGTAACGGCATGCCCTTGTACTATAAGAGTACAGGCCGACGACACGTTCAAGGGGGCTAGACACACGTTCCATAGACGCTCAGTACAAGCTCATACAGCTAATACAACACCAACACACCCATGGAGTAGGGTATTACGCTCAGGCGGCCCGAACCACGTAAACTTCCTTGTCTCCTGTGTCATTCACAATTCACCTTCTTTAATCTCCGCGCGCCCACACCGAACATCAAACTCCTCTAACGCTTTAGTAGTGTCGGGAGATCTGCCGGTTCC
This sequence comes from Tuctoria greenei, assembly GCA_036927565.1. Classification (NCBI taxonomy): domain Eukaryota; kingdom Viridiplantae; phylum Streptophyta; class Magnoliopsida; order Poales; family Poaceae; genus Tuctoria; species Tuctoria greenei. The sequence continues at coordinate 107,962,042 of JAYESD010000012.1, read as the reverse complement.
AAACCACCAACAGTTGGCGCGCCAGGTAGGGGGCGCCTGAGATTTTGAGAATGGTGAACTCAGCTGCTGGATCATCCAACGGTCAACCTGCTGCTCAGGCTGTTGGGGGCAATCCCTCCAATATGCAGCCACCAGCAGGAGCCTCAGCACCAGCAGGAGTCACACTCCCACCAGCAAATCATGCTGGGCAACGTGATGGTGCGCTGGCGTCAATCACTGCGTCGGCAAATTATGACAACCCGGAACATGCGCTCCACGCAGCGCGTGCTCTTCTCCAACGCCCACCACCTTCGGATGCATCCCGGGATGCACTGGAATAGTGGAGGGCCGATGTGGAACATTTGGTTGCAGCAGCAGCCGAACGCCTCAGCAACCAGGGTCCTCCTCCTTCAGGACGAGCCCCGTCGCAGCGGCGGACTTTGTTTGGAAGACTTGGTCTGCACGTTTCTAATAGCAGGAGACGTGTTGCATCACTACAAGTGATTTCATTGCCCTCCGGGGCACGACGTACTCACACGGTATCCAGGCTCTCAACTCATGACCTCCGGGCGGAGCTTGATCGCCGATACCGCCAACAAGACGGCCGAGTCCATATTGAGCGTGCTCGTGAAAGACGGGAAGCTCAGGACCTTTCTGCTCCTAAAGGAGTAGGAGGAGGCTGTTCAACTCTGGCCATACATCTGCGCATGGTCAGGTGGCCACAGAAGTTCCGGCCTCACCTGCCGGAAAAATTCGACGGGACTGTCAATCCCGCCGAATTTCTTCAGATCTACTCCACTGCAATCTTGGCAGCTGGAGGAAACGAGGCCGTGATGGCCAATTATTTTCCAGTGGCCTTAACAAGGACTGTCAGGTCCTGGTTTATGAGCCTTCCACCCAACTCTATCAATAGTTGGGAGGAGTTGTGCCGACAGTTCACCGCCAACTTCGGGAGTTCATACACCCGACCAGGCACTGAACTGGACCTTTTTGCAGTCGTGCAAAAATGGGGAGAATCCCTGCGATCATTCATCCAGAGGTTCTCTCAGGTATGAAACACTATCCCTTCTATCTGTAGCGCCTCTGTCATTGTGGCATTCAGACAGGGTGTACGGGACAAGAAGATGCTGGAGAAACTGGCGATCAAGGAGATCACAAGCGTCACGGAACTCTTCAGCTTGGCTGACAAATGTGCCAGAGCTGCGGAGGGCCGTGAGATGCACTCCAAACCAACCCCGGAGGGTCACAAGAAATCCTCCAAAGAAGAAGCCGCTACCTCCGGGAACGGCAAGAAGAAGAAAAAGACCAACGGCAAGAAAAAGTCGTCGGCCGGTACATCCAATGTTGCAGCTGCTGCAGCTCCGGGTGGCCGGGGGCCACGCCCCGAGAAGCGACCTCGACCGTCTTATGAAGACGGTGGTAAACCCAAAGTGTGGTGTCCCATTCACAAAACGGGCAGCCATAGTTTGGAAGACTGTCGGGAGGTCCAAAACCTTGCCGAGCGCTACAGCAAGCGCCGGGAAGAAGCTCCTTTCCGACAGAGGGAAGGAAAACAAAAAGTTGACGAAGCTCCGGCTGAGGAGGAGTTAGGTTTTCAGGACCCCAAAAAGGTCCTGAAGGCTGTTTACACCTCTGTCGGCGATGATTTTGACGTCTCTGACAACGAGCGTCGGAAGACCATGAACACCATTTTTGGTGGATCATGGGACATCAGCTCCCACCGCGTCATCAATACTATGCGTCGGGATATGGCTGCTGTAGCTCCTACAGTCAAGCCGGAACCTCATCGGAAGTGGATGGACACAACCATCACTTTTGATGCTTCGGATTGCCCTCGGAGCATGGTTGGAGCAGGTCAGTTACCTTTGATGGTATCTCCTACCATCAATAACATCCAGCTCCACCATGTCATGGTAGACGGAGGTTCGAGGCTTAACCTCATTAGCTTCAAAGCTTTCACCAAGCTTCAGCTCCGACCTTTGGATCTTCACCCCTCTCGACCTTTCTCCGGAGTAGGTCCGGGGGCCATTACCCCACTCGGAGCTATTACTCTTCCCGTTACCTTCGGGACACGGGAGAAGTACCGCACCAATAAGTTGGTCTTCGACGTCGCTCAGATCAACTTACCCTTCAATGCCATCTTGGGTAGGCCTGCCCTGTACAAATTCATGGCAGCTGCTCATTATGGTTATCTGGTGTTGAAGATGCCAACGCCTGTAGGTGTTCTCCGGATCCGCGGAGATCGTACTGCCGGAGTAACTGCTCTGGAAGAACTCCATGCACTCACCACGGCGCAAGAGGAGGACTCCAGGCAGGAGCAAGCTCCAAAACCCTCGAGCATTCGTCAACGAGGCTCGACTTCTGCACCTCGTGTGCAGCCAAGCAGCGACACCGACATTCCTGTCAAAGTCGTCCAAATTGGTTCCGATGTCGCTCAGACCACCCGTATATCGGGGGGATTGAACGACAAATAGGAACTCACGCTCATCACTTTCCTCCGGGCTAACGTCGACGTGTTTGCTTGGCAACCGTCACAAATGCCTGGGATCCCCAGGGAAGTGATTGAGCACAATATGAAGATCTACCCCGACGCCCGGCCTATGCATCAGAAGCCTCGGAAGCAATCCGTAGAGCGACAGAACTTCATCCGACAAGAAGTGAAGAAGTTACTCGAAGCTGGATTCATCCGAGAAGTCTTTCATCCAAGATGGCTGGCAAACCCAGTCGTTGTGCCCAAGGCCGGCGGGAAGCTTCGGATGTGCATCGACTACACCACACTAAATAAGGCATGTCCAAAAGATCCATTCCCACTACCTAGAATAGATCAGATAGTGGATTCCACCTCCGGGTGTGAATTACTGTGTTTCCTAGACGCATATTCCGGGTATCATCAAATCAATATGTCTAGGGAAGATGAAGAGCATACCTCATTCATCACAGTAGATGAATTGTACTGTTATACAGCCATGCCCTTTGGTCTCAAGAATGCAGCTTCAACTTTTGTACGAGCTATGTACAAAACTTTTGAAGAACTCATTAGAGACATAGTGGAAGTGTACGTCGATGACATCGTGGTCAAGGTCAGGGACAAGGAGTCACTCCTTGACACCTTGCAGGCAGTCTTCGACAAGCTGCGGGCCACCCGCACAAAGCTAAACCCATACAAGTGTGTCTTCGGGGTTAGCTTCGGAAAACTTCTTGGTTTCTTGGTAAGTCACCGGGGCATAGAAGCTAATCCGGCGAAGATCAAGGCCATTGAAGACATGCGGCCACCAACCCGCATCAAAGACATCCAAAAGTTAACTGGATGTCTAGCAGCCCTCAGCCGGTTCATTTCAAGACTGGCGGAACGGGCACTCCCCTTGTTCAAGTTATTGAGGAAGTCCGGACCATTCCAATGGTCCGAAGAAGCAGAGAAGGCATTCCAGGAGCTGAAACAGTTCCTCACCACCCTACCAATTCTGGTAGCTCCAAACCCTGGTGAACCTTTGTTGCTTTATATTTCAGCTACTGACGAAGTCATCAGTATGGTTCTGGTTGCAGAGAGACCAGAGCTACCCCATACTCAGGAATACAGACCCCTTCGGGAGGGTCCGGAGGTTCCTGAAAGCGAGTCTGGGTCCCAGCTCTCAGATTCGAATCCACAAGAAACTACTTCAGAAAATCCAGACCCCTCCGGGAGGGTCCAGGTCACTTCTGAAGAAGCTCCGGGTTCCTCCAGCCAGAACCTGGAGGTCCCCGAAGAAAATACGGATTCCTCCGGGAGGATCCGGGTCACTGAAGAGGAAGCTCCGGACCCCTCCGGGAGGATCCGGACCATTCAGCGTCCGGTGTACTTCATTAGTGAAGTACTACATGATGCCAAGACTCGATACCTAGAGGTGCATAAGCTGCTCTATGCAGTTCTTACTACCTCCAGGAAGCTTCGCCATTACTTCCAAGCTCACAAAGTCTCAGTGGTGACCTCTTACCCACTTCGAGCAATCTTGCATAATCCCAATTCAACTGGGAATATTGCAAAGTGGGCAGCGGAATTGGCTGAATTTGATCTTGAATTTATTTCAAGGCAAGCAGTCAAGAGTCAAGCATTGGCAGATTTTGTGGCAGAATGGACTCGCTCTCCATCAAACCCTGGGGGCCCCAGTGAGCAGAAGATGGAGCATCGAGCTCCAGCCTTCACCGAGCCTCACTGGACCCTCTACTTCGACGGCTCCATGCAGAAGCAGGGGGCCGGAGCTGGAATCCTTCTCCTTGCACCGACCGGGGAGAAGGTGAAATACATGGTACACCTTGACTTCAAGGCGACCAACAACATGGCAGAGTACGAAGCGCTCATCTACAGACTAAAGGTGGCACTGTCATATGGTGTCAAGCAACTGCTGGTCAAGGGAGATTCGCAGCTCATCATTAAGTAGGTGAAGGGTGAATGTTCCTGCAATAATCCCCAGCTAGCTGCTTACCTCCTTGAAGTCCAGAGGCTTCAGAAAGACTTCGAAGTCCTAGATCTCCACCATGTTCAGCGTGCCCATAACACTGAAGCTGACGAACTCTCGACGAAAGCGTCAACCGGAGCTCCGGCTCCTGACAGAATTTTTGTCCGGAGGTTGTCAAAGCCAACAGCTCAGTCTGCCGAACTGAGCGAAGGGGGCGAGATCAGCATCCCGAAGCTGATGGTCCCGATGGCCCTGTTACCGTGGCAGCCATCAAGGGTCGTAGGTGCTGCCGGGAGCTCCGAGCAACCCAGCACGCAAGACTCAAAAGCTCAAGCTAGTTCCGATGCATGGATCTCGGAGATCCGGAGCTACTTGAAAGACAACATCCTTCCTGATGATGATGTATCCGCTGACCGGCTAGTCAGATTGGCTAAAAGATACACGCTGGTAGAAGGGGATCTCTACTGGCGTGGTGCCAATGGCATCCTAATGCGGTGCATCACAAGGGAAGAAGGCTGCGAACTCCTCGAAGAAATCCATGGAGGCGAGTGTGGGAACCACGTGTCTTCCCGCACGCTGGTTGGTAAAGCCTTTCGGCATGGTTTCTACTGGCCTACAGCACTCCAGGATGCAACTGAGCTGGTGAAGAAATGTGAAGCATGTCAATTCCATGCAAAGCAAATTCACACATCAGCTCAGCCCCTACAAATGATACCTCCTACATGGCCCTTCGCTGTGTGGGGGGTGGACATCTTGGGACCTTTCCCAAGAGCCATCGGAGGTTACAAGTTCCTGTACGTCGCCATTGATAAGTTCACCAAGTGGCTGGAAGCAACTCCAGTTGTGACAATCAACAAGCAATCTGCAATCAACTTTTTGCAGTCCATTGTATGCAGATTTGGAGTCGCAAACAAAATCATCACTGATAATGGGACCCAATTCACAAGCTCTGCATTTCAAGGATATTGCAAAGACCTCAGCATACAAGTTTGCTACGCCTCCGTAGCTCACCCAGCAAGCAATGGCCAAGCCGAGAGAGCAAATACTGAAATCCTTAAAGGACTCAAGACGCGCACATATGAGCGCTTAAAAAACATGGGGCTAACTGGATTGAAGAGCTTCCGCCCACTTTATGGGCCAACAGGACATCTCCAAACTGGTCAACTGGAGAGACACCCTTCTTTCTGGTGTACGGAGCTGAAGCAATCCTTCCTCCAGAAATCACCTTGGGTTCACTCCGGGTCCGGACCTTCGACGAAGCCGCGCAGGACCAGCTCCGGCGTGAAGACCTAGACCTCCTTGAGGAGGGAAGGTGCCAAGCAGCTGTTCAGAATGCCCTATATCGCCAAGCCCTACAGCGTTATCACCAGCGGCATGTACACAACCGACAGCTCGAGGAAGGTGATCTGGTGCTACGGAGAATACAATCCAGAGAAGGGTTAAACAAACTTTCCCCCGGCTAGGAGGGACCCTTCCGAGTGATTAAAGTATCCCATCCCGGAAGCGTTCGCTTGGCTACTGAGGATGGGACACCTCTCCCAAATCCTTGGAACATCGAGCACCTCCGTAAGTTCTACACTTAATACCACGGAGGTGAGTCTTGAGTAACTTGAGGTGTATGTTATAGAGTCATTGTACAGAGTCGGGTAGTTCCTCCGGGAGAGCAGCCGAACCTTTCTCGAAAGGTCCGCAAAGTTCATGCAACACTTGTCATAGTCTCAGGACTAAAAGTGTGGCTAACTACCCTGGGTCAAACGAGAAATGAAACACGCTTAGCCTGGTTCCGTATCCTAAGAGTGTACTTGTTTCCCCTGTACCCCGGACCTATAATGAAAGACATCTTCATGTGAAACAGACTCCACGTGCATTTATTTTGTACAGGCTCAACATTTTTATTTTTCTCTTTCTTGTCTATAACAAAGACATGCAATTCTTAAGAAATTTTAGTTCGACCGGTTTATATACGATACGAGTTGTATTGTCAATTCTTTTGGATTCAAATATTGTTCATGGACAACTCGCCTGAAAGCCGCCAAGCCAACCTAGGGCTAGAGTGTGCTATCGACTTAGCCTGGTCAAGCACCCTAAGTACGCCACTCTACCTACACCCCGGCAGGCCGAAGTAAGGCGGGTCCATGTACAGTTAGATCTGGAAGAAAAGACAACGCATTCGATTGTATTTAGAATCGCGTTTGACTTAAAATCTTCTTGAGAATCGTAAGCCGCGACGAAGTTATAGACAAGAAACGAATTTTATTATTTTTCTTGGCTTAAGTGTGCAGGAAAAATAAAATCTACGTTGATGGAGAAAAACCGGAGCTAACAAAGATCTGACTCCCCTAGGTGGCTTGTAATCGATGTTAAGCATCACCGGAGTAATCAAGCTCGGATCAAGCTCCGGTAAAGCTAAGGGGGCCAGCCGTCAACGCTGAATAAAAGATGGTGAGAAGACCCCACAAATGGAGTCTGCTGCCAACAAACTAAGTGTTGGCAAAGGTCACTGCCGGAGCTACTAAGCTCCGACACCCCGGAGGACTAACTATCGATGCTCTACGCGTTGATAGAGACTATTGCCGGAGCTACCAAGCTCCGGCGATAGACAATGCCGGAGCTTCTAAGCTCCGACAACCTCAGAGGGCCTTCACTATCGAAGACTTCGGACTTAAATTCTACAAGTTCGGAGCAAATGAGTCTTCAACAAAACATAATATCCTCTTGGTACATGTTCACAATCAAATTGTGTACATCTACCAGGGGGCCAAGTGAAGACAAAAGTGTTGAAGACAAAAAGTGAAATTCACAAAAATTTGGGGATTTCATTTATCTGGAGACAAGGAATTACATCTGGAGACAAGGGATTACAAAATTGAGGAAGAAGAAGAGAAAATACAAGTGAGAACTACAGAGATGGTCCTAGACCCTATGGAAGAATTTGGCGACTTTTTGGGCAACCTTCGACACGTTGGCTCGGGCAGCTTCCCCTTCTCCTTTGACGGGACCTTCAAGCACCGGGTCTAGAGGAAATTGGGAGTTCCGGCTGGTGTAGCACGTCAGCACATATTCTGCGACGTTCTTCGCCAGGGATTGCCCCTCAACCTCCAATTGGTCCGCGATGACATCGCCCACTTTGGAGAGTTTGCTGCCTGTCGAGCTCAACGCCTGCAACGCCAGGTCCAGCTCCGGCTCCGGATCATCCGGGCGCACGGGGCTGAAGCCCATCGGTGTCAGCGCGTCGTTGGCCTTGCCCAGGAACTCCCAAATCTGTAGGGAGTCTGCAGTCCTTAAGCCCTTTATTTCTTCCAAGGATCTTCTGGCCGCCACCAGTTCAGAATTCTCGCGGGTGAGGCACTCAACTTCTTTGGCGTTTTGCTGAATCTTCTCAGCAACCCGCTTTTCGAGTTTTCCGAGCTCCTCCTCCCGGAGGTGGATCTTGTTCCAGCGGTCGACCAGGTCCTTTTCTCTGCCCCTCACTTTCTTCTCCCTGGTAGTAAGGGCACACTCTTGTTCGTAGAGTTCCTGCCCTCGCACCCAGGCCTTCTCCTCTTCCTCATGGCAGCGCTCTTCCAATTTCTTGGCGCGCTCCTCGAGGCCCTTGTCAGCCAGAGCCACCTTCTCGGCGAGCTCCTCCTCCCTCCTCAGGACGTCATCCCACAGCTCTAGGAGTTTCTGCTCTTCATCTTCGAGCCGTTTCTCCCTCTCTTCAAGTGCCTCTCGGCGCTTGATGAGTGTAGTATTAATGTCCTCAAGCCTTTCGTGGCGTTCATCGGCCGCACTATTGGATGCTTTGGCCTGATCGTAGATCTCCCGGGATTGAGCGTCGAGGGCACGAGTCATACTCTCCCTGTCATCCAGTAACTTGCCCCAATACTCCAGGCAGATCTTCTCCCGCTTGATCCACTCTTTGTCATCTGCTAGCCTCGACTGCGCCAGCTTGGTCTCGAAGTAGAGCCGGTTACGCCACCGCCTAAGGGTTTGGCGCTCCTCTTCAAGAGCCTTGCTGTCGTGGAAGAAGGCCAGTTGGACTTGACACAGACTGGAACATGCATTGTCAATAGACAGTGACAACGGGATAGGTTCCGGACCTGCTGGGGTCTCCTCCGCTGGTTCCAGCGGGTTTTCAGATACAAAAATTGGGTCCCACTCCACAAGAGTGGTCCCCTGAGTCTCCATGGCACTAGGGCTGTCCTCCGGGATGGCCTCAGTCGCCATCGAGAAGGGCCCTGCTGCCAGGTCTTCATTCACCCCCTCAGACAGGGGGCCAGCGACTTCACCAGGGCACTCCGGCTCAGCCGTGGTACCTCCGACGTCGTCACTTCCGGAGCAGGGGCCACTTCTGGCTCCGACCTTGGCACCTCCTCCGATGGGGGCTCGAGCTCCGACACTTCTGTATCAACCGGCTCGGGAGCCGGAAGATCTTCATCTTCAATCGGCCCTACAGCCGGAGCTCCAGCAATTACCGGCTTTGCGGCCGGTGCTTCTAAGGTAGCCGGCCCAACCGCCGGGACTTCCTCAACATCCGGCGCGCACGCCGGGACTTCAATCACCTCCGGCTCGACCGCTGGAGCTTCAACACTTTCCGGCTCTAGGGCCGGAATCACAGCTTCTTCCGGCTCAACGGCCGGAGCTTCCATCATCTCAACACCAGGAGCTTCAACAATTTTCGGCTCCGAGGCCGGGACTACTACTTCCTCTGGCTCAACAGCCGGAGCTTCCATCACTGCAGCACCTGGACCTAGAGCTTCAACCTCCGAGACAGGTGCCGCTGGCGCATCTTCACTCCCGCGGTCCGGCGCTACCACGGGAGCCTCTGGGGATGAGTCGAGGTCCATGACCACGACAGGCGGCGCCGGAGCTGTCGCAGCTTCATCCACCACTTGGGGCGGCACCAGGACAGGAGCAGAAGCTTCCACCCTCACGGCTTCAGCCGCTGTAGCTAAGGGTGGAGCCCCACTCCCCTTCTTGGGGACGCTGCAGATGATGAACGAAGAAACTTAAAAAATAGTTACTACAATTAAAACAACTATCCAAGGTAAAGATTAAAAATTACCTTGGGAGGCTTCCGCACCAGCTTGTGCGGAACCTTTTTCCCGGGCGTTCTGGGCTGGTCATAGCCGGCGTGGAAGCTCCGGAAGGCCCCCCGGAACTCGTCGCGGCCACGGGTGTTTCCCGAGTCGAGGCCCCCCTCGATCGGGAAGAACCCCTGGACCTGGAGGCCTCCACCGGCCCAGGTGCTGGAGTCGCATGCCCGGAGCTAACACCCCGGGAGGACCCACTACGGGAACAGTCGCGCTTCGGGAGGACCCCACTGCGGGAACAATCGCGCTCCGGGAGGACCCCACTGCGGGAACAGTCGCGCTCCGGGAAGACCCCACTACGGGAACAGTCGCCGCAGTTGTAGAAGACCTTCCCCTCCGGGGAGAAGGAGCCGATGCAGAAGTAGCGGGCGTGACGGACCTTCCGTTGGTGTACTGCAGCTTCCTCTTCCGGCTCACAGGTTCATCTGCCAGCTCCTTGCCCTTGCCGATGACCTCTCGGCTTCGGAGCAGGGTCGGAGCCATCCTCGGGCACTCCGGGGATCACTACCCTGGTGGTTGATCTTCTCTCGACGACACCAAGGTCGTCAAGCATGGGCATCTTCCGCCGGAGCTCCCTGTTGAACTCCACTTCCACGTTCAGAGGAAGAAAAGCTGATGGCGGAGTCAAGTCGTCACCATCAACGTCGATGCTGTGTTGGAACTTCTTGAGGTGGAACTCCAAGGTTTTCCCCACCATGTTGGACTTCAGCCCGGTCTCGACCCGATCGTCGTCCATCACGCTGTTGAGGGCCCATGCGAGTTTCTCTCTCCTCTTCAGCGATGCCCACCTGTTGACCAAGAAGTTGCAAAACACCACCTGAGGAGTCAATCCTCCCTCCACGCATTGGCGGATCCTGGTCAAAGCAGGGTTGAAGGCTTCCCCCAGCATCGGAGCTTCACTCCAGATTGACGTGTCGATACTCGGAAGGCCTTTGGGCAGCTCCAGCCTCTCGTGCTCCTCCACCCGGATGACTATCCAGTCCTTCTTCCAGTATCCCACTTCCCAGAGGGAAATTACTGGAGGTACTTGAATGGGCACTTCTTGCGCTTCACGAAGTAGTAGAAGCCAAGGTACTCATTGCTCCTGCCGGTGGTATGGACAGTGAAGAAGGTCCGGAAGAGTTCAATGCAGGGAGGATGCCCACCCACATCTCACAGAAGTGGACGAAAATGGACACAAGAAGAATGGAGTGGGGGCCGAGATGATACAACTGCAGACCATAGAAGTCTAGCAGCATCAAGAAAAAGGAAGAAAAAGGTGGGATCAACCCCACCATGGCGTACGAGGAGAAGTACACCATTTCTCCGGCGTGCTCCTTCTCAAATGGGAGCTCTCCACCGGCGCGGATCGAGCGGTTGAAGAAGTCCGAGGACCATCCCATGAGGGCCCGGACCTTCTTCAGGTCGCCGTCGGTCTTCAAGCGACTCTCGTGGAGACCCAACTCCATCGCGGCACGGCTAGGCAAGAGAGGAAAAGTGAAGCACAAGTTGGGAGTTTGAGCGCAAGAACAGATGAGAGGCGTAAAGAACTCCCGACGGTGCGCGCTTTCCTTCTTAAGAAAGCCCTCACAACGCTTGGATGGAAACCGCAAGGAAGTCGAAGATACCATCCAAAAATTCCACCCAGCCGATGACAAGGGGGCCCGGGACCACCCCGACGATCAAGTCGAGGTTCTTACCCAGGCAAACGGTTGTCATCATCAGGCGGGAAACCCAAAGGCGGCGTCCTGACAAGGCGCGCGGAACCGATACAGCTTTCGTATTGGGAACCGGCGACCTTCAATTGCGTGAGATCCGCACGCCAAAGATATCATCTACCGCGCGCGGGATACGCCACGCGGCGAGGATTTAACTCCAAATACTCGCCAACGGCACCTCCAAAGACCTTTGAAGACTCAGTTCAAAAGTTGCGAGGATGGACCCACCTCCAGCGGAATGACTTCACCCCAGTGGTCTTCCCCGGAGGTAGGTCCAGGGGGCCACTGTCGGTACCCTGGAAACCGTACACCCCTTGAGGTTATAAAGATCTCAAAGGAAAGTCATCTACTTGATTTGAAGACCTTCGGAGGCCCACATGTCAGATATAACCGGACCCGCTTCTCCAGCATGGTTAATACCAGGGTTGCCACGTGTACTATAAAACCGGAGCTACCGCCCACAAGGGGGAAGCTCCGGGCCATGTACCGAAATGGCACCTCCGGACATGACCCCAGACCGAGAGAAGCTCCGGACCTGACACGTGTCAAGTAGTTCCGGAGCTGCCTATTTCCCACAGTATGCTCCGGAGCTGCCACGTGTCCAACCATCGGAGCTTCAGCCTCTGATCTCCGGAAGACTCCATAACGGCTCCAGATCTTCACAGGGGAATCAAGGACTTCAAGACGCGATTAAGTGTCATTAATACCATATTAATGACACACGATCGGATGACCAGTAACGGTGCTGTCAAAGCCCATTACCCGGTCGTTAAGGACAATTAAATGTGTTGAATAAGTTTTAATACTAGTAACCGCCGGGGCCACATGTCGGGTCAGGCTAACTTGTAACGGCCTACCCTTGTACTATAAAAGGACAGGCCGACGACACGTTCAAGGGGGCTAGACACACATTCCATAGATGCTCGGTACAAGCTCATACAGCTAATACAACACCAACACACCCGTGGAGTAGGGTATTATGCTCAGGCGGCCCGAACCACGTAAACTTCCTTGTCTCCTGTGTCATTCACATTTCACCTTCTTGAATCTTCGCGCGCCCACACCGAACATCAAACTCCTCTAACGCTTTGGTAGTGTTGGGAGATCTGCCGGTTCCAAACCACCGACAGGCGCGGTGCATAACCAGGGCGTTGTACAAGAGCAGAGGAGCTGTAATATGGCGCATTAGGAGGCGCAAAGCGAGGGTGCACATTACTTCCTTGTTGCTGTCCTTGATATGGCGCCTTCCTCGTGTTGTCTTGCTCCATCTGTCGGACCTTGTTCTCGACCACAATTGTTTTGTCCACAAGCTTCTGGAAGTTGGCATAATCACAATTTAGCAATTGCACTTGGATTTTATTGTTAAGGCCCCTCATGAACAAATATTGCTTCTGGTTGTCCCGACTAACATCTTCAGGGGCATACCTTGAAAGTTGAGAAAATTTATTGAGATATTCACCCACGCTCGATCTTCCTTGCCTAAAGTTTTCAAACTCTTGCCTCTTCAAAATCATGACACCTTCCAGCACATAATGAGAACAGAAGCTCTCCTTGAATTTGGCCCAAGAAATCCACTCTTGATTCTCATGAGCATTGCATAAGGAATCCCACCAATCCGCAGCTACTCCAACTAGTTGATGAGAAGCAAATAGCACTTTCTCCAAATCGCGGCATTGGACAATAGCAATCTTCTTCTCCACGGACTTCAGCTAATCAATAGCATCCATAGGGTCAGCAGCTTGAGCAAAGGTTGGCGGCCTAGTCCTCATAAATTCTCCCAGCCGGTTGTGAGGAGGTGGGGGTGGCGGTGGAGGCATGTGGGGCTGGTTGTTGACGTTACCAGCCTGCAGATGTCCCATAGTATGTATCATGGTCTGCATGAGCTGGTTTTGCATAGCCAAAAGTTGTTCAATGTTGATGGCTCAATGAGCAAGTCCTTGTCCATTGTTGTTCTAAGGTGCTCCATTATTCTCCTCCTCATCATTGCCAACACTTTGGTTGCGAGTCCTAACCATCTGAAGAAAAGCATGAGATAAGAATTTAGAAGACGTCCCCAACTATATGCATCAAGGGATGTGAAACTAAGCAACTAAACTACACTAGCCTATGTGGACATGGCAATGCTAAAGCATCCCAAAATCCTCTATTAACCACACAAGCAAACAATATATAGCAAACAGCACACCAAGCAAAAACACTTTTATTCTTGAGTGTTCCTATGTGCTCTAAAGTGTCCATTCTATCTAGGTTGCGTCCTATGGTCAACTTGGCTCTGATACCAATTTGTGACACCTGATTCCGAAAAATGAACCAAGTGAACGCATATGTGTGCCAAGGATGTTCAACACACATACACGAGTGCATTCACAAAAGGATATACAAAAAATTACCACAGAACAAGATTAATTAATCACTTTTATTACACAATTTATAATATCCTCGAATACAAGCTCTAATGAATATTAATGACAAGTTGAACTAATGCAGTAGAAATAAACTAATAAGCAACTAAGCAAAAAGGGATAGCGCAGCTCCAACACTCCACAGGCAAAGTTGACGGTAGACACGGCCTAGAACTCCACATTATCATCATTATAATCCCAATCCTGACCTGCAACTGTTGGTGGGGGAATTGCAAGGGTGAGTACATGTCGTACTCAGCAAGTGTGGAAAGTACGACATGTAGCTGATTCAAATAACGACAATAATAATGGCTAAGTGCGAAAAGGTACATTAAAACATTTGAAAAGCAATATATTATATATATTTGAAGTAAACCCATCATAGACCATAATTATTAACATAGTACCAGTCCATATTCCAATAGCATCATCCATATACCAAATTATTACCATCAATCATATCCAATACCAGAATTTAATCCATAACCATCCATAATCATTACCAAACAATAACATGTACCAAACCATCCCAAATCTCAATTTCCCTATAATCATTTAGGTCATCCAGGCGCTCATAACCGGGAGCACAGCTATCATGATAGTTTCATTAGACTCTACAGAGTTTGTACCACTTTACCCACTGTGATTTCATCACCCGTCGGCAACTAAAGAACCTCTCTTATGCCAATGACAATTCCTTTGGTGTATGGCCAAGAGATCACAAAATAGCCTTTACAAAGGGATCACTAGCCTATTTAGACCCCACTGAGGTTTCACCGGTGGCGATGCCTCCAACTGAGCACATCTTCAACCAAGGGCCCCCTCTTGAGCCATTTGGATCCCAGGGTAGTCCCACCAATCATCAACAAACCCAATCCGACTACCCCTTCCCCGAGCATCCTTAATGGTCCAAATAGCACTGGCAAAGCCCTAATTAATCAGCTACGCCGCACCCATACTTGGCCTCGTGGTGGCACCGTAGTCCTAGCTTATTCTCGCATGAACCGGTCCTTAGACCTAAAGCAAGCAACCACCATAACATCCAACCCATCCACATACCAGGCTTGCTTAGATCACCCATTACCATATCATATTAACCAGTTCATGCTAATCATCATCTCATTAATGCATAATTAGATAGTATACTTGTTTTCCCATCCCAATTAATTAAGCGTAGCAAAAAGGGTAAAAATCTCATCCTGACTCTCTACCATGAATTCCAGGTGACAAGGGTGGTTAAAAAGATCTAGTAAGCTTCCTACCATAGGATTTCCCATCAATTTGACACAAGCATGCAGTTTTCAAACAAAACATTTATTTTTAAAACGGGATCAATATGCTTCAAGGACACTTGCCTTGCTCTTGGGATTGGTTCGGGTCAAAGCCTTCAAACTCTTGGTGTTGTAGATCCTCCGCGGCACTCTCTAGTGCAAATCCGTCTAATCCGCACAATAAACATACAAACAAGAATTGCAATCAATAGATGCACAAACATTACTCAATATGACATGACATGCATGATTAATGCAAATGCAAGGTGGAACTTGTTAATGAGTTGCTTTTAATGATCACTAACTAGTTCTAATAGTTATTTACAAGTTTATACAGGTTTGGATTTGATTCGATCTAATTTAGAATTAATTCAATAGAAATTAACTAGGAAAATTGGACTAGCCCGCTACATACCGGACAAGTCTGCACTGCGCGAGATCAGCAGATTAGGGTTTCCTAGATTGACTTGAATTTGAAGATTTGGGATTGAATTCACGTAAGGAAAAGAGAATAGAAGGTGTACTAGGTGTTTAGAACTCCAATGAATCAATAATCTTAGAGGCAACACTTGGATCTTGACGATCTAGGGTTGATGAAGAACTTGATGGTGGATTGTTGATGAAGAACGCGAAGTTGATGGAGAACTTGATCCTCTTTCGTTTCCTCCTCTTCTTCTTCTTGCTTGGGACCTCCTTCTCCCTCCTTGGCGGCGGCTATTCACAGGCTAGGGTTTGGGTGTGGTGGAAAAGTGGCAAATAGATGTCAAGCCAAGGGGTGGGGTTGTTTATATGGAGGTGGAGGCTAGGGTTAGATGGATTTCGAGTTTGGCATGAGTAGGGGTTGGTTTAGAGTCCCACATGGGCTCTAAAAGAGTTAGGCACGACGTTCCTATGCCCACTTAAAGTAAAACCCACGAAACAAGTCGTGAAACAAAAGATCAACTCGGAGTCGCGATATATTGGACAAGTCTGAAAAGGGCTGGACTAGTCCGAAGTTGGACAGAGAGAAATTGGACAAGTCCGAACTGGACATCGGAGAAGTCCGAACTTATTCAGAGGGGAAAACAGACAAGTCTGGCCAAAAATCGGACAAGTCCGACTTTATTCAGAGGGAAAAACGGACAAGTCCGTCGGAAGACCGGACTAGTCCGGGGACTTAGAAAATTTTCAAGGATTTCGAACACCGAACTAGTCCGCATAGGACCGGACAAGTCCGAAGGTGTCCAGAGGGAAAAACAGACTAGTCCGCAGCAAAACGGACAAGTCCGTTTAAAGTCAGAGAGAAATCAGACTAGTCCGCACCAAAATCGTACTAGTCCGCAGTTCCCAGAATCCTTAAGTGCGGTTTTGTTTCTAATTCATTTTAAACTTGTTCATTTTTATGTTGCTCAGTATTAAACATGTATTGGAATGTATGCAATGCATGATGCATGAAAATGAGGGTGTTACAACATGGCAATGACTCATTATTCATTCAAGTGTATGTGGATGATATAATCCTTGGTTGTGCTTCTCATGATCTTGTGTCCAAGTTTTCAGCTATGATGAGTTCAGAATTTGAAATGAGTATGATGGAAGAACTCACATACTTTTTGGGGTTGCAAATCAAGCAAACCAAGGAAGGTACATTTGTGCATCAAACGAAGTATACAAGAGACCTTCTCAAGTGCTTCAACATGGACAAAAGCAATCCTCTTCGGACACCAATGGGTACAACAACGACACTTGAACTTGATGAAGATGGTGAACCCGTGGATCAAAAAGAATATAGAAGCCTGATTGGATCACTTTTGTACCTCACGGCATCAAGACTGGACATACAATTCAGCGTATGTCTTTGTGCATGATTTCAAGCTTCCCACGTGCTTCACATCATCGAGCCGTCAAAAGGATTTACAGGTACTTACATGGAATTCAAGAATTTGGCATTTTTCTTCCTTCTTCCTCAACCATTACTTTAAAAGCTTTTTCGAATGCTGATTTTGGGGGTTGTAGGATTGATAGGAAAAGTACTTCAGGTGCATGTCATTTTCTTGGTAATTCACTTGTTGCTTGGTCCTCTAGAAAACAAAGCTCAGTTGCACAATCCACAACCGAATCTGAATATGTAGTTGCTGTTAGTGCTTGCTCACAAATTCTTTTGATTGTTCAAACTCTTAAGAACTATGGGATTGATCTAGATAGGGTTCCATTGTTTTGTGATAACACTAGTGCTATTTGCATTGCTAAAAACCATGTGCAACATTCTAGAACCAAACACATTGACATTAGGTATCACTTTCTCCGTGATAATGTTGAAAAACAACATTGTGTTTCACCATGTAGATACCGGACAACAATTGGCTGACATTTTTACAAAATCTTTGGATTTCACTCGTTTTTGTTTCATTGGTAGTGAAATAGGGGTTATGCATCCTCATGGCTTAAATTGAGGAGGAGTTTTGAAACTTGAGAAGTCTATGTATGAATCTGAATTTAAAAGTAATATTAGCATAGTATTTCATACATATATGACTTTGTGATTCCTTTTACATGTTGAAAGTTGTTACTACATTACTCGTATTATACATTTTGTAGTTTTTGCCTTGACTAGTAATTGGAATAGTTACTTACACTAAATCTGGTCATGATCAAACATTCTTGCTGTTTTGAACTTGTTGCATGATCACAAGTGCTTTTAATCATAAAGAATTAATCAAGTAATCAACTCACATGTTGAGTTTTATGATCAAATATAAATTTAAAAAAGATCAAGAGAATATGCATGCATCACACTTCTTCTTTTGAGACGGCTTATCATTGCACTTAGATATGAGAAGTTGTGTATGACTAAAACCATGTTCTTAAGCTTCTGATTGTCAAATGACATAGGTTTGGCTTGGTTGGTTAGAATAAGACAGATGCGCATATAATCTCTTGCAAATGTCATATGATCTAAATTTGTGATTTGAAAAATAATAAAATTGCAGCAACAAGTGTCATGCCTTCATGTATATGTTAATATGCTCATAACAATTAAAATTTCTCTTTTGTACCTTGCTGAATACATTGTCAAAGGGGGGGAATTGATCACACATTGCACATATTCACAATTGTTTTGACACGATTCTTCTCAGGGGGGAATTTTTGTATTTCTGTTTTTCTTCTCATTTTATTTCTGATTTACAAAGGGGGGAAAATATGTATAGGGGGGTAATTTTGTTTTCAAAACTTTTCATGTGAATAAGCCAATGTTCGGATTCTAAGCGGTGTTGCCAATGCATTCGTCAAGGGGGAGATTGTGAGACCTATGTGTGCTGAATACATTGGCTATGACGATAAAAGTTTTGAATATCACCAAAACACCTTTCAACAAGGTCTGACTCTAGGTCTGAGCTCCTGCAAGGTCCGACAATAGGTTCGACTTGTTTTGGGTAGCTCCGGCAAGGTCCGACAATAGGTCCGACTTGTTTTGGGTAGCTCCGGCAAGGTCCAACTTACATTTTCTAGGTCCAACTTATTTTGGTTAGGTCCAACTTGTTGTGGCTAGGTCCAACTAGCTTTGGTAAGCTCTGGCGCTAGGTCCGAGTAGCTTTGGTTAGCTCCAGCGCTAGGTCTTGCTAGCTTTGGTAAGCTCCGCTTCAAGGTCCTGCTAGCTTTGGTAAGCTCCGGTTCAAGGTCTGATTAGCTTTGGCATGGTCCGATGCTAGATTGCAATGGTTCTACTTTTACTTTGTATTGATTTGAACTTGCTTTACATCTATGAAAAGTTTTCTTAATATTCTTTTACTAAGTTTTTGGTGTTTTTTGCTATGGTTTGCAACATGCTTATGTGACGTACTCACGTAAGATGTTCTGGTTATCGAAACTAACATGAGTCAAGTCGAGGACTTGTGCTCGTAAGTATCGGTTGTTTATTCATGTGCAGGTGTTTCTTAAGTTCAAGATATGGCTGGTGACCGGATCCATTGAACTAGTATTAGGAAGAAGATGAGGTTCAACAACTAAGTTCGGGAGGAATTGTGGTTGAGTTGATCGGGAGATTGCGCAGCATGTTTGAATCAAAAACAATGTATATGAAGGTATCATGGACGTCGTTGGAAGATGTTTGCACGAGTGCAAGGAGTTCATGGACGTGGCTACATGGCTCTGAGGTGTGATGAAGATATGTGGACGTAAAATTAATCGGAAAGGTCCAACCGACTAGGTTATGGACTCAGGTTGCGGCAGAGTCGGGTTTGACTCAAATATGGAAAGATTTGAGTTGGTTATGATAGGATTTCGTGTGAGTCATGAAGTTTGGTTTTTTAGGAATGTGGGAAACGTTCCTAAGGTGTTTGGAAGTCTTGATATTGCTTCTATCTGCGTATAGAAGAGTCTTGAGTAGTTATGGAAAGTTTCGGTTGAATCTGAGTAGGATTTCAGTCCTAGTTAGGATTGGGTTGGCCTAAGGGCTGGTTATATAAGCATGGGAGGCCAGAGCTCATGGTGCACGACTTTGGAGCTGTTCCTCTTGTGGTTTTATCAATAAAATTTTTAGTTTAAAGGAACTTTTGTGCCTTGTTCGTCTAACTTGTTTCAGACAAGTTTTTCTCGTCGAATTTCTGCATAGCACTACCTTGCTTCGGTGGTTTTATCATAACTCAAGTTTTACAAATTCAATTGACGTGATTCTTTTTGGGTTGTCTTGACAACTTTATTACCTGTCATCTTCGAAAATTTCACGGTCATTGGATTTGTGGTTTTGAATCTACACGAGTTTCATTGTAGTGTTGCACATCTGGTTTTTCTCGGGTAGAACAGATTGACCTTCGTTCAATCTTTCAATCGTAACTTGAGTTTTTCTCAATGGTTTTTCTTGATTCTTGTTGTCGTGTATTCGTGACTTGGTTCTACACAATCTATACTGGTTTTGTTACGAGTGATCATGTTTAGATTAGTCGCACACACAATTTCTTAACGGATTGATTTTCTACCGAGGAGTTTTTGTTGCTTCTGCTGAAAAAGTTTTAAATCTACCATTCACCCCCCCTCTTGTAGCTTTTCACGTGCTCATCGATCCTACACCTGCCCAAGAGGTTGAGCTCCCATTTGAATTACTAAGTTTCCACGCGTCGTGTCCCTCTTAATAGTACGGATTTTCCTATGACTCAAAGAGAAATAGAAAACCTATTTCTACTCCACTTTTTACGCCTTTTCTCCTTTTTCGTGAATTTCATTCCGTACTAAAATCTCTGCAAAAACTCAACCAAAGTCATTATCCCTTTAATTGTTTGTGATTAATCAACCAAAACCCACAAGGGACCTAGATGCACTTTCAATCTCCCCCTTTTTGGTGATTGATGACAACCAATTAAAGCTTCCAACAATTAGATAAAATTTTTTTTGAGTATTAAGGGTCTATGAGCTTTTGATTAAAATGGGATTAAATGAGCTCATATACTCTTAATACTCGTGGGGTGCCTACATGCATTTTGTATGAAGGGCATTGTGATGCATTATATGAAAGCAAGTGAATAATCATTGATGACTTGAATTAAACTAAGCGTCCATAACATAAGTCCAACATAAGCATCACAAGTAGAATGACAAGATAAAGAGTTCACACAAAATAAATAGACACATGCATCACAAGTAGAATGACAAGATAAAAAGTTCATACACAACAAAATAAATAGATACATGTCCATGTCCATAACTAAGATATATACTTCTCCTCCTTTGGCATCAAGGCACCAAAAAGTAGAAAAGCTAAAAGAGTCCTAGTATCTACTCGTTGTCGCTCCCTTCGGTATTTCCACTCTCTTGCTCCTCTTCATACTCACTTTCTTCATCATCTTCATCATCACCAGAACGAGCAGTTGCAGGAGCACTAGAAGTAGCACCTGCCCTCGAGAAGAAGGCAACTTCTGACTCGGACAGCTCAAGAAACTCAGGAGGCACTTCGTCATCGCTGTCATCTGACATAGGGGCAGGGGTAGATGGAGATGCTCTTTGATGGATGCCATGTCTCTCTTATGCTGCTTTGCTAACTTCTGGACTGATATCTGAGTGGAGCGACACATGGAGAACATAGTCTTAAGAACCTTCAAAAGTCCTGAAGAATAAGAAGGCTGCTGTGGCACAGGAGGAGGAGGCTAAGATGAGCACCTCCTAGGTGAGCTAGGCTAAGATGGTGCCGAAGGAGCTCTCATAGGAAGATGAAGCTCCGAAGGCTTCTGAGGCACTAGAGGCCTATGCACCACATCCTTCATAAATTTCTTGCCAGAAACTATCTCAATAAGTTCCATGATGTAAGGAGCATAACAACAAGACCTAGTAGGAGTCTCTGAAGCAATGTAAATCTCCTCATAGATGTAGTCAAAGGCATTGAACATCTGTTGGCTGGTAAGGAGCTTGATGATATTTTGACTGTTGTGGTTGATCCAGTTGGCATCGCCGTCGTCTTTAGGGGCTATCGTATTTCGGATGAGACGATTGAGCACAACATGGAAAGGACGTATCCCATGGATGTGAGGGGGCTGAGCAGGGTACCCCTCTGAGTAGAAGTCTAGCATCTCCTCAGTAGTCACAAGACGCTCCTCATGGATCTTCAATGGATGCCACAAACAATGCTCCATACCCAAGATGGTAGCAAAATTGTTGACGTTTCTTACATCGCAGATAGAAGTCCGCAAGCGCACGGAAACTGTCATGTAGCACTTCCCCTTAAGAGAGTGTTCCCAAGGGTATCGAATCCAAGGAATGTGTGTGTAATCTTACAAACTAATTTACCCAAGGACACAAAGTTGCTTTGTAGGCAAGGAAGAGAGAGGAATTCAAAGTATTGATTCTAATTCGAAAGAATTTGCAGTAGCTGTTTGCTTCGGGCACGGGTTTACCCCTAGCAATACTAGGTTGACTCCCGCCAAGAGCCTATGACATAGCCAAACGTGGAGGATTACAAAGGATAGATAGGGATGTCACCACCTACTTCTTATCTCTTCAATCTGTGGATCTATGAGATATTCATTGGTGATTTCTAACCTAAGCACCACGCTTACATTATAAATCACAACTCTAGTTGTTTCGAACACAAAGCTACAACTAGAGCCTCTAATAAATTAAAGCAATGAACCCAC
Source organism: Tuctoria greenei (assembly GCA_036927565.1). Taxonomy (NCBI): domain Eukaryota; kingdom Viridiplantae; phylum Streptophyta; class Magnoliopsida; order Poales; family Poaceae; genus Tuctoria; species Tuctoria greenei. The sequence goes on along the minus strand of JAYESD010000012.1, from coordinate 107,940,085 downwards.
AAGTAACTACTTGTGCAAACTAATATGAATTGAGAATCAAACTTGAATTGAATTCAAAAAGGGCTTACTTGATTTGAGTACACCTTTGTAGGGATACAAGTGTAGAAGAGGGACTTGACAAGCCCAAGCCTCCTTCTCCTAAACTCTCACCTCACTCTCCTTCTACTTGACAGCCTCTAGGACTACTCTAAACCTTAGGAGTGATATTCTATTCTCAACTTTTGGTGTGTGTGCGAAGTGAGGCGTGGGGTTCTATTTATAGAGAGGGGAAGGGTTGGTTCCCGCCACCAAATATGCACAAATCAGTCACCCATGACTTCTTCAAGCCGGGAGGAGCCAACACGTGCCATTTGACCGGGTTTGGCGGCACTCCCTAGTCGGCTGACTAGGGAGGTCAGCTGACCTAGTCTTAGCCCCGTTGGGGCTGTGTTTCCTCCATGTCTCTGCCAGGTGGGTCATACCCCCTTATATGGGTGCTACACCGTTGGATGGCCTCGGATACTTCTGTATGTAGGCCATTTGATCCATGTGATGACAGGTGGCATCGCCTGATTCATCGAAATCCAATTTTATCGATTACTCCCTGCATGTCTTGGTATTTTTGGGTCTAAATTCACCTGCATACAAATAAACACCAACACTTATGGAATTGATTAGTTTTTAACCCTACCACTACGTCGTGTTTCTCTTTTGTGCATATTATGAGGTGAACTGGGGGTCTAAATATGGCACTTAAAGACCATCAACAAACTCCCCCACACTTAGTCCTTAGCTCGTCCTCGAGTGAAGGCAAGAAAAAGAACTAAGGTGATTTCATAAATTTGCTATAAGTTAGAAAAAGAGAATACTAGATATTTCAACTCATACCTCAATTCATGAATTCCCTCTGTGGAACGTGGCTACCACATCAATCTTGGGTGTTTGAAGAGTGGAATGGTTGTAATATAGTTTTCTTGGATCTTCCCCTGCCGAAATGATCTGTCGATTTGCTATATTCAGAAAGTCAAAGAAACAATTGCCCTTATCTCTCAATTGGAATCTCTCAAGTCTCTCAAAGTGTTTTCATCCTCACCTTGGCATGTTGTGCCAATTTTATTCCTATACTAAATATGGCTATATCTGGAGCTTGGTAGGAATAATTGTGGCACACATTGCAATTCATATATTACTAAATCCAAAACTTGATCCTATGAGAGACTTATGCAACAAACAAATTGACAAAGAAAATTCTTGCGCACATGAATGGAATGGATATTTGTGGACTCCATGGTTTTCTCTCTTTAAGGATGAAACATGGATACTTTCTTTCTCTCTCTTTTTTTGGCATACTTCCTTTTTGGAAGAGTAGATGCTTTTTTTGGAGCCATGTCTTATACCCCTTTTATATTTTTCTAGAGATATTTTGATGATCAAAATGTATGGAGTTTCTTTATTGGATGGATGAATGGTGGATGCAAATTCTCAATGTGAGATATTTTGCATAAATAAGGTGCACAAGGATTTCTAAGTCAAAAAGTTCACGTTTGTCACTCAATTGGGTCACGAGTTTGACAAAGTTCAATGAAAAACAAAGTGGCATATGCATGTGGTTTGTTCAATAATTTGTGTCATATGGCTGTGATGGGTATTTAAATTTCCAATGAGAGAATCTGGCACAGTTCAAGACTCCAAATTGTGCAAACATCAAAATCCAAGCAAAGAGATATCTTCTGGAATAACTTATTTACCATATCACACTAGTCAAATACTTAGATGACGTGTTTTTCCTACTTTTCCTGTGGGAACCATAAACAAGACAATAAATCAAAATATAAAGTATTCAAATTTTCAGCTCAAGCAAATTTTGAATACCAAGTTTGACATTTTAATTTGTTGAGTTGAATTGCTTTCAAATATTCAGTATTAAATATTAAACCAACTCAAACAGTAATGTAGCATGCATATTCAGGGGTAGAAGATCCAAACCGAATTTGTGGAGCGAAATGGAGCCATATGGGGCCCATAATAGGTCAGCCGACCGGGGGGTTCGACTGACCCCCTTCTGGCCTTTCTGTTGCTTTGTTTTGATGTGTCGAGTTGTATGTTCGGTTACCACGTGTTTTGAGATGCAACGCATTTTTGTACGTCGGCATTTTGCGAATTTGGGATGCCTCCCCACACTTGTTCCCTGAATTCTTTATTCAACACAAATAAACTAAAGGGAGAACTTTACCAGGTTAGATGAACTGGTAAGTTCAGTTTATTAAACTCAAAATATGGGGATGCTTACATTATTCAATCTAAATTTAATGAAATAAAAATTTGGAATAAAACTAAACTAAGCTAGTAAGCATCCTCTGCGGTCGGTACATCTAAACTACGGAGCGTTGTAGATAGCGGGCTTCCCGACGGCATTGCATACGCGCCGCAACTTGGCTCCCATGCTACGGCGAACACCATCAATCTCCTCCTTGAGGGATATGAGTTCATCCTTCTGTTCCGCCCTTTCAATGCGCCCTTTAGCCACTAAGTCCTATAGCTTATTGTTCTCCAAACGGAGAGAAGCTAACTCCTTGGAAAGTTGTTCCACTTTAGGGGCATGAGGAGATTCCTCGTCGCTGTCCTCAAATTGACCAGGTGGCCCTCTGATGGCAGGTGGCGAGAGGTGATGCCTAATCTTGAAGGGTGACGAGCCCGTTGATTCCTCCATCGCCACATTATCCATTTGCTTGAAAAAGCCTTTTGCATAGCCTCCTTCAAGCTTGCGCACCCCATGGATAATGAGGCGGTGTCCCACACGCTCAGGCGAGGTAAGCGTAGGTGACTTGTAGTGGTGGCTCACTACATCATCATCCTTGGTCTTCAGAGCATACATGAACTCCTCGCCAGGCTGCAGCATTGGGAGAGACTCGTCTTTTTCAGGAAAAATGCGGGTGTTGACTGACTTAAGGCCAGCCGTAGTCAGACGACACGCAAGTGTCGTCGACTTCATGGGCGTCCTCCGAGAGGAGATTGACCGTGCAGCACCACGAGGCGTGGTGCTATGCAAATGCGGAGTCGTTGTTGGCGGTGAGATCATGGCGAGAGGTACAGTATCCAATGCCAATTATGGACTCCAAAGTGAGGGTGGACTTGTCATTGTCCGACGCAATGTCTCCGCTCAGGTTGAAGGTTGAGCTAGAGGAGACATGAGGCACAATTTTCTTGTCGGCCATGACTTGGATGGGAGGAACAAGAGATGGGTTTTTCTAAATGGTGCAAGTTTCTCCTCCTTTTTCTTGTCAATATATAAGCGGGAAAAGTACGATAGCACCGAGAGTATTGTTGTGATACGTCGGGAGAGTCAGCACGAAAAAATAGAAAGTCGATGGCGCAAGGGGGAGGTCGGCCGACCCTAGGGTTCAGCCAAACCCTTCCTGGCTCCTTTCAGGCTATGTTTTTGTGGGTTGGCTAAATGGGACTCATGGATGAATAATTGGATGGGCCCATTCATTGGACGCGGAGAATTTAGACAGAATTTAAAGAAATGGCATGAAAATCAATAATATTCATCATGTCAATTTCTTTTTCCACCTCCTCCTATTGGTATTCAAGAAATAATTTGAGTCGGTGCCCATTCACCTTAAATAACTGATCATCATCATCTTGGAGTGTGATTGCTTCAAGGGATGAGGTTTCTACTACAGTGAAGGGTCCTTCCCATTTACTCCTAAGCTTCCCATGTCCAAATAGTTTAACCCTAGAATTGAAGAGTAGAACTTTATCTCCAGGTTTGAACTCTTTAGGTGTAATCCTTTTATCGTGCCATCTTTTGGTTCTTTCCTTGTAGATTATGGCACTATGGTACCCCTTATCTCTCCACTTTTCCAACTCGGAAAGTTTCTTCAATCGGTGTTTGCTTGCTTCGTTAAGGTCCATGTTCCACCGCTTGATGGTCCAATAGGCTCTATGTTCCAACTCTACAGGAAGATGACAAGTCTTCCCATAGACAAGTTGGAATGCAGACATACCGATGGGAGTTTTGTAGGCAGTACGGTATGCCCAAAATGTGTCGGGTAGCTTATGCTTCCATCCCATTCCCATTTTCAAGATGATCTTTTGCAAAATATTCTTAATTTGCTTATTAGATGTTTCTGCTTGACCACTTGTTTTTGGGTGGTATGGGGTAGCAATGTTATGTTGGACACCAAGCTCCCTCAAAAAGTTTTGGAAGGTCTTATCTATTAAATGGGACCCTCCATCACTTATGACCATACGGGGAGTGCCGAAGTGTGGGAAAATGATCTCATTGAACATTTTCCTAGCTTGCTTGGAATCAGCATTTTTGCATAGAAAAGCTTCTACCCATTTTGACACATAATCTACAGCCACCAGAATGTACTCGCAATCATAGGACCTAGGGAAAGGTCCTATTAAATCAATACCCCACACATCAAATAGTTCCACCTGGAGATTCTAAGTTAGGGGCATCGCATTGCGAGCTGAGATTCCTCCATGCTTTTGGCATTTCCAACATCTGCGAATGAATTCTTTTGTATCTTCATACATAGAAGGCCAATAGAATCCACTTTGCCAGGTCTTTGCTTGGGTACGGTAAATACCATAATGGCCACCATAGGGGCTAGCATGGCATTTCTCAATAATCTTGGTGCCTTCAATTGATGGGACACACCTTCTAAGAAGGCCATCGGCGCAAACTCGATAGAGGTATGGGTCATCCCAAAGGTGTCTACGTGAATGTAGCCTAGAGGGGGTGAATAGGCTTTTTGAATTTTTGTTCGAACGTAAAACACTTAGAAAACCTGATCAAATACAGAGAAATCGGACTAGTCCGGTAGTGTGCGGACTAGTCTGGTGTGTGCGGACTAGATCGATCAAGTTTGATCGATGATTTTGATCTAAGTACTCTATGCAACAGAAATTGAGTTGTAACTTGAGTGTATTGCTTCAATGAAACTAGATATGGCACAAGTTGACTTTAGTTTCAAACTTTTAACGTAAGTTGAACAAGATCGAGCAAACCCTAGATTGCAATGAATAGTAAGAACAAAAGTAAAGACACAATTATTTTATCATGTGGTTCGATTCCACAGAGGAAATCTACATCCACATGGAGGAGTCCACGGAGGACCGGGTCTTCACCAACCCTACCCTTGTTGAATCGCCACGGAGGCCGATTCTCTTCCACTAATCACAAAGGGGGTAAATAACCGTGTTCAAGGGGCCTTCTCACACGTTGAGGGCTCCCCAAGATTTACAATTCGAAACACCACCAAACACACTCGAAATTTATGCAATAAAATAGCGAGAGTGTGTGGGAGAATCAAACCCAAGAGCTCAAGACGTGAAGAACGTGTCTCTCCTTTGATCTATGGTTAGCCCTCAAGGATTTGATCTTTCTTGCATTGGATTGTGTGGAGAGACGTGTTTTCTGGGCTCTTGGAAGGTGTGACGGCGCAGGGGGTCGAGAGTGATCATAGTAGGGTCGTGCACCTCTATTTATACTAGGGTTTCCAAATGTTATCGTTAGGGTATACAAAGTACAGAATAGTCCGTGGTGGACTCCGGACTAGTCCGGTGTGCGGCGTGTGGGAAACCCTAAGTGTCCCGAATTATCGAACTTGTCCGACAATTGGCGGACTAGTCCGATTTTGTCTCTGGAGATATTTGGACTAGTCCGGCACATATCGGACTAGTCCGGCATGGTGAATCCCTTAGTGAATTGAGGACAAGTCCGCACTTGGAGGACTTGTCCGATTTTAGTCAGAGAGGTTATCGGACTAGTCCGGATAATATTGGACTAGTCCGGTGTCATGAAATTTTGAGGGGCTAAAGACAAGTCCGAAATTTGGGGAACTTGTCCGAAGTTGGTCAGTGAAGTTGGGGGGTGAATACACTTGCTTTGCTTTCTTCACTAACCCTGGAATAGATTGAAGAATTTCCAGAGGAGGAGCTAGCACTCATCTCTACTCGGTTCTCAAAAGCATTGCAAAATGTGAGAACTAGAAGGAGAGGAAGCTCCGGACCTCAACGATGCTTTGAATGTGGTAAGACAGGACACTTTTGTACAGATTGCCCTAACCCTTCAGGTCCTTCTACCCGTGATGAAAAGCAGAATAAAGTCAAGTCCACTTCTGGCAACACCAACAAGAAAAAGAAGGGTTTTACAGGACGCAAACTAATAAACAGTTTCATCACCGCACTTCAAGAACTTGGCTCAAATGATGTAGACATTGGAAGTGACGACGATGAAGATGATCTGACAAACTTTTTTTTGTGGTGGGCAAATCAAGATCAAGTATGGAGGATGCAGAACACAACAGTGAAAATGAAGAGGTATGTCCAACTTGTGATGAAATGTGTGATGTTATTTCCCGTGCAACTGTTATTGTTAGGAAAATGGACAAAAAGCTTAGGGACAATGCTGTTAAAATTGAGTCACTAGAATCTGAAATTAATCGTTCGAAAACCTTGATTCCTAGTGATGATTCTTGTTCCTCATGCGATTTAATATATGAACAATTGTCCTCCTTAATAAATGCACACTCCTCCACTCTTGATAAACTTGAGTTAGAGATTGAAAAGAACAAAAAGCTTGATGCACTTAATGACAGAAAATTAAAAGGTGCTTCTTGTTCTACAATTGATTTGCATTGTTCTACCTGTAATGATCTTGAAAAGAAACTAAAAGATGCTATGAATGAAATTTCAATACTGAACAATGCTTTACGTGCTCATGAAGTTAAATATTGTTCTAATTGCAAACTAAAAGGAAAAACTTCATGTGAAAACTGCCTAGAATTGTCTAAGAAACTTGATGAAATGAATAGGACACTAGAGTAGTCTTGTATTGGGAACAAAAATCTAAATGTGCTGTTGAATTCATCTAAATCTTGTAATGATAAAACTGGTTTAGGTTTTTTCCCATGCTCATGCTAAAGCACATCCACCTAAAATTGTAAAGTCATTAGGAAGTGGTTTGATTAAAACAATTCCTAAACCAAAAGAGGTGGCTTTTAAATCTGCATGAGTGTTGTCACATTCGGGTTCAAATAAACATATTGCATGCTCATCAAGATATGAACACAAAGTTAAATTTCATTGTACCTATTGTGGTAGAGATGGTCATGTCATATATTTTTGTTATAGACTAGCTAAACAACAAAAAAAAAGGAAAAATGCAAGCTAGATCTTATAACTCTCATGCAAAATTTGCTGCACATACTAAACCGAATGTCAGGAACATGCAACCTGCTGTTATGAGTCAAAAACACTCAAAGTTTATCTTTGGAGCTTCAGTTTTTACCTCCGCACCTTCTATTTTTTGCCTCCAAAGCTACTGATTTTCGTGCCACACAAGTAACACCTTATAGGTCAGTATTTAAGAACAAAAAATCTCAAACTTTGACTCATAAACCTATTGTTTTATCTTAGCTGTCGCGTGTTGTTCCTACTAGACGTCGTGTGACTCAGTACTGGATTCCTAAATGCTATTGACTAACCCCAGTATTGATTCATCGACGTATTGTGCTTCTATGTAGGTTACACACTTGAGGAAGGAGAACATTTGGATTCTGGATTCAGGTTGCTCACGCCACAGGACCGGTAACAAAGAATGGTTATCCTCCCTCTCTTTGGTGTCACGTGTAGAGAATGTTACTTTTGCCGATAATTCTTCTACTCCTATAATTGCTAAGGGTTCGGTTATAGTAAATGATCACTACACTTTGAAAGATGTGGCACTTGTCAAAAATTTGAAATACAACTTGCTTTCTATTTCACAATTGCTAGATGAAAATTTGAAAATTATTTTTAATAAAAATTGCTACAAAGTTGTAGATTCAAATAGTGAGGTTATTTTTAAGTTGTCTCGATTTGGAAGAGTTTTTAAAGCTGATTTTGATATGTCTTCTTCTAAGCATAGGTGTCTAGTTGCTAATGATTCCAAAGACTTATATTTTTGGCATCGTAGACTTGGTCACGTAGGCTTTGATCATCTCACGTGTGTTAGTGCTCTTGATCTCATACGTGGGCTGCCTAAGCTGAAAATGGACAAAGAAATTGTGTGCTCTTCTTGTAGACATACTAAGATGGTTGCAGGTTCACATACTACTCTCACAATGATCATGACAACTGAACCGGGTCAACTTTTGCACCTTGACACCGTAGGACCTTCACGTGTTCAATCCTTCGCGGGTAAATGATATGTTCTTGTGATTGTTGATGATTATTCTAGATACTCTTGGGTTTACTTTATGGCATCTAAGAATGAATCTTTTAGTCCTTTAGAATTTCATTTCTTAGATTATCAATTGATCACCCAGGATCTTTAAAAGCAATTAGAAGTGATAACGGAACTGAATTTAAAAATCAATCTTTTGATCACTTTTGTGCTGAAAATGGAATAGATCATCAATTTTCATCACCATATGTACCTCAAAAAAATGGTGTTGTAGAAAGAAAGAATATAACCTTAGTTGAGATGGCTAGGACTATGCTTGATGAATATCAAACTCCTAGAAAATTTTGGGCTGAGGCAATTGCAATAGTTTTGTTATGTCTCAAATCGTGTTTTCTTGCATGCTAAGCTAGGTAAAACACCATATGAGCTTCGGTTTGGATATACACCTAGTGTTACACACTTTCGGGTCTTTGGTTGCAAATGCTTTGTCAAGAAACATGGTAATCTTGATAAATTTGAACCTAGATCCATTGATGGCGTGTTTCTTGGTTATCCATCTCATACTAGAGGCTACCGTGTGCTTTTACTTGACACTAACAAAATTGTGGAGACCTGTGAGGTGTCTTTTGATGAAGCTAGCACATCTACTAGCTCAAACATTGCAGGTCCGGATCCATATCCGCAGTGGGAGAGCATTTTTGTTGAAGATGAGGAAGAAGTGGAGCTGCTGCCCGAAAATTCAGCAGCTAATGACTTTGGTTCAGCTCCGGATGTTGATTCTCAACCAGCACCGACAACCATCATTGCTGATCCAGATCGTCCTCAAGTCACAAGCTCATCGATTTGTGATGAACATGAATAAGAAGAATCTTGTGAAGTGTCTACTCCCCTCCGGATTCTCAAAAGTCATCCTCCACAATAAATGATTGGAAGCTTGCACGAACGAGTCACACGGTCCAGGTTTTTCGATCTAAACTCTCATGCTCATTATGCTTTTGTTGCTTCTTTTGAACCCAAAGATATATCTCACACACTCACTAATGAATCTTGGATTATTGCTATGCAAGAAGAGTTAGAAAATTTTGAAAGAAATAATGTTTGGAAACTTGTACCTCCACCTCAAGGTCACACTTTAATTGGAACTAAATGGGTGTTTAAAAATAAACAAAGTGAGGATGGGGTTGTGGTTAGGAATAAGGCTAGGTTGGTTGCTCAAGGTTTCACACAAATTGAAGGTCTAGATTATGATGAAACATTTGCTCCTTTTGCTAGATTAGAAGCCATAAGAATTTTGTTAGCTTTTGCTGCATCTAAAGGTTTCAAGTTATATCAAATGGATGTAAAAAGTGCTTTTCTCAATGGCTACATAGATGAGGAGGTTTATGTTAAGCAACCACCTGGTTTTGAAAATCTAGATTTCCCTAATCATTTTTTCAAACTGACTAAAGCCTTGTATGGTCTAAAACAAGCTCCTAGAGCATGGTATGATAGGTTAAAAACATTCTTACTTGAAAAGGGGTTTACCATGGGAAAGGTTGATAAAACTCTTTTTGTGCTTAAGCATGGCAATGACTCATTGTTTGTTCAAATGTATGTGGATGATATTATCTTTGGTTGTGCTTCTCATGATCTTGTGTCCAAGTTTTCAGCAATGATGAGTTCAGAATTTGAAATGAGTATGATCGATGAACTCACTTACTTTTTGGGGCTGCAAATCAAGCAAACCAAGGAAGTTACATTTGTGCATTAAACGAAGTATACAAGGGACCTTCTCAAGCGCTTCAACATTGACAAAAGAAAGCCTCTTCAGACACCACTTGGAACAACATCAACACTTAACCTTGATGAAGATGGTGAACCCGTGGATCAAAAAGAATATAGAAGCATGATCGGATCACTTTTGTACCTCATGGCATCAAGACCGGACATACAATTTAGCGTATGTCTTTGTGCACGGTTTCAAGCTTCCCCACATGCTTCACATCGTCAAGCTGTCAAAAGGATTCTCAGGTACTTACATGGAACTCAAGAATTTGGCATTTTTCTACCTTCTTCGTCAACCGTTACTTTGAAAGCTTTTTCGGATGCTGATTTTGGGGGTTGTAGGATTGATAGGAAAAGTACTTTCAGTTCTTGTCATTTTCTTGGTAATTCACTTGTTGCTTGGTCCTCTAGAAAACAAAACTCAGTTGCACAATCCACAGTCGAATCTGAATATGTAGCTACTGCTAGTGTTTGCTCACAAATTCTTTAGATTGTTCAAACACTTAAGGACTATGGGGTTGATCTAGATATTGTTACACTATTTCATGATAACACTAGTGTCATTTGCATTGCTAAAAATCCCGTGCAACATTCTAGAACTAAGAACATTGATATTAGGTATAACTTTCTCTGTGATAATGTTGAAAAAAGAAACATTGTGCTTCGCCATGTAGATACCGAACAACAATTGGCTGACATTTTTACAAAACCTTTGGATTTCACTCGTTTTTGTTACATTCGTAGTGAAATAGGGGTTATGCATCCTCATGGCTTAAATTGAGGGGGAGCTTTCAAATTTGGGATCTGAATTTAAAAATAATATGAGCATAATATTTTATACATATATGACTTTCTGATTCCTTTTACATGTTGAAAGTTCTTACTACATTACGCGTGTTATACATTTTGTAGTTTTTGCCATGACTAGTAATTGGAATAATTACTTAAACAAAATTTGGTCATGATCGAACTTTCTTGCTGTTTTGAACCTGTTGCATGCTCACAAGTGCTTTTAAAAGAATTAATCAGTTAAGCAACTCACATGTTGAGTTTTTATGTTCAAATGAAGAAATGAGAAAAGATCAAGAGAATATGCATACATCGCACTTATTCTTTTGAGATGGCTTATCATTGCATTTAGATATGAACTTGGAAGAAGTTGTGTATGACTAAAACCATGTCTTTAAGCTTCTGATTGTCAAATGACATAGTCTTGACTTGGTTAGTTAGAATAAGGCAGATGCGGCATATAATCTCTTACAAATGTCATATGTTAAAAATTTGTGCTTAAAAGAAAGTAAAATTGCAGCAACAAGTGTCATGCTTTCAGGTTTTGCAATAGTTAAGTTTGTGAGATCGTGACTTGCTAAAATTGAAAATTACATTTGATCTCTTGCATGGCTTACACTACTTTATGTATCTCATTGTTGTGATAGTGTAAGTTATCTGATAGTATGACTTGGACGAGCTTTGTTTTATATGTATATGTTATAATGTGCTCATAACAAATTAAAATTTCTCTTTTGTACCTTGCTGAATACATTGTCAAAGCGGGAAAAGTATGCAATGGGAGAAATTTATTTCTATCTCATTTGATTTTCAAAAAGGGGGAGAAATTGTTTTCAAAACTTTTCATGACAATGTTTGGATTTTAAGTGGTGTGGCCAATGCATTCATCAAGGGGGAGATTGTGAGACCTATGTGTGCTGAATGCATTGGCTATGGCGATAAAAGTTTTGAATACTACCAAAACACCTCTATCATCAAGGTCCGGCGCTAGGTCCGACTAGCTTTGGTTAGCTCCGGCGCTGGGTCTGACTAGCTTTGGTAAGCTCCAGCGCTAGGTCCGACTAGCTTTGGTAAGTTCCGGCGCTAGGTCCTGCTAGCTTTGGTAATCTCTAGTTCAAGGTCCAGTTAGCTTTGGCAAGGTTCGGAGCTTGATCGCAGTGGTTCTGCTTTTAACTTGCAATGTTTTGAACTTGCTTTTTGGATTATGGAAAGTTTTCTTAGTATTTTTTTACTAAATTTTTGGTGTGTTTTTGGTGGTTATGACTGATATCAATTTTCAATGGTTTGCAACATGCTTACGTGAGGTGCTCACGTAAGTTGTTGTGGTTTCAGAACTAACAAGAGTCAAGTCAAGGACTTGTGCTCGGAAGTATCGGTTGTTTATTCAGGCACAGATGTTGCTTGAGTTCAAGACCTGGCTTGATAAGGAAAAGGAAAAGGATGAGGACCGATCTTCCAAAAGATAATGGACAAGTCGATTGATGTGGAGATCTCGACGTTGATGATCCGAGGCTCTCGAGTAGAACACGAAAAACCCCTGCAATCACTACACCACCGCTCCGTTGGTTATCTACCATGCTGCACACGATTGACCTCACCAAGAAGGTTAATCCCTGCAAGTGCAACAGAGAACACAAGCAAGAACAAGGTAGACACGATCTGAAATCGCGAAGTTGGGGTTTCACAAACCGAAGAACGGCGATATTATTGATCTAAGCAAAACCCAATTGTTTATGGCGGCTACTATGGACTATATATAGGTGGGAGGACGTCCAAGGGGGTTTTGGTGTCGTGACCTAACCCTAAGACACGAAAATATTGAATTTAGACTTGATACAAGGCCCAATGGCCCAATACGGTGGCGCAGCACCCTGACAGATTCTGAACCCGATTTTGTTTCGACGATTCCTGTCCACTGCGAAGGTATTTTGATATGGGACCAGAGCCATTGGAAATCTTGTCCTCTCCCCTTTCCTTGCATATGTAGAACGTCCAAAACGGAGTTTGTATGCGTCCTGGGCATCCGTTTTAGTGCGTACTTCTCCTGGACTCTGAGTTGGACACGATTTTGAGTTTGGCTCGGTTTCCATCTTATTTGAATGAATTCTCTGGTCCTACACGTCCCTAATACTTCCTCCAACTACTCATTGAACCTCTCCATAGACCCTAATCACAATTAAATCATTAGATAGCAATATATGCTCAAAAAAGGAAACATATAAGAACGAGCTCACCTCTGAAATTAATTGTTGTGTATGAACTCTATTGATTGCATCTTGTATGTTCAATTGAGTGTTGTTTGTATCCATAGAAGTGATGTCCTCATCATCCTCCCCTTCTTGAATTGGAGTCGTTCTCGACTCAAGTTCATCTCCTCTCATGTGTTGGTCCAAATGTGTAACACCATCAAATCTTCTTGTTTGTATGAATGGAGGAGGCCAAGATAGTGGATGACATAGTGCGCCATCTTGATCTTGTCCATCAAATAATAGTGCACATTCACTTGAGTCATGATCCCAAACAAATAAACATTGTGTCATGTTTGTAGGTGCAATAATAATGTACATGATCTCATCATTCTCCCCTTCTTTATGACAAGTCGACCTCAGCTTGCTCGTATGTCCAGCGAAGAGGCTTGATTTGTGGGTAGAATGAGCGTTGTCCATATTGCAGAATCACAGCGAACAATGCTCCTCTATTAAATGTTGTCCGTGCTGCAAGAAAAAATACTAGAAAAACTTGACAAAGAATTATTAGTGTTAGTGCAACCATTTATTCACCATGTTGTTGCAACACAAAAGGAGTTTTCGCATTTGAACATATGTAAACTTTATGCACCATAAACATACCACTATGTTCATATTTGCCTATAGCATGAAAAATATTTCTATTTAACAAAGGCAATTCAGATTGGGAAAATATTCTCTTCTCTATGATATCTAGATCACAAAGAGTGTCAAATTCAATATAACCCAAAGTATTTAGAGAAGACAACAATTTCAGTTCATCCCTTTCACATGTAATTGGGATCAAATGCTTAATTTCAGCACAAGGGAGTGATAAAGTATCAAATTTATTTGATTGTTATAGCATATGTACAATATAATTATCACACAACTCTTTCTTAGTGCAACGATCAGCAGGAAAATAAACATGTGACAATGGTGTATAAATAAATGATTTTAATAGTTTCTCCTCGAAAATAGCATGATTGGTGGAAAAATTCAGAACATCCAAAAATTTCTCACCTTCTGTATTTGTAGAATGTTTTGCCTTACCATTTTCAGCAGTGATTTCGAGTGCATTATGAGTTGATCCATCTAAAATTTCACAAGTGTTGTCAAAAGCCTCGTTCTCTTTTGCATCATCTATATTATTTTCTATATTGTCCTGCAAAATGTTAGCCACAAAAGGAGGTACAACAAGAAATTTCTCCACAAATCGATGCACTTCATCTTTGTAATTAGATACATTCATAAAAGTTTCTCGCATACAAATTTTCATATCCTTCCATGTTCGAGGTTTTTCTAAATCATTTAAATTGTTCCACCAAGTTAATGCACAACCTACTAATGCACTTGCAAAATTTCTAATTTTTCTCCTCTCACACATATGACATTGTTCAAAAATTTTATCCAACTCTATTTCCCAAACAATATATTCATCGTAACCAAAACCATCATAAGAAGGAAGAGATGGAAGAATGTAATTACTTATTGTTGAAGGAGTTGTAAAGGTGGTCTGAATGTCATGTGAATACTTTATTGATGTTTGATTTTTTGTGAGCAACTCCATCGTCGTCTTCATCATGTCAATCATCTCAGCATATAATGCATGATTCTTGCTTTTACCTGACATTGTTAGTCGCAAACAAAAGACAACAAAAAAATATGGTATCCCTATCAACTACAAAGGATAATGGCAATGTGAAAGTGGAATCACACACTCTTAAGCATCTTACCACGCTCTTACAAGTGTTCTTACCGACACTGCAGGTGGCAAACGGTGGCTGGTATGAAGAAACCAATGAAGCGCGGGATGATTGCAAAGGTGTATCGATTCTGCTCAAGAGTAATGTGTAGCTTGGAAGGCACTTTATATGTATCAAGGATTAGAAACAATGAAATCAGATAGTAAAGTTGAATAAGTGTTCAAAGTACTTGTCAAAGTTGCTGGCCTAAATGTGTTCCTAGTAGTTCAAGCAAGCAAGACATGAGACAAAACTAGATGACACAAAGGATGCAAGCACTTTTGTTTTTTTTCCTCCTATATTTTTGTGCGGCTTTTGTATCTTGTTTTGCACTTGCCTTTTTATTTTGTCTTTCTTTTCTCAGAATGTGCTGCAAAGAAGAACACAATAAAAACCGATCAAAGATATCTCGTGTGTCTGTCGCAGATTTTCTGCTCAATCTTCCAAGGACAAATAGGCATACTTAGAAGATCTAAATAGAAAAACTTACAACAGCAAGATTGTATATATATCTCTCCTATTTAATTTCAATATATGGGAGAACTATTTTGGACAAGAGCAATAGGAGATATTGCCCCCAAAATACAGACTGTTCAAAATTTCTAGGTCAACAACAGATTCGGATCTAATGCAATTTTGACCTCGATAAATCTATTTTCTGGGAAACTGCTGAATACAAAAGTTATAGAAACTTCTTAAGCTTTCCAGGAAGTACAAGAACACAAATATCCGAGTTCATATGAGTGAGATATGATAAAAATAATGAATTAGACAGAGATGAATCTAATCTGGACGTGATGACGTAATTCAAAAGGATGAATCAACACAATGCAAAACTCAAACTAAGACTAAAAACACTTCTAAACCAGCAATATGATTCAACCACGGACACAAACTCAACAAAACCAAACTGAATAACAAAGTTGCAAAGGCTCAATGTGGTTTGGACAAAGTAATGAACAGATCTACTAAACTGCAAGTTTTTTGTGGCTTTTTTATGGACTCTAGGTATGAAAAACAAAACTAATATAATGGATAGATGAATTACCTAACGGGAAACCTGGAAATATGATACCAATTGATAAGAAAAAGATGAGGCCCGATCTTCCGAAAGGTAATGGATAAGTCGATTGATGTGGAGATCTCGACGTTGATGATCTGAGGCTCTCGAGTAGAACACGAAAAACCCCTGCAATCACTACACCACCACTCCATTGATTATCAACCTTGCTGCACACGATTGATCTCGCCAAGAAGGCTAATCCCTGCAAGTGCAACCGAGAACACAAGCAAGAACAAGGTAGACACGATCTGAAATCGCGAAGTTGGGGTTTCACAAACCGAAGAACGGCGATATTATTGATCTAAGCAAAACCCAATTATTTATGGTGGCTACTATGGACTATATATAGGTGGGAGGACGTCCAAGGGGGTGTTGGGGTCGTGACCTAACCCTAAGACACGAAAATATTGGATTTAGACTTGATACAAGGCCCAATGGCCCAATACGGTGGCGCAGCACCCTGACAGATTCTGAACCCGATTTTGTTTCGACTATTCCCGTCGACTCCGAAGTAATTTTTACATGAGACCCAATCCATTGGAAATATTATCCTCTCCCCTTTCCGTGCATATATAGAACGTACAAAACGGAGTTCGTATGCGTCCTGGGCGTCCGTTTTAGTGCGCACTGCTCCTGGACTTCGAGTTGGACACGATTTTGAGTTTGGCTCGGTTTCCATCTTATTTGAACGAATTCTCTGGTCCTCCACGTCCCTAATACTTCCTCCAACTACTCCTTGAACCTATCCATAGACCCTAGTCACAATTAAATCATTAGGTAGCAATATATGCTCAAAAACATATAAGGAAACATATAAGAACGAGCTCACCTCTGAAATTAATTGTTGTGTATGAACTCTATTGATTGCATCTTGTATGTTCAATGGAGTGTTGTTTGTATCCATAGAAGTGATGTCCTCATCATGGCTGGTGACGGTATCCATTAAACTAGTCTTAGGGAGAAGATGAGGTTCAACAACCAAGTTCGGGAGGAATTGTGGTTGAGTTGATCGGGAGGTCGCGCAGCATGTTTGAATCAAGAACAATGCATATGAAGGTATTGTGGATGTCGTTGTAAGATTTTTGCACGTGTGCAAGGAGTGCATGGACACGTCTACATGGTTCCGAGGCGTGATGAATAGAAGTGGACATAAAGAATTGGTCCGAAAGGTCCAACCGGCTAGGTTATGGACTCAGGCTGCGGCTGAGTCGTGTTTGACTCAAATATGGAAAGTTTTCAGTTGGTTATGATAGGATTTCGTGTGGGTCACGAATTTGAGTTGTTTTAGGAATGTGGGATACGTTCCTAAGGTATTTGTAAGTCTTAATATTACTTCTATCTGCGTATAGAGGAGTCTTGAGCAGTTATGGAATGTTTCGGTTCATGAATTGAGTAGGATTAGAGTCCTAGTTAGGTTTGGGTTGGCCTAAGGGCTGGTTATATAAGCAAGGGAGGCCAGAGCTCGTGGTGCACGACTTTAGGGCTGTTTCTCTTGTGTTTTGATAAATAAAATTCATAGTTTGAAGGAACTTTTGTGCCTTGTTCGTCCGACTTGTTTTCGTCAAGTCTTTCTCGTCGAGTTTCTGCACAACACTACCTTGCTTCCGTAGTTTTATCATAACTCGAGTTTTACAAATCTGATAGATGTGATTCTTTTTGGGTTGTCTTCACAACTTAATTTTCTATCATCAGTGAAAACTTCACAGTCATTGGATTTGTGGTTTCTGATCTACACGAGTTTCTTTGTAGTGTTCCAGACCTGTTTTTCTTTGGTAAAACAGATTGACCTTTGTTTGATCTTTCGATCATAACTTGAGTTTCTCTCGACGTATTTTTGTGATTCTTGTTGTGATGTCTTTGTGACTTGATTATCTACGTTCTATACTAATTTTGTCATAGTTGAACACTTTTAGATTAGTCGCACACACGGTTTCTTTAACAGATCGGTTTTCTACCGAGGGGTGTTTTGTTGCTTCCGGTGAAAAGTTTTAATCTACCATTCACCCCCCTCTGGTAGCTTTACACGTGCTCTTCGATCCTACAAAATTCAATGCTCCAGAATAAAATAGTATAATCGCGGGGTTGGAGTTTGCGAGAAACATATCAATCACAACGTCTTCAGCTTGTTGGGCCTCTTCTGCAGATACATGGTTCACCTTGCCACGAGCGAAATTTTGTGGTCCACGGTTGCCTTGAGTTGCTCCTTCATTGGGCCTTAGATTCTGCCTTGGAACATGGTTCATCTGCCCCTGACCTGACCTTGGGCATTGATTAGCAAAATATCCTGTCTGACCATATGCATAGCAAGTCTTTCCACTAGTGGCGCCGGCAAAGTTAGGACAAGGCTGATTTTGAGCATAGGCAAGCATATTTGGGCGCCGCACAAGATGCATAGGTAAGTGAGGTGCTTGCATGAGTGGGTTTTACGGCATTGGCTGTTGCGGTCGTGATGGATAAGCGGGGCGGTATGCAGCAGCAGACGGGTTGTAATATGGTGCAGCAGGCGGTGCATAGCGAGGGCACACATTGCTTCCTTGCAGCAGTCCCTGATATGGCATCTTCCTCTTGTGGTCTAGCTCCATCTCATGAATCTTATTCTCAACCACAATAGCCTTGTCAACCAGCTTCTGAAAGTTTGCATAGTCAGCATTGAGCAACTTAACTTGAATTTCATTGTTGAGACCCCTCATGAACAGATATTGCTTCCTGCTATCAGTGCTAATGTCCTCTGGAGCACATCTAGGCAGTTGAGTGAATTTATTGAGGTATTCACTCACACTCATTCTTCCTTGCCTAAGGATTTCAAATTCCTGTCTTCTCAGTATCATAACTCCCTCTGGCACATAGTGATAATGGGGCTTCTCCTTGAATTTAGTCCATGTGATTCTCTCTTGATTTTCATGGGCATTACAAAGAGATTCCCACCAGTCTGCAGCAGCTCCCATCAACTGGTGTGAGTTAAAAAAAATCTTTTGTATGTCACTTCACTGGACTATGGCAATATTCTTCTCAACAGACTGCATCCAGTCATCAGCTTCCATTGGATCTGTGGCTTGAGCAAAGGTAGGTGGCCTGGTTCTCATGAACTCTCCCAAACGGTTATGGTGTGGCGGGGGTGGCGGTGGTGGCAGCATGTGGGTTTGATTGTTGTTGCCAGCTTGCAGGTGTCCCATAGCCAATAGCTGCACAAGGTTGATAGCTCCCTGGGCAGGTCCCTAGTTGTTCTAAGGCACTTCATTGCTCTCCTCCTCATCATTGGAATTCCTCTGGTTACGTGTCCTCGGCATTTGTTGGTGAAAGAATAGTAGATACGGAAGAATTTAGAATTTGAAACAAAACACCCCAACTATATGCATCAAGGTATATGTAACTAAACAACTCCTTTATTAATACTAATAACCCTGTTAGAGGATGTGGACAAGTATCCTGTAACTCTCTACTATGTGTGGATGTGGACAAAATGCTAGACGTCCCGCAACTCGCACCAAGCACACAAGCACAAGCACACACCAAAAAAATTCAACACACCACACTAAATATGACTAAAACGATCCAAACGCTTTTCTAGCTTCTAAACAGGAAACATAGACTTAATTATGTGAACTGTGGCTGTCCTGGCCGTGAGGCGGCTGTTGATATTTCCTACGCACTACTAACAATTCATCCCTAGCAGTGGTGCCAGAAATGTTTGTTGGTAGGTTTTAATTCTCAAGTGAATGTCCACAAGCGCACAAAAATTATCGATGTAGCATTTCCCCTTTAAAGATTATTCCCGGAGGGTGTCATTTATATTTTCCCAAACGAAGGCTAGATGGAAGTAAAACAATCATCAAGTGGAAAGGATTAGGTTGGTCTAGGTAGGGTTCTAGCAAGGATGGGTTAAACGATAAGTTGATTTAGTGTGACACACACAAGAGCATTCTATCCTAAGGGGATAAATGAGGTAATAGAGGAATTTAGCTAAGAGTTAGGTAGAGACTCCTCCTATGCTTCTAATGTACATATACATATTATAAGTTAGTTAATAATGATCATGTTAATTATGAATTCTCATTCTAAGTGGATTAACACATCGGGCACGGGTTTACCCCTAGCAACACTAGATGACTCCCGCCAAGAGCCTGTGGCATAGCCGAGCGTGGAGGATTACAAAGGACAGATAGGGCTTTCACCACCTACTGCCTACCTCTTCAATCTATGGGTCTACGATACATTCAATGCTACTCTCTATCCTAGCACCATGCTAGCATATTAAGTAATTACCTTAAGAGCCTAGGCACAAGCCATCCTAAGGCAATGAACTAAATCATCGTTGAACCAATGTTAATTCATAGCATAAGTGATTCATGTTAATATAACCATAACATAGATAATTAGACTATAGTGGAGGTTTATAGTGTTTATGATAATGTAATTAGCATGGTATAGAACAATCATAAATACTACTCCTACAACATACATGGAATCCACGATCAAACAAGAAATGTTTCATCCAAGTATATGAACATATGAAGACTAAAGATAACATCTTTATTATGAATAATGTCACAAATACAAATAGGAATATTGGAGACAAACCTTTCCCAATTGGGAAGAGACTCCTTCTACTCCTCTCCTACTTGGACTATAGACTAGAGACTCTCCTCTCTACAGCCTATACTCCTCTAAACCTATGGAGAGTAGTGAATACAAGGATGAATACTCAAGTGATGTGTGTTGAAGTGAGGGGTGAGGGGTCCTATCTATAGCTTGGAGAAGGGTCGGTTCCTGCCACCAAAAGCGCGTGAATCAATCACCCAAGACCACTTTAAGCCGGAAGAAGCCACCACGTGGAGTTTGACCGAGAAAGGCGCCAGGAACTAGTCGGCCGACTAGGGGGGTCGGCTGACCTGGTCCTGGCCCCTTTTGCGGTGTGCTTTCTCCAGACGAATGACAGGTGGGTCCCATTGACTGATATTGGTGCTACACTGTTGGATGGCCTCGGATACTTCTGTTTGAGGGCTATTTGATCCATGTGGTGCCACGTGTCATCGCTTGATTGGCTGGAATGATATTTTATAGGATACACCCCCTTGTTTCACTTCATTTCAGCATAGAATCCCTCCATGTACTACTTTCTCCAAGGACAAGTGGAAATAGGTTAAATAGAAAGGTGATGTGTGCAAGAAATGACATTTCCTTCACATAATTGAGTTATATTGACGGGTGAAATTGGTATATAATAGCCATCAACAAACTCCCCCAAGCTTTCCTTTGCTTGTCCCGAGCAAAGTCAAGACTTTAGATTGATGATCAGGAGTTGCTACTATGTTCTACTTTTCAAAAGTACCACGTGCACAACAAAATGCTCTACCTAGTATTGCAAAAATTGGCACGGTACTTCACCCATCTTAGGTTATTATGGGGCTTATGACATCTCCTATTCGTGAGTGGTTGAAAGATAGAATAGCAAATTGAGCACACATACCCTAGAAATAAAGTTCCACTTAAATTTCATAGAGTTCAATTTAGATTTTAAGTATCTCAACTTGATTCTCTCAAGTCTCTCCTTTGTGTGTAGTGGAAATATGTCCTCACCAAGGCAAAGTTCCTAAACTCATCATACCTCTATATAAGGCTTGTATGTGGAGCTTGGTAGGGAATATAGTAGGCATATTTGCAACACATAATATTGCTAAGTCAAAAGAGCAAGCCTTAGGAGAAATCAATTCAAAACAATTTGATTCAAGACTTGTGCATGTGTAATGGAATGGAGTGGATGTGGATATCTTTGAGATTACTCCTTTTTGAGTGGACTCTCTTATTTTGCAGGGATGAAACATGGCTACTTTTCTCCTTTTTTCTCATGCTTATGATGTAAGCATGCATTTTTTTTTCTTTTTCTTGTATCCATGTCTTCTACTCCCTTTTTATGCAATGAATTTTGGAGAGAGTACTAAGCATGAATTATATGGAGTTTCTCTTTTTATTGTGGAATGGTATTATGATGGAAATTTCCTTACTTCTAGTGTAGAAGTATAGTATGTGCAAGTGAAGTCTAGAATTCAAAATGTAATGATAGAAATCTCACATAGGTCTATACTAGTTTGACAAAGCTCAATGTGAAAGCAAATAGCATACGCATAAGGTCTATCGATGTAATGTATTTGGTGGGTATTTCCAATCAAATGAGGATAACTTAAATCTTTTTAGAATTTCTCCAGAAATCTAAGTTTCACTATCAAGCTAGGAATAGCAGCCCTATCACTATATCATATATCACAGCAACTTAGAATGGATTAAGCTTTTGCTGCCCATAATTTCCAAATCAAGGCAAAAGCAATTTCTAGCCAATGAGAGCAATATGTTGGAGAATAGTAAGTTGTAAACTAGGGACCTAGGAAAAATAAAACAGAGCAACTATTCATCATTTCATCTATGTGAATTCCAAGTCATTCTTACCGCACATTATTTATTTTATTTGAAAATTAAACTTATCCTATATATTTTTTTAAATGCAAGGTGGATGATGGGTAAGTGGAAAATAAATATGCAAGGGGTTGATACAATTTACCTCAAGTGGGGGTCCTCCCCCAAGCTTGTTCTTCACTCACCTCTGTGTCGAGGGTTGAAACCTTGATGACGGAAGTATGCCGCCAGATCGGCTTGTTGTTGTTGTAGCGTGGAGTTGAGGTTGATGAATTAAGCGTTTGTTTCCAGTCTTGGGTATACCTTGGACATGCCCTTGGAGAGTGTTGTAGATGTCACCCGTCCTTACTTCAAGCTCCTACATACGTCCAGAGAGGTTTGTCATTCCTTGGCTATAGTTATGATGACTTCCAGCCAAAGTGGAATGACAGCTCTTCATAGATGTTGGAGGCAAGCTGCTAGAGCTTGAAGTGGATAGGGGTGTATCCCATGTAGCACCTGTCCATCCATGCCAAGACGGACCTTCGGTATCATACGATGGATGTTGAGTCCATTCGAGTGCATCACTCGTTGGGTTCTCTTCCTCTTCGTACTCAATGACCGTGGAGGTTGTCGGGGGCATGGTTGCTCTCCTTGTGCGGCTTCTAGTTATCCTGCCACAGACATTACTTCTTCCGGCTTCCTCAATGGGAAGTAGATCAAAGGCTTCCTCAATGACCGTAATGAAAGCAGTGTGCTCTTCATCTTCCTTAAACATTGGAATTTGTTGAAATCCAGAATATGCGTCTAAGAAACACAAAAACTCACAACTGGAGGTAGATTCCACTATCTGATCTATTCTTCGTAGTGGAAAGAGGTCTATTGGACATGCCTTATTCAAAGTGGTGTAGTCGATGCACATCCGAAGCTTCCCGTCAGCCTTTGGTACGACGACTGGGTTTGCAAGCCATCGTGGATGATGAACCTTCGAATGATCCAGTGTCAAGCAGCTTTTTAACTTCTTCTCGGATGAAGTTATGTTGCTCAACTGATTGTTTCTGGGGTTTTTGTTGTATAGGCCGCGCGTCGGGGTAGATCTTCAGATGATATTTGATCACCTCCCTAGGGATCTCAAACATTTGTGACGATTACCATGCAAACACGTCGACATTTGCCCGGAGAAAGTGACTAGCGCGAGTTCCTATTTGTCACCCAGGCCTCCTGATATACGAGTGGTCTGAGTGGCATCAGAATCGATTTGGACGACTTTGACGGGAACATCGGTGTCGCTGCTTGGATACACACGAGGTGAGAGGTTGAGCCACATTGGCACGAGCTGGGTGGTTGATGAGCAGATTGCTCCTTGCTAGATTCATCTTCTTGCGTTGTTGCGAGCGCATGAAGTTTTTCCAGTGTAGTGACCCCAGCAGTGCGGTTCCCTTGGATCTGGAGGAAGCCTGACAGAGTTGGCATTTTCAACACGAGTTAGCTATAGTGGTCCACCGCCATGAACCTATACAGGGTTGGCCTGCCTAGGATGACATTGAAGGGGAGGTTGATGTAAGCTACATCAAGCACCAGCTTCTCATACCATTAGTTGTCGGTGTCCTGAAAGTGACTGGGAGAGTTACAGATCGGAGAGGTGTGGTAGCTCCCGAACCCACTCCGGAGAATGAGCGTGAGGTCCTAAGGTCCGAGAGGCTGAGTTGGAGCTTCACAAAGGTTGTGAATATGTTTAGGTTGAGCACCACGCCTCCATCCATCAAGAAATGGAAGAGCTGGATATTATTGACAGTCGGGGAGACCATCAGGGGCAATTGTCCAGCTCCTGCCATGTTTTTTTTACCGGTGAAAAACTGCAAGGGAGAACCCCGGCAGCCATAAAATATATATTAAAAGAGACAAGGAAACAGCGATTTACAGTAGCTCAGTAGAGCTTGAGTAGGTGTTCCAAAGGGAGGAACATCCTTTACAAACCTTGAAGCCACACGAGCACACTAGCCCTATCCTCCGGCTTAAAACGGCAGGCCTGAATCCTTGTAGAAGCAATGAAGGATCATTTCCAAGCATTTATAGAGGGAGTAGAGTTTCTGAAAATGACATTGTTACGAGCAATCAAGATCTCCCAGACCACTATGGAGAAGGTTTCCATGAAGGCGCTACGACCCCAGCTGAGCTTGGCTTTTTGCAGGGTATGAAAGAAGGGGACGTCGTGGTCCTAGTGAATCCCAAGGACATTCCAGCATTCCATGTTGAAGGAGCAGTTAAAGAAGAGATGGTACTTGAGTTCCTCCACATTGTCAGCACAGAGTATGCAGGTGTAGTCGTTCCCGTCAATCGTGATGTTTTTTCTCTTCAGGAGGTTGTGTGAGTTGAGCCGGTCCCGAAACATCAGCCACATGAAGATCTTTATTTTCTTTAGCACCTTTGAGGCCCAAATCCAGCTAAAGGGTGTTGGTGGGTTGATGTGTTTGTAATATTTGTTGTAAATAAGCTTGGAGCTGAAAGTTCTTGTTCCCCCGATTGGAGTCCACTCGTCCTGTGAAGCTTCCCTGTGTGAAATTTCCTCCAGCATGGCCTCCAGATTGGCCAGTTCCAACAGTGCTTCCTCCGACAGTGGTTGAAAAAAGTGATTGACATGGTCTGGGTTGCTGAGGTATTGGGCCATTGAGATGTTGGTTCTTTTTGCGAAGGAGTATAAACGGGGCATGTCCCTTCTGAGTAGAAGATCTTCCCACTGATCGTGCCATAGTCGAATTGTGTCCCCTGTGGCAATTTTTACTTCAAAATTCCTGAGAAAAGAATCAGATAGGCTCACAACATCCCTCCACCAGAAGGATCCTTTTCCTTTTGTGCCATGCGGGGGTTTACCATTGCTGCAATAGCACTGGTTGATGAGGTGAACCCAGGGGATGTCTGGTTTGTTATAGATTTTCCAGGGGAATTTCATGAGCAAGGTTCCATTCATTGCAGTGAGGCTTTTCAGACCCAGCCCTCCATTTTCCTTTGGTGTTGTAACTTGGTTCCAGGCCACCAGGGGCCGGCCTTTTCCAGCGATGTCCGAGCCTCTCCATAAGCATTGTTTTCTGGCTTTGTCAATAGCTTTAATAACTAACTGTCTCAATTTGATGGTACACATCGCATAAATTGGGATGGCGGACAGAACGCTGTTGATAAGTGTGCATCGATCAGCCATTGATAACCATGTTGCTGCTCCAGTTAGCATTTTTTTGCACCCTTAAGACAAGCCCTTCAAAGGCATCTGCTTTGGGTCTGTCGAGACTCATCGGCAAACCTAAGTAAGTAAATGGGAATGAGCCAATAGTGCAACCTGGTGTGGCTGCTAGAATTGTGGCCTCCTCTTCATCAGTGTTTATTGGTGTTAAGCTTGATTTTGCCCTGTTCACTCTCAGCCCTCTAGCTCCCCCGAAGGATTGTAGTAAGTTTTTCAGAAAGAAGAGCTGTCTCTAGTTGGCTTTGAGGATTAGAATAGTGTCATCAGCATATTGTACTACCGGGAAGTCCTCGTTCATTTCTTGATGCAGTGGCAATGATAGAAGTCCCAGCTCCACTGCTTTGTTGATTAAAATTTGTAGAAGATCTGCTGCTAGTACAAATAGCAGGGGGGATAACGGGTCCCCCTGCCGAACACCTCTTCTGTAGTGAAAAGTCTTACCTGACACTCCATTGAGAAGAACTGAGGAGGTGGCAGTAGATAGAATATCTGTTACCCATGTGATCCACTGTTCAGGAAAACCCAAAACTCTCAGCATGTGTATAATGCAGTCATGTTCCACCTTGTCAAAGGCTTTTTCGAAGTCCAGTTTGAGTACTATGACACCAGTGTTGGTTTTTTTGCATTGATAAAGGTACTCATAGACCCAAGCCATGCAGTCCTGGATGGTTCTTTTTTTGATGAAACCATATTGATTTTTGTGGATAATGGTTGGGATGACTTCCTGCAGTCTAACTGAGAGTATCTTAGTGATCAGTTTGATAGTGGAGTTCAGCAGTGATATGGGCCTGTAATATGTAACTCTGTGGGGATTATTGATCTTTGAGGTGAGAGTGATCAAGGAACTGTTCAGGGACTGGATATTGATGTTGCCATTAAAGAAGTCCAAGCACAGCAGATAAATGTCCTCCTTAATGATGTGCCAGCATGCCTGAAAGAATTTTGTGTTGAACCCATCTGGACCTGGGGCTTTGTCGGTTGGCATGTTTTTGAGTGTGGCATCAATTTCTTCCCTGGTGACCGGGTTGCATAATGTCTGTAGATGTTGTCCAGGCAGCACCCAATGGTGGATTTGTGGCCATTATTGAGTCGGTGCAGATTGCCCTAACCTTTCCGAAAATTCCTTCCAGAGGGCTGAGGTTTTGTGCCCATGATCCATTAGCTCTACTCCATGGTCATCTTGAATGACTGATATATTGTTTCTCTTGTATCTTTTTGTTGCTGCAGCCAAGAAGAATTTTGTTGGCTCATCACCAAACATGGCCCAACGCTCTGTATAACGTTGTCTCCAGTAGTCATTCTATTGCTTTAAGAGCTGAGTAAGCTGATGTTTGATCATGTTTCTGAAACAGCTTTCCTGCAAGTATAGTGTCCCCTGCTCTTCCATTGTGTCCATGATCATAATAACTTCACTGCATCGTTTGATCAGTTTTTTCAGCCCACCTAGTGATCTGCTCCACTTGCGTAGCTTGTATCTCAGACGTTTTAATTTAGCAGAAACTCTCCTTGCACTACCAACTGTTGACAGAGGTTGGTCCCACGAGTCCTTGACAATGGTGAGAAACTATGGATGTCTGGGCCAGTAGTTTTCCAAACGGAAGCATTTTGATTTAGGTATGGTGGTACATATCTGAGCTACTAGTGGGACATGGTCTGATGTGTCCCTGGCCATTGGCCAAAGTGAGGAGTTGGGAAATGCTAGGGACCATTGCACTGAGGTAAAGCACCAATCCAGTTGTTCAAGTAGAGGCGATTGTTGCATGTTGCTCCAAGTGTAATTCCTACCTTGGAGAGGGATTTCAATAAGTCCCAAGTGTTGGATGATGTCATTGAACATATGCATGTCCCCTATATTCGCTCCCGCGCGGTTGCGGTCACTGACGTGGCGATAAAAGTTGAAGTCCCCTAATATCATGCATAGCTCTTGCGGTTGCAATGAGAGATTTTAGAGCCAGTCGGTGAACTCCTGCCGATGAGGTCCCTGACAAGGTCCAGAGACTGAGATCAGGTGCCAGACTACCCCATTCAGTCGGGATGTGAACCGCATGAATATGGCAAAGTCCCTGATATCCAGAGATTCTCCCTGAAGCAAGCTGTCATTCCAGGCTACCAGAATACCTCCCGAGGCACCCCTGGATGGTGCAAAGACGAATTTGTTGAATCTTCTAGGTGCCAGTCGTTTAAGGAAAGAAATGCCAATATGTTCCATTTTGGTCTCTTGTATACATGTAAGACCTATATGTGCTGAATACATTGGCTTGTAGTGAATACACTTGGCTTTGATGATAAAAGTTTTAAATATCACCAAAACACCTTTTTATCAAGATCCGACTCTAGCTCTGAGCTACAGCAAGGTCCGATGGTAGGTCCGGCTTGGTTTGGGTAGCTCCGGTTACGTTCGATGCTAGGTCCGACTTATTGGCAAGGTCCGACTAGCTTTGATCAGCTCCGGTGAAGTTTTGTCTTTAGCTCCGGCATGTCTTTGATAGCTCCGACATGTATTTGATAGCTCTGGCATGCTTTTGCTAAGCTCCGACGTACTTTGTCTAGCTCTGGTTTTTGGGTTGACTAGTTTTGACTAGTTTTTGGTAAGCTCCGGTGCTAGGATCTACTAGTTTTGGTAAGCTCCGGCGGGAGCTTGGTTGTACTAGTTTTGGTAAGCTCCGGCGCTAGGTTCTACTAGCTTTTGTTAGCTCCGGCTCAAGGTCCGGGATACTCTGGCAAGGTCCGAAACTTGACCGTAGTGCTTCTGCTTTTTATTTGCAATGTTTCGTACTTGCTTCACTTGTTGGAAAGTTTGCTTAGTATTCTTTTACTAAGTTTTTGGTGCGTTTTGGATGATATGGCTGATATTGTTTTGCTATGCTTTGCAACATGCTTATGTGAGGCTCTCACGTAGGGTGTTGTGTTCGGAACTAACTTGAGTCAAGTCGAGGACTTGGGCTCGTATGGATTGGTTGTTTATTCATGTGCAGGTGTTGCTTGAGTTCAAGACATGGCTGGTGACGGGATTCATTGGACTAGTCTCAGGGAGGAGATGAGGTTCCAACAACCAAATTCAGGAGGAATTGTGGTTGAGCTGATCAGGAGGTTGCGCAGCATGATTGAATCAAGAACAATGCATATGAAGGTATCGTGGACGTCATTGGAAGATGTTTGCACGTGTTCAAGGAGTGCATGGACGTGGCTGCATGGTTCCGAGACGTGATGAAGAGATGTGGACGTAAAGAATTGGTCGGAAAGGTCCAACCGACTAGGTTATGGACTCAAGCTGCGGCTGAGTCGGGTTTGACTCAAATATGGAAAGATTTGAGTTGGTTATGTTAGGATTTCGTGTGGGTCACGAATTTGAGTTGTTTAGGAATGTGGGATACGTTCCTAAGGTGTTTGGAAGTCTTAATATTGCTTCTATCTGCGTATAGAAGAATCTTGAGCAGTTATGGAAAGTTACGATTCGTGATCTGAGTAGGATTGGAGTCCTAGTTGATATTGGGTTGGCCTAAGGGCTGATTATATAAGCAAGGGAGCCCAGAGCTCATGTGCACGACTTTAGGGCTGTTCCTCTTGTGTTCTATTGAAAAATTCGTAGTTTTAAGGAACTTTTGTGCCTTGTTCGTCCGACTTGTTCCAGACAAGTTTATTCGTCGAGTTTCTGGACAGCACTATCTTTCGTTGGTGGTTTTATCATAACTCGAGTTTTACAGATCCAATTGACGTGATTCTTTTTGGGTTGTCTTCATAACTTGATTGTATATCATCTATAAAAGTTTCACGGTCATTGGATTTGTGGTCTATGATCTACACGAGTTTCTTTGCAGCGTTCCAGAACTGTTTTTTTCTCGGGTAGGGCAGATTGACCATTGTTTGATCTTTCGATCATAACTTGAGTTTTTCTCGACGGATTTGAGTGATTCTTTTTGTGTTGTCTTTGTGACTTGATTCTCTCTGATATATATCACTTTTGTCACGGTGAAACACGTTTAGATTAGTCTCACACACAATTTTTTTAACAGATCGTTTTTCTGCCGAAAGGGTTTGGGGTTTAATTGTTTCCGCTGCATAAGATTTTTAAATCTACCATTCACCTCCCCCCCCCCTCTGGTAGCTTTTCACGTGCTCTTCGATCCTACAATTGGTATCAGAGCCACGGTTCTCTAATCTTTGTGATTTGCACGTGTTTTTTTGACTAATCATCATGGAGAAGTACTCTGCCAAACCTTGTGTGTTTGCTGGTATTGATTTCCAGGTTTGGAAGGCACGCATGGAGGCCTTCATCCAGGCACAAGGCTTTGCAATATGGGAGAAGGTATACAAGTCTTACGAAGTGCCATCAAACGATCAAGTTACAGCTACAAATCTGAGAGATGTCGACAACAACAACAAGGCTCGGAACTTGATCATACGAAGGATTAACTCAAAGCGACTTCGACCGTGTTGCACACCTCCGATCTGCGTACGATGTGTGGAAACACTTTGTGACTACCACGAAGGATCCAACACGATCAAAGAGGTAAGGCAAGACATATTCAAGAAAGAATACATGCGCTTCGAGATGCAACCCGGTGAGTCTATTGATGACCTTTTTGCTCGCTTTAACAAGATTCTCAGCAACTTGCGTAGTGTCAATGTTAATTTTTCAGATGCTGAAAATGCTAGGCAATTGCTAAGTGCATTAGATATGCCAATTTGGGAGATGAAAGTCACATCTATTCGTGAATCTACTGTCATGAGTTCATTTACTTTAGATGTTCTATATTCCAAGTTAAAAACTCATGAAATTGACATAATATCACGTAAGAACCCCAATAAGTCTATTGCTTTTGTTTCACAACGTGATATGTCTAGCTCCAGCCAATCATCATCTTGCAATACTCTTGCTTTGTTGTCCTCACTAACCCTGGAGCAGATCGAAGAATTTCCAGAAGAGGAGTTGGCACTCATCTCTACTAGATTCTCAAAAGCATTGCAAAATGTGAGAACTAGAAGGAGAGGAAGCTTCGGACCTCAACGCTGTTTTGAATGTGGTAAAATAGGACACTTTCGTACAGAATGTCCTACCCTTTCAGGTCCGACCACCCGAGAAGAAAAACAAAGCAAGGTCCGGACCTCCTCTGGAAATTCCAACAAGAAGAAGAAAGGTACCATAGGACGCAAGATGATCAACAGTTTCATCACCGCGCTTCAAGAGTTCAGTTCAAGTGATGTGGACATTGGAAGTGATGAAGATGAAGATGATTTGGCAAACTTGTGCTTTATGGCGGGCAAGTCAAGATCAAGTATGGAGGAGGCAGAACACAACAGCGACAATGAAGAGGTATGTCCTACTTGCGAAGAAATGTGTGATGCTATTTCTCGTGCCACTATTATTGTTAAGAAAAAGGACAAAAAACTTAGAGATAGTGCTGCTAAAATTGAATCACTAGAATCTGAAATCAACCATTTAAAAACTTTGATTCCTAGTGATGATGTATGTTTCTCATGTGATTTAATATATGAACAATTGTCCTCATTAAGAAGTGCGCACACCTCCACACTTGATAAACTTGAGTTAGAAATTGAAAAGAACAAAGAGCTTGCTGCACTTAATGATAAAAACTTGAAAGATGCTAGCTGTTCTACAATTGATTTGCATTGTTCTACTTGTGATGATCTTGATAAGAAACTACAGGATGTTATGAATGAAATTTCTATATTGAACAATGCTTTACGTTCTCATGAATTTAAATTTTGTTCAAATTGCAAACTAAAAGGAAAAACTTCATGTGAAAATTGCCTTGATCTGTCCAATAAACTTGATGACATGCATAGGACATTAGATCGGTTTTGTAATGGCAATAAGAACCTAAACTTACTGTTGAATTCTTCCAAGTCTTGCAATGATAAAACTGGTTTAGGTTTTGATTCTCATCCTCATGCTAAGGCACATCCACCTAAAATTGTAAAGTCATTAGGAAGTGGTTTGATTCAAACAGTTCCTAAACAAAAAGGAGTGGTTTTCAAATCTGCAGGAGTGTTGCCTCATTCGGTTTCAAATAAAAATATTGCTTGCTCATCTAGACATGAACACAAAGTTAAATTTCATTGTACCTTCTGTGGTAGAGATGGTCATGTCATAGATTTTTGTTATAGACTAGCTAAACAACAGAAAAGGGAAAGAATGATTGCCAGATCTCATAACCTTTATGCAAAATTTGCTGCACACATTGAACGGAATGTACAACCTGCTGTTTTGAGTCAAAAACATTCAAAGTTTACCTCCGGACCTTCTGTTTTTGCCTCCGGAGCTACTGATTTTTGTGTTACACAAGTAACACCTTATAGGTCAGTAGTCAAGAATAAAAAATCTCAAACTTTGACTCATAAACCTGCTGTTTTGTCTCAGCTTTCGCGTGTTTTTCCTGTTGCACGTCGCGTGACTCAGTACTGGATTCCTAAATGCCTTATGACTAACCCCAGTATTGAGTCATCGATGTATTGTGCTTTTATGTAGGTTACACGTTTGAGGAAGGAGAACATTTGGATTGTGGATTCAGGTTGCTCACGCCACATGACCGGTAACAAAGATTGGTCCTCCTCCCTCTCTTTTGTGTCACGTGTAGAGAATGTTACTTTTGTCGATAATTCTTCAACTCCTATAATTGCTAAGGGTTCGGTTAGAGTAAATGATCACTACACTTTGAAGGATGTGGCACTTGTCAAAAATTTGAAATACAACTTGCTTTCTGTTGCACAATTGCTAGATGAAAATCTAGAAATTATTTTCAATAAAAACTGCTGCAAAGTTGTAGGTTCAAATAGTGAGCTTATTTTTAACATGTCTCGGTTTGGAAGAGTTTTTAAAGCTGATTTTGATATGTCTTCCTCTAAGCATAGGTGTCTAGTTGCTAATGATTCAAAGGACTTATATTTTTGGCATCGTAGACTTGGTCACGTAGGCTTTGATCACCTAACGCGTGTTAGTGCTCTTGATCGCATACGTGGGCTGCCTAAGCTTAAAGGGGACAAAGAAATTGTGTGCTCTTCTTGTAGACATGCTAAGATGGTTGCAGGTTCACATACTCCTCTCACAATGATCATTACAACTGAACCATGTCAACTTTTGCATCTTGACACCGTAGGACCTTCACGTGTTCAATCCTTCGGAGGTAAATGGTATGTTCTTGTTATCGTTGATGATTATTCTAGATACTCTTGAGTTTACTTTATGGCGTCTAAGAATGAAGTTTTTAGTCACTTTAGAACTTTATTTCTTAGATTATCAATTGATCACCCAGGATCATTAAAAGCAATTAGAAGTGATAATGGAACTGAATTTAAAAATCAATCTTTTGATCACTTTTGTGCTGAAAATAGAATAGATCATCAATTCTCTTCACCATATGTACCTCAACAAAACGGTGTTGTAGAAAGAAAGAATAGAACCTTAGTTGAGATGGCTAGGACTATGCTTGATGAATATCAAACTCCTAGGAAATTTTGGGCTGATGCGTTAGCAACCGCTTGTTATGTCTCAAATCGTGTTTTCTTGCGTGCTAAGCTAGGTAAAACACCATATGAGCTCCGGTTTGGACATAGGCCTAGTGTTACACACTTTCGGGTCTTTGGTTGCAAATGCTTTGTTAAGAAACATGGTAATCTTGATAAATTTGAACCTAGATCCATTGATGGCATGTTTCTTGGTTATCCATCTCATACTAGAGGCTACCGTGTGCTTTTACTTGACACTAACAAAATTGTGGAGACTTGTGAAGTGTCTTTTGATGAAGCTAGCCTAGGTACTAGCTCCAGTGTTGCAGGACCAGATCCGTATCCTCAGGGGAAGGGTATTTTCGAAGATGAAGAAGAGCCGGTGATACTGCCTGGTAGTTCCGAAGTTGACACGTGTCCAGCTCTGGACATTAAACAAGCTTCGGCTATCACCTATGCTGGTCCTGATCATCCACAAGTCACAAGCTCATCAATCTACGATGAACCTAATGAAGAAGAAGCTTGTGAGACATTTGTTCCCCTACGGCTTTACAAAGATCATCCCCCACAACAGATGATTGGAAGCTTGCACGAACGAGTCACACGGTCCAGGTTTTGCGATCCAAACTCTCATGCACATTCTGCTTTTGTTGCTTCTTTTGAACCCAAAGATATATCACACGCACTCACTAATGAATCTTGGATTATTGCCATGCAAGAAGAGTTAGAAAATTTTGAAAGAAATAATGTTTGGAAACTTGTACTCCACCTCAAGGTCACACTTTAATTGGAACTAAATGGGTATATAAAAATAAACAAAGTGAGGATGGGGTTGTGGTTAGGAATAAGGCTAGGTTGGTTGCTCAAGGTTTCACTCAAGTTGAAGGTCTAGATTTTGATGAAACTTTTACTCATGTCGCTAGATTAGAAGCCATAAGAATTTTGTTAGCTTTTGCAGCATCTAAAGGTTTTAAGCTATATCAAATGGATGTTAAAAGTGTTTTTCTTAATGGCTACATAGATGAGGAGGTTTATGTCAAACAACCACCGGGTTTTGAAAATCCAGATTTTCCTAATCATGTTTACAAACTGTCCAAAGCCTTATACGGTCTCAAACAAGCCCCTAGAGCATGGTATGATAGGTTAAAAACATTCTTACTTGAAAAGGGGTTTACCATGGGCAAGGTTGATAAAACTCCTTTTGTGCTTAAACATGGCAATGACTCATTATTCGTTCAAGTGTATGTGGATGATATTATCTTTGGTTGTGCTTCTCATGATCTTGTGTCCAAGTTTTCAGCAATGATGAGTTCCGAATTTGAAATGAGTATGATGGGTGAACTTACTTACTTTTTGGGGTTGCAAATCAAGCAAACCAAGGAGGGTACTTTTGTGCATCAAACGAAGTATACCAAAGACCTCCTAAGGCGCTTCAACATGGACAAAAGCAAGCCTCTTCGGACACCACTGGGAACAGTAACAACACTTGAACTTGATGAAGATGGTGAACCCGTGAATCAAAAAGAATATAGAAGCATGATCGGATCACTTTTGTACCTCACGGCATTAGGACCGGACATACAATTCAGCGTATGTCTTTGTGCATGGTTTCAAGCTTTCCCACGTGTTTCACATCGTCAAGCCGTCAAAAGGATTCTCAGGTACTTACATGGAACTCAAGAATTTGGCATTTTTCTTCCTTCTTCCTCAACCGTTACTTTGAAAGCTTTTTCGGATGCTAATTTTGGGGGTTGTAGGATTGATAGGAAAAGTGCTTCCGGTGCTTGTCATTTTCTTAGTAATTCTCTTGTTGCTTGGTCCTCTAGAAAACAAAATTCAGTTGCACAATCCACAGCCGAATCTGAATATGTAGCTGCTGCTAGTGCTTCCTCACAAATTCTTTGGATTGTTCAAACACTTAAGGACTATGGGGTTGATCTAGATAGTGTTCCACTGTTTTGTGATAACACTAGTGCCATTTGCATTGCTAAAAACCCCATGCAACATTCTATAACTAAGCACATTGACATTAGGTATCATTTTCTCTGAGATAATGTTGAAAAAGGAAACATTGTGCTTCACCATGTAGATATCGAACAACAATTGGCAGACATTTTTACAAAACCATTGGATTTCACTCGTTTTTGTTACATTCATAGTGAGATAGGGGTTATGCATCCTCATGGCTTAAATTGAGAGGGAGTTTTTGAAACTTGGGAAATCTATGTGTGAATCTGAAATTAAAATAATATGAGCAAAGTATTTCATACATATATGACTTTGTGATTCCTTTTACATACTGAAAGTTCTTACTACATTACTCGTGTTATACATTTTGTAGTTTTTGTCATGTCTAGTAATCGAAATAATTACTTACACTAAAACTGGTCATGGTCGAACTTTCTTGCTGTTTTGAACTTGTTACATGTTCACAAGTGCTTTTAATCATTAAGAATTAATCAAGTAATCAACTCAAATGTTGAGTTTTTATGAACAAATATAAATTGTGAAAAGATCAAGAGAATATGCATGCATCGCACTTCTTCTTTTGAGATGGCTTGTCCTTGCACTTAGATATGAACTTGGAAGAAGTTGTGTATGACTAAAACCATGTCCTTAAGCTTCTGATTGTCAAATGACATAGGCTTGGCTTGGTTGGTTAGAATAAGGCAGATGCGCATATAATCTCTTGCAAATATCATATAATCTAAATTTGTGTTTTCAAAAATAATAAAATGCAGCAACTAGTGTCATGCTTTCAGGTTTTGAAGTAGTTAAGCTTGTGAGATCATGACTTGCTTAAATTGAAAATTACATTTGATCTCTAGCATGGCTTACACTACCTTATGTATTTCATTGATGTGATAATGTAAGGTATTTGATAGTATGACTTGGATGAACTTTGTTTATATGTATATGTTATAATATGCTCATAACAACTAAAGGGGGAGAGATAATTTGTTTATATGCTCATGACTTGCTGAATACATTGTCAAAGGGGGAGAGATAAGCATGAAGAGAAAGAGAATATGTGCATAAGGGGAGATAGTAAAGGGGGAGAGATTTTCTTCTCATTTTATTTCTGATTTACAAAAAGGGGAGAAATTGTCTTCAAAACTTTTAATGAGAATAAGCCAATGTTCGGATTTTAAATGGTGTTGCCAATGCATTCATCAAGGGGGAGATTGTAAGACCTATATGTGCTGAATACAGTGGCTTGTAGTGAATACACTTGGCTTTGATGATAAAAGTTTTAAATATCACCAAAACACCTTTTTATCAAGATCCGACTCTAGCTCTGAGCTACAGCAAGGTCCGATGGTAGGTCTGGCTTGGTTTGGGTAGCTCCGGTTACATTCGATGCTAGGTACGACTTATTGGCAAGGTCCGACTAGCTTTGATCAGCTCCGGTGAAGTTTTGTCTTTAGCTCCGGCATGTCTTTGATAGCTCCGACATGTATTTGATAGCTCCGACATGCTTTTGCTAAGCTCCGACGTACTTTGTCTAGCTCCGGTTTTTGGGTTGACTAGTTTTGACTAGTTTTTGGTAAGCTCCGGTGCTAGGATCTACTAGTTTTGGTAAGCTCCGGCGGGAGCTTGGTTGTACTAGTTTTGGTAAGCTCCGGCGCTAGGTTCTACTAGCTTTTGTTAGCTCCGGCTCAAGGTCTGGGATACTCTGGCAAGGTACGGAACTTGACCGTAGTGCTTCTGCTTTTTATTTGCAATGTTTCGTACTTGCTTCATATTGTTGGAAAGTTTGCTTAGTATTCTTTTACTGAGTTTTTGGTGCGTTTTGGATGATATGGCTGATATCGTTTTGCTATGCTTTTCAACATGCTTATGTGAGGCTCTCACGTAGGGTGTTGTGTTCGGAACTAACTTGAGTCAAGTCGAGGACTTGGGCTCGTATGGATTGGTTGTTTATTCATGTGCAGGTGTTGCTTGAGTTCAAGACATGACTGGTGACGAGATCCATTGGACTAGTCTCAGGGAGGAGATGAGGTTCCAACAACCAAATTCAGGAGGAATTGTGGTTGAGCTGATCAGGAGGTTGCGCAGCATGATTGAATCAAGAACAATGCATATGAAGGTATCGTGGACGTCATTGGAAGATGTTTGCACGTGTGCAAGGAGTGCATGGACGTGGCTGCATGGTTCCGAGACGCGATGAAGAGATGTGGACGTAAAGAATTGGTCGGAAAGGTCCAACCGACTAGGTTATGGACTCAGGCTGCGGTTGAGTCGGGTTTGACTCAAATATGGAAAGATTTGAGTTGGTTATGATAGGATTTCATGTGGGTCACGAATTTGAGTTGTTTAGGAATGTGGGATACGTTCCTAAGGTGTTTGGAAGTCTTAAGATTGCTTCTATCTGCGTATAGAAGAATCTTGAGCAGTTATGGAAAGTTATGATTCGTGATCTGAGTAGGATTGGAGTCCTAGTTGATATTGGGTTGGCCTAAGGGCTGGTTATATAAGCAAGGGAGCCCAGAGCTCGTGTGCACGCCTTTAGGGCTGTTCATCTTGTATTCTATTGAATAAAATTCGTAGTTTTAAGGAACTTTTGTGCCTTGTTCGTCCGACTTGTTCCAGACAAGTTTTATTCGTCGAGTTTCTGGACAGCACTACCTTTCATTGGAAGTTTTATCATAACTCGAGTTTTACAGATCCAATTGACGTGATTCTTTTTGGGTTGTCTTCACAACTTGATTGTCTATCATCTATAAAAGTTTCACGGTCATTGGATTTGTGGTCTATGATCTACACGAGTTTTTTTGCAGCATTCCAGAACTATTTTTTTCTCGGGTAGGGCAGATTGACCATTGTTTGATCTTTCGATCATAACTTGAGTTTTTCTCGACGGATTTGAGTGATTCTTTTTGTGTTGTCTTTGTGACTTGATTCTCTCTGATATATAT
The DNA here is from genome assembly GCA_036927565.1 of Tuctoria greenei. Taxonomy (NCBI): domain Eukaryota; kingdom Viridiplantae; phylum Streptophyta; class Magnoliopsida; order Poales; family Poaceae; genus Tuctoria; species Tuctoria greenei. Next base: position 107,902,330 of record JAYESD010000012.1, on the reverse strand, counting down.
CACTTTTGTCACGGTGAAACACGTTTAGATTAGTCTCACACATGATTTTTTAACAGATCATTTTTCTGCCGAAAGGGTTTGGGGTTTAATTGTTTCCGCTGTGTAAGATTTTGAAATCTACCATTCACCCCGCCTCTGGTAGATTTTCACATGCTCTTCGATCCTACAATACAGAAGATATTGCACTCCTGGGCCTCCTCTATTTTGGACCTGACTGCTTGTTGCTTAGCAGTGTTATTAAGACCATGAATGTTCCAGTTAAAGACATTCCAGTTACGGTTTATGTTGTGCGCCATAAATAATAGTCAGGTATGACAGGGCAGTCCGAGAAGTAGTCCTGACCGAGTGAATGAGGATGTGTCCTATGAAACTAAGGTCAGTTTGCAACGAGGGCCAACGAACAAACCAGTAATCAGACAGACAGATGAGCCAATCAGCATAGAAATAGGTCACAGCCAACAGACTCCAGAATAGACTAACTGCCATAAGCTGAGGTTCCGGCCATCGGCCGATCAAAATGCAGAAATGTTCCCAACCGCGCATGTTCTCGACGGAGCACACCAGAAAACAACAACCAGTATTGTTTAATACAACCACCCTACAATTCCAAATAGCAGTTTCCCAAAAGACAAACCCATCAGCAACATAGCAGTCCACAGTGTGCCCGGTGCGTTCCACTCCCAGCAAGTCAAGCTTGATGTACTGCATCGTCATTCAGCTCCGGGAGGGACATCATCTGGCGCGCCACCTCAGGGGGAATGCCGCACTCGTTTACCGTCATCGCCTGCAACACATCAGTGGAGAGTTCAGGGTAGGGACGGCAGGAGTCAAGAGAGTCAAGACTGGGGAATTTGATTGGACCTGGAAAGAGATTGAGTGCCGGCGTATCCTCAGGTGTACCAGCATCAGGGCCATTCTCCTGAGCAGGTGTAGGCATGGTCTGATGTCCCTGCATGAGCATTTGGAGCCGAGGGCTCCTCCTTAGTTTGCTGGGTTCCAGTGATCTGTTGGAGTAAGAGGGTCCAACAATCTCCGCTACTGCCGATGTCAGTGCCTTTCTTTGCTTTCATTTTATCTTATCTGCAGCAGCGATGGGCTCGGTAGTGATATCTTTTATGATCACTGAGGGGTGGCCAGAACTCTGCTCCCTTGACTGCTGATCAGCGGAGTTAGAGAGCGACATTGTCGACTGTTAGAGTCGGCAGATCTCCTGACACTGCTAAAGTGTTGAAGGAGTTTGTAGTTCGGTGTGGGCGCGCGGAGACTCAAGAAGGTGAATTGCGGTTTAACACAGGAGACACTAGGATTTACGTGGTTCGGGCCGCCTGAGCGTAATACCCTACTCCACGGGTGTGTTGGTGTTGTATTAGTTCGTCACGTATGATCTCCACTTCTGTGTCCGTGTCCCCCTGTGTGTATCGTTGGCCTGTCCTTTTATAGTACAAGGACAAGCCGTTACAAGCTGGCCTGGCCCGACATGTGGCCCCGGCGGTTACTAGTATTGATACACGATTAATTGTTTGTTAATGATCCTGTAACGGGCTCAGACAGTGCCGTTACAGGAGTTAAGATTGTCTGTTTAAGTGTCATTAATATGGTATTAATGACATTTAATCGGGTCTTGAAGTCCTTGGCTCCCCTTTGAAGATCCGGAGCCGTTACAAGGTCTTCCGGAGGTTAGAGGCGGCCAGCTCCGACGTTTGGACACGTGGCAGTTCTGGAGCTTGTTGTGGGAAGCAGGAAGCTCCGGAGCTACCTGACACGTGTCAGGTCTGGAGCTTCTCTCGGTCAGGGGTTAAGTCCGGAGGTGCCATTTCGGTACTTGGTCTGGAGCTTCCCCCTTACGGGGGGTAGCTCCGGTTTGGCAGTACACGTGGCGACCTAGGAATTAACCATGTTGGAGAAGCAGGTCCGGTCATGTCTGACAAGTGGGCCTCCGAGGGTCTTCAATCCGTGTAGACAGCCTTTCCTCGAAATCTTTGCAACCTCAGGGGGTGTACGGTTTTTAGGGTACCGAAAGTGGCCCCCTGGACCTACCTTTGAGGAAGGTCACTGGGGTGAAGTCGTTCCGTCGGAGGTGGGTCCATCCTTGCGACTCTTGAACTGGGTCTTCAAGGGTCTTCGGAGGTGTCGTTGGCAGGGTTTTACAGTTAGATCCCAACGCGTGGCGCACCTCAGGCGGCAGATAAGATCTTTGACGTGCGTATCTCACGCAATTGATGGTCGCCGATTCTCGATACGAAAACCGTATCGGTTCCGCACGCCCTGTCAGGCCACCGCCTTTGGGTTTCCCGCCTCGTGATGACAACCGTTCACCTGGGTAAGAGCCTCGACTTGATCGTCGGGGTGGTCCCGGGCCCTCTTGTCATCGGCTGGGTGGAATTCTCGAGTAGTATCTTCGACTCCCCTGCAGTTTCCATCCAAGCGTTGCGAGGGCTTACTTAAGAAGGAAAGCGCGCACCGTCGGGAGTTCTTTACGCCTCCCATCTGATCTTGCGCTCAGAACTCCCGACTCGTACTTTGCTCCTCTTCTCTTGCCTAGATGTGCCGCGATGGAGTTGGGTCTGCGTGAGAGTTGCCTGAAGACCGACAACGATTTGAAGAAGGTCCGGGCCCTCATGGGGTGGTCCTCGGACTTCTTCAACCGCTTGGTCCGTGCCGGCGGAGAGCTCCCCTTTGAGAAGGAGTGCGCTGGCGAGATGGTGTACTTTTCTTCGTACGCCATGGTGGGGCTGATCCCACCATTTTCTTCTTTCTTCTTGATGCTGCTAGACTTCTATGGTCTGCAGCTATACCACCTTGTCCCTCACTCCATTCTCCTCGTGTCCATCTTTGTCCACTTCTGCGAGATGTGGGTGGGCATCCCCCCCTGCGTCGAGCTCTTCCGAACCTTCTTCACCGTTCACACCACCGGCCGGAGCAATGAGTACCTTGGCTTCTACTACTTCGTGAAGCGCAAGAAGTGCCCATTCAAGTACCTCCGGTCGTTCCCTTCCGGGAAGTGGGATGACTGGAAGAAAGATTGGATAGTTGTCAGGGTGGAGGAGCATGAGCGGTTGGAACTGCTAGACGGTCTGCCCGGCATCGACACATCGATATGGAGTGAAGTTATGGTGTTGGCGGAAGTTTTCGATCCTGTCCTGACCAGGATCCGCCGATGTGTGGAGGGAGGATTGACTCCCCAGGCGGTGTTCTGCAACTTCCTGACCAACAGGTGGGCGCCGCTGAAGAGGAGGGAGAAGCTCGCCTGGGCCCTCAACAACGTGATGGACGAGGACCGGGTTGAGACCGGGTTGAAGTCCAACATGGTGGGGAAGACCCTGGAGTTCCACCTCAAGAAATTCCATCACGGCATCGACGTCGACGGAGATTACTTGACTCCGCCGTCGGCCTTTCTCCCTCTGAACGTGGAAGTGGAGTTCAGCAGAGAGCTCCGGCGGACGATGCCTGCGCTTGACGACCTTGGTGTCGTCGAGAGAAGACCAACCACCCAGGTGGCAATCCCTGGGGTGCTCGAAGATGGCTCGTTCCCTGCTCCACAGCCGAGGGTTGAAGTCATCGGCAAGGGCAAGGAGCTGGCGGAGGAGCCGGAGAGTCGGAAGATGAAGCTACGACATGCCGACGGAAGGTCCGTCAGGCCCGCTGCTTCCACCTTGGCTCCTTCTCCCCAGGGGGGAAGATCTTCTGCTGCCGTGGCGACTGTCCCCGTGGTGGGGTCCTCCCGGAACGAGACTGTTCCTGCAGTGGGATCCTCCCGGAGCGCGTCTGTCTCCATGGTAGAGCCCTCCGGTGGTGCTAGCTCCGGGTGTACGACTCCGGCACCTGGGGTGATTGGAGCCTCCAGGTCCAGGGGTTCCTCCCGATCGAGGAGAGCCTCGACCCGGGAATCTCCCGTGGCTGCGGCGAGTTCTGGGGGGCCTCCTGGAGCTCCTACGCCGACCATGGCCAGCCCGGAACGTCCGGGAAAAAGGTTCCTCGCAAGCTGGTGCGGGAGCCTTCCAAGGTAATTTCTGATGTTTACCTTGGTTAACTTTTTAGTTGTAGCGATTGTTTGTTAATTCTCTTTATCCATCCTCTGCAGCGTCCCCAAGAAGGGGAGTGAAGCTCCACCCTCGGCCACGATTTTTGAGGCCGTGGGAGCTTCTGCTCCTGTCCCAGTTCCGCCCCAGGTGGTGGCTGAGGCTGCGACAGCTCCGGCGCCGGCTGTCGTGGTCATGAACCTCGACTCATCCCCAGAACTTCCCGTGGTAGCGCCGGACCACGGGAGTGAAGACACGCCAGCGGCACTTGTCTCGGAGGTTGAAGCTCCGGGTCCTGGTGCTGCAGTAGTGGAAGCTCCGGCTGTAGAGCCGGAAGAAGTAGTAGTCTTGGCCTCGGAGCCGGAACTCGTCGAAGCCCCGACGATTGAACCAGAGGTGATTGAAGCTCCGGCGTGCGAGCCGGAAGTCGAGGTAGTTCCGGCAGTTGAGTCGGTTACCTCCGAAGTACCGTTCGCTGAGCTGGTTGTTGTTGGAGCGCCGGTCACAGAGCCGGCGGTTGAAGAGGCGAGGGAGCTCGAGCCTCCCTCGGAAGAGGTGCCCCGGTCGGAGCTAGTAGTAGCTCCTGCTCCGGAAGCGACGACGTCGATGGTACCTGTGGCCGAGCCAGAGTGCCTAAGCGAAGTCGTCGGCCCCCTGCCTGAGGGGGCGAATGAAGACTTGGCGGCGGGGCCTTCTTCGATGGCGACTGAGGCCATCCCGGAGGATGGCCCTAGCGCCTTGGAAGCTCAGGGTTCCGCTCTCGTAGAGTGGACCCAATTTTTGTATGTGAAGACCTGCTGGAACCAGCGGAGGAGACCCCAGCAGGTCCGGAGCCCATCTCGCTGTCGATGTCTATCGACAACGCCTGCTCCAGTCTACGTCAGGTCCAACTGGCCTTCTTCCACGACAGCAAGGCCCTTGAAGAGGAGCGCCAAACCCTTAGGCGGTGGCGTAATCGGCTCCACTTCGAGACTAAGCTGGCGCAGTCGAGGCTAGCGGATGACAAGGAGTGGATCAAGCGGGAGAAGATCCGCTTGGAGTACTGGGAGAAGCTGCTGGATGAAAGGGAGAGAATGACCCATGCTCTTGACGCTCAATCCCAGGAGATCCACGATCAGGCCAAGGCTGCCAACGACGCGGCCAATGCTCGGTTCGAGCAACTTGAGGCCATCAACACCGCACTCATCAAGCGCCGAGAGGCACTTGAAGGGAGGGAGAGACGGCTCGAGGACGAAGAGCAAAAACTCCTGGAGCTGCGGGATGACGTCCTGAGAAGGGAAGAGGAGCTCGCCGAAAAATTAGCTCTGGCTGACAAGGGCCTCGAGGAGCGCACTAAGAAGTTGGAAGAGCGCTGCCTCGAGGAAGAGGAGGAGACCTGGGTGCGAGGGCAGGAACTCTACGAATACGAGTGTGCCCTTGTTGTCCGGGAGAAGAAAGTGGAGGCTAGGGAGAAGGACCTGGTCGATCGTCGGAACAAGATCCACCTACGGGAGGAGGAGCTCGGAAGACTTGAGAGGCGGGTTGCTGCAAAGATTCAGCAAAACGCCAAAGAAGTTGAGCGCCTCGCCCGTGAGAATTCCGAACTGAAGGTGGCCAAGAGATCCTTGGAAGAGGTGAAGAGCCTGAGGACAGCGGACTCCCTGCAGATTTGGGAGTTCCTGGGCAAGGCCAATGATGCGCTGACGCCGATGGGTTTCAGCCCCGTGCGCCCGGATGATCCGGAGCCGGAGCCGGACCTTGCGCTGCAAGCGTTGAGCGCAGCAGGCAGCAAGCTCTCCAAGGTGGGCGACGTCATCGTGGACCAACTGGAGGTCGAGGGGCAATCCCTGGCGAAGAACGTCACAGAATATGTGCTGACGTGCTACACCAGTCGGAACGCTCAATTTCCTCTGGACCGGGTGCTTGAAGGCCCCGTCGAAGGAGAAGGCAAAGCTACCCGAGCCAACGTATCGGAGGTCACCCAGAAGGTCGCCGAGTTCTTCCATAGGGTCTAGGGCCATCTCTTTAGCTCTCACTTGTATTTTCTCTTCTTCTTCCTCAATTTTGTAATCCCTTGTCTCAAGATGTAATCTCTTGTCTTTAGATGAATGAAATCCCCAAATTTTTGCGAATTTCATTTTTTGTCTTCAACATCTTTATCTTCACTTGGCCCCCTGGTAGATGTACACAATTTGATTGTGAACATGTACCAAAAGGATATTGAGTTTTGTTGAAGACGAATTTGCTTCGAACTTGTAGAATTTAGGCCCGAAGTTTTTGATAGTGATGGTCCCCTGAAGTTGTCGGAGCTTAGAAGCTCCGGCACTGTCCATCGCTGGAGCTTAGTAGCTCCGGCAATAGCCTCTATCAACACATAAAGCGTCGATAGTTAGTACTCCAAGGTGTCGGAGCTTAGTAGCTCCGGCAATGACCTTTGCCAACACTTGGTTTGTTGGCAACAGACTCCATGTACGGGGTCTTCTCACCATCTTTTACTCAGCGCCGACGGTTGACCCCCTTGGGGGAGTCGGAGCTTGGTTAGCTCCGGCTTTTCTCCATCAACGTAGAGTTTATTTTTCCTGCACACTTAAGCCAAGAAAAATAGTAAAATTTGTTTCTTGTCTATAATTTCGTCGCGGCTTATGATTCTCAAGAAAATTTTAAGTTGAACGCGATTTTAAATACAACTGGATGCGTTGTCTTTTCTCTTAGATCCAATTGTCCATGGACCCGCCTTACTTTGGCCTGCCGGGGTGTAGGTAGAGTGGCGTACTTAGGGTGCTTGACCAGGCTAAGTCGATAGCGCATTCCGGCCCTAGATTGGCTTGGCGGCTTTCAGGCGAGTTGGCCATAAACGATATTTAAATCCAAGAGATCTGACAATTCAACTCGAGTCGTATATAAACCGGTCAAACTAAAATTTCTTAAGAATTGCACGTCTCTGTTATAGACAAGAAAGAGAAAAATAAAAATGCCGAGCCTGTACAAAATGAATGCACGTGGAGTCTATTTCACATGAAGATGTCTTTCATTATAGGTCTGGGGTACAGGGGAAACAAGTACACTCTTAGGGTACGGAACCAGGCTAAGTGTGCTTGGTTTCTCGTTTGACCCAGGGTAGTTAGCCACACTTTTAGTCCGAAGACTGTGACAAGTGCTGCATGAGCTTTGCAGACCTTTCAGGAAAGGTCCGGCTGCTCTCCCAGAGGAACTACCCGACTCTGTACAATGACTCTATAACATACATTTCAAGTTACTTAAGACTCACCTCCGTGGAATTAAGTATAGAACTTACGGAGATGCTCGATGTTCCAAGGATTTGGGAGAGGTGTCCCATCCTCGGTAGCCAAGCGAACGCTTCCGGAACGGGATACTTTGATCACTCGGAAGGGCCCCTCCCAACCGGGGGAGAGTTTGTTTAACCCTTCTCTGTATAGTATTCTCCGTAGCACCAGATCGCCTTCCTCGAGCTGTCGGTTGTGTACATGCCGCTGGTGATAACGCCGTAGAGCTTGGCGATATCGGGCATTCCGAACAGCTGCTTGGCACCTTCCCTCCTCGAGGAGGTCTAGGTCTTCACGCCGGAGCTGGTCCTGCGCGGCTTCGTCGAAGGTCCGGACCCAGAGTGAACCCAAGGTAATTTCTGGAGGAAGGATTGCTTCAGCTCCGTACACCAGAAAGAAGGGTGTTTCTCCGGTTGACCGGTTGGGAGAAGTCCTGTTGGCCCATAGAGTGGGCGGAAGCTCTTCGATCCAATTGGCTCCGTGCTTTTTCAAGCGCTCATAGGTGCGCGTTTTGAGTCCTTTAAGGATTTCTGCATTTGCTCTCTCGGCTTGGCCATTGCTGGCGGGATGAGCTACGGAAGCGTAGCAAACCTGTATGCCGAGGTCTTCGCAATACCCTTGGAATGCGGAGCTTGTGAATTGAGTCCCATTATCAGTGATGATCTTGTTTGGGACTCCGAATCTGCTTGCAATGGATTGTAGAAAGTTGATAGCAGATTGCTTGTTGATCGTCACAACTGGAGTTGCTTCCGGCCACTTGGTGAACTTGTCGATGGCGATGTACAGGAACTTGTAACCTCCGACGGCTCTTGGGAAGGGTCCCAAGATGTCCATCCCCCACACAGCGAAGGGCCATGTAGGAGGTATCATTTGTAAGGGCTGAGCAGGTGTATGAATTTGCTTTGCATGAAATTGGCATGCTTCGCATTTCTTCACCAGCTCAGTGGCATCCTGGAGCGCTGTAGGCCAGTAGAAGCCATGCTGAAAGGCTTTTCCGACCAGCGTGCGGAAAGATGCGTGGTTCCCACACTCGCCTCCATGGATTTCTGCGAGGAGCTCGCAGCCTTCTTCCCTTGTGATGCACCGCATTAGGATGCCGTTGGCACCGCGCCGGTAGAGATCCCCTTCTACCAGTGTGTATCTTTTAGCCAATCTGACTACCCGGTCAGCGGATACATCATCCTCAAGAATGATGTTGTCTTTCAAGTAGTTTCGGATCTCCGAGATCCATGCATCGGAACTGACTTGAGCATTTGAGTCCTGCGTGCTGGGTTGCTCGGAGCTTCCGGCAGCACCTACGACCCTTGATGGCTGCCATGGTAACAGGGCCATCGGGACCGTCAGCTTCGGGATGCTGATCTCGCCCCCTTCGTTCAGTTTGGCAGGCTGAACTGTGGGTTTTGACAACCTCCGGACAAAGATTCCGTCAGGAGCCGGAGCTCCGGTTGACGCTTTGGTCGAGAGTTCGTCAACTTCAGCGTTGTGGGCACGCTGAACATGGTGGAGGTCTAGGACTTCAAAGTCCTTCTGAAGCCTCTGGACTTCAAGGAGGTAAGCAGCTAGCTGGAGATTATTGCAGGAGCATTCACCCTTCACCTGCTTGATGATGAGCTGTGAATCTCCTTTGACCAGCAGTTGCTTGACACTGTATGACAGTGCCACCTTTAGCCCGTAAATGAGTGCTTCATACTCCGCCATGTTGTTGGTTGCCTTGAAGTCAAGGTGTACCATGTATTTTACCTTCTCCCCAGTCGGTGCAAGGAGAAGGATTCCAGCTCCGACCCCCTGTTTCTGCATGGAGCCATCGAAGTAAAGGGTCCAGTGAGGCTCAGTGAAGGTTGGAACTTGATGCTCCGTCTTCTGCTCGCTGGGGCCCCCAGGGTTTGATGGAGAGGGAGTCCATTCCGCCACGAAATATGCCAATGCTTGACTCTTGATTGCTTGTCTCGAAATGAATTCGAGATCGAATTCAGCCAATTCCGCTGCCCACTTTGCAATATTCCCAGTTGAATTGGGATTATGCAAGATCGCTCGAAGTGTATAGGAGGTCACCACCGAGACTTTGTGAGCTTGGAAGTAGTGTCGGAGCTTCCTGGAGGCAATAAGAACTGCATAAAGCAGCTTATGCACCTCTAGGTATCGAGTCTTGGCATCATGTAATACTTCACTGATGAAGTATACCGGGCGTTGAATGGTCTAGACCCTCCCGGAGGGGTCCGGAGCTTCCTCTCTATTGATTCGGACCCTGTCGGAGGAGTCCAGATTCTCTTCGGGGACCTCCGGGTTCTGGCTGGAGGAACCCGGAGCTTCTTCAGAAATGACCTGGACCCTCTCGGAGGGGTCTGGGTCTTCTGAAGTGACTTCTTGTGGATTTGAGTCTGGGAGCTGGGACCCAGACTCACTTTCAGGGACCTCCGGACCCTCCTGAAGGGGTCAGGTTTTGGAGCTACCAGAATTGGTAGGGTGGTGAGGAACTGTTTCAGCTCCTGGAATGCCTTCTCTGCTTCTTCGGACCATTGGAATGGTCCGAACTTCCTCAACAACTTGAAGAAGGGGAGTGCCCGTTCCGTCAGTCTTGATATGAACCGGCTGAGGGCTGCTAGACACCCAGTTAACTTTTGGACGTCTTTGATGCGGGTTGGTGGCCGCATGTCTTCGATGGCTTTTATCTTCGCCGGATTAGCCTCTATGCCCCGGTGACTTACCAGGAAACCAAGAAGTTTTCCGGAGCTAACCCCGAAGACACACTTGTCTGGGTTTAGCTTCGTGCGGGTGGCCCGCAGCTTATCGAAGACAGCCTGCAAGGTGTCCAAGAGGGACTCCTTGTTCTTGACCTTGACCACGATGTCATCGACGTACACTTCCACTATGTCTCTGATGAGTTCTTCAAAAGTTTTGTACATTTCTCGTACAAAAGTTGAAGCTGCATTCTTGAGACCAAATGGCATGGCTGTGTAACAATACAATCCATCTACTGTGATGAATGAAGTATGCTCTTCATCCTCCCTAGACATCCTGATTTGATGATACCCAGAATATGCGTCTAGGAAACACAGTAATTCACACCTGGAGGTGGAATCCACTATCTGATCTATTCTAGGTAGTGGGAATGGATCTTTTGGACATGCCTTATTCAGCGTGGTGTAGTCGATGCACATCCGAAGCTTCCCGCCGGCCTTGGGCACAACGACTGGGTTCGCCAGCCATTTTGGATGGAAGACTTCTCGGATGAATCCGGCTTCGAGCAGCTTCTTCACTTCTTGTCGGATGAAGTTCTGCCGCTCTACAGATTGCTTCCGAGGCTTCTGATGCACAGGCCGAGCATCGGGGTAAATCTTCAGATTGTGCTCAATCACTTCCCTGGGGATCCCAGGCATTTGTGATGGTTGCCAGGCAAACACGTCAACATTAGCCCGGAGGAAAGTGATGAGCGCGAGTTCCTATTTGTCGTTCAACCCTCCCGATATACGGGTGGTTTGAGCGGCATCGGAACCAATTTGGATGACTTTGACGGGAATGTCGGCGTCGCCGCTTGGCTGCACACGGGGTGCAGAGGTTGAGCCTCGTTGACGAATGCTCGGGGGTTTCGGAGCTTGCTCCTGTCTGGAGTCCTCCTCTTGCGCCGTGGTGAGTGCATGGAGCTCCTCCAGAGCAGTTACTCCGGCGGTGCGATCTCCGCGGATCCGAAGAACGCCTACTGGTGTTGGCATTTTCAACACCAGGTATCCATAATGAGCAGATGCCATAAATTTGTATAGGGCAGGTCTGCCCAAGATGGCATTGAATGGTAAGTTGATCTGAGCAACGTCAAAGACCAACTTCTCGGTGCGATACTTCTCCCGTGTCCCGAAGGTAACGGGGAGAGTTATAGCTCCGAGTGGGGTAATGGCCCCCGGACCTACTCCGGAGAAAGGTCGAGAGGGCTGGAGATCCGAAGGTCGGGGATAAAGCTTGGTAAAAGCTTCAAAGCTTATGAGGTTCAGCCCCGAACCTCCGTCCACCATAACATGATGGAGCTGGATGTTATTGATGGTGGGAGATACCATCAAAGGTAACTGTCCAGCTCCAACCATGCTTCGAGGACAGTTCAAAGCATCAAAAGTGATGGATGTGTCCATCCACTTTCGATGTGGCTCCGGTCTAGCTATAGGAGCTACAGCGGCCATATCCCGCCGCATAGTCTTGATGACGCGACGGGAGGTGATGTCCCATGATCCACCAAAAATGGTGTTCATGGTTTTCCGACGCTCGTTGTCAGAGACGTCAGAGTCATCGTTGACGGAGGTGTAGACGGCCTTCAAGACCTTTTTGGGATCCTGAAACTCTAACTCCTCTTCAGTCAGAGCTTCGTCGACCTTCTGTTTTCCTTCCCTCTGTCGGAAAGGAGACCCTTCCCGGCGCTTGCTGTAGCGCTCGGCAAGGTTTTGGACCTCTCGGCAGTCTTCCAAACCGTGGTTGCCCATTTTGTGAATGGGACACCACACTTTGGGTTTGCCACCGTCTTCGGAAGACGGTCGAAGTCGCTTCTCGGGGCGTGGCCCCCGGCCACCAGGAGTTGCAGCAGCTGCAACGTTGGATGTGCCGGCCGACGGCTTCTTCTTGCCGTTGGTCTTCTTTTTCTTCTTGCCACTCCCGGAGGTAGCGGCTTCTTCTTTGGAGGATTTCTTGTGATCCTCCGAGGCTAGTTTGGAGTGCATTTCACGGCCCTCCGCAGCTCTGGCACATTTGTCTGCCAGGCTGAAGAGTTCCGTGACGCTGGTGATCTCTTTGATCGCCAGCTTCTCCAACATCTTCTTGTCCCGTACGCCCTGTCTGAATGCCACAATGACAGAAGCGCTTGAGATAGAAGGGATTGTGTTGCATACCTAAGAGAACCTCTGGATGAAGGACCGCAAAGATTCTCCCCCTTTTTGCACGACCACAAAAAGGTCCAGTTCAGTGCCTGGTCGGGTGTATGAACTCCCGAAGTTGGCAGTGAACTGACGGCACAGCTCCTCCCAACTGTTGATAGAGTTGGGTGGAAGGCTCATAAACCAGGACCTGGCGGTCCCGGTTAAGGCTAGTGGAAAGTAATTGGCCATTAAAGCCTCGTTTCCTCCAGCTGCCAAGATTGCAGTGGAGTATATCTGAAGGAATTCAGCGGGGTTGACAGTCCCGTCGAATTTTTCCAGCAGGTGTGGCCGGAACTTCTGTGGCCATCTAACCATGCGCAGGTGCATGGCTAGGGCTGAACAGCCTCCTCCTACTCCTTCCAGAGTAGAAAGGTCCTGATCTTCCCGTCTTTCACGAGCACGCTCGATATGGACACGGCCATCCTGTTGGCGATATCAGCGATCAAGCTCCGCCCGGAGGTCATGAGTCGAAAGCCTGGATACCGTATGGGTACGTCGTGCCCCGGAGGGCAGCGACGTCACCTGCTGTGACACAGACCGTCTCCTGTTGTTGGAGACGTGCGGACCAAGTCTTCCAGACAAAGTATGTCGCTGCGACGGGGCTCGTCCCGAAAGAGGAGGACCCTGGTTGTTGAGGCGTTCGGCCGCTGCTGCGACCAAATGCTCCACATCGGCCCTCCACTGCTCCATTGCATCTTGAGATGCGTCCGGAGGTGGTGGTCGTTGGAGAAGAGCACGTGCTGCATGGAGCGCGTGTTCCGGGTTGTCATGACTTGCCGACGCAGTCAGTGACGCCGGCGCACCATCACGTTGCCCAGCATGATTTGCCGGAGAAGATGGTGGTGGTGGGAGTGTGACTCCTGCTGGTGCTGAGGCTCCTGCTGGTGGCTGCCTGTTGGAGGGATTGCCCCCAACAGCCTGAGCAGCAGGTTGGCCGTTGGATGATCCAGCCGCGGAGTTCACCATTCTTGAAAATCTCAGGCGCCCCCTACCTGGCGCGCCAACTGTCGACTGTTGGAGTTGGCAGATCTCCTGACACTGCTAAAGTGTTGAAGGTGTTTGTAGTTCGATGTGGGCGCGCGGAGACTCAAGAAGGTGAATTGCGGTTTAACACAGGAGACACTAGGATTTACGTGGTTCGGGCCGCCTGAGCGTAATACCCTACTCCACGGGTGTGTTGGTGTTGTATTAGTTTGTCACGTATGATCTCCACGTCTGTGTCCGTGTCCCCCTGTGTGTATCGCCGGCATGTCCTTTTATAGTACAAGGACAAGCCGTTACAAGCTGGCCTGGCCCGACATGTGGCCCCGGCGGTTACTAGTATTAATACACGATTAATTGTTTATTAATGATCCTGTAATGGGCTCAGACAATGCCGTTACAGGAGTTAAGATCGTCCGTTTAAGTGTCATTAATATGGTATTAATGACATTTAATCGGGTCTTGAAGTCCTTGGCTCCCCTTTGAAGATTCGGAGCCGTTACAAGGTCTTCCGGAGGTTAGAGGCGGCCAGCTCCGACGTTTGGACACGTGGCAGTTTCGGAGCTTGCTGTGGGAAGCAGGAAGCTACGGAGCTACCTGACACATGTCAGGTCCGAAGCTTCTCTCGGTCAGAGGTTAAGTCCGGAGGTGCCATTTCGGTACTTGGTCCGGAGCTTCCCCCTTACGGGCGGTAGCTCTGGTTTGGCAGTACACGTGGCGACCTAGGAATTAACCATGTTGGAGAAGCAGGTCCGGTCATGTCTGACAAGTGGGCCTCTGAGGGTCTTCAATCCGTGTAGACAGCCTTTCCTCGAAATCTTTGCAACCTCAGGGGGTGTACGGTTTTTAGGGTACCGACAGACATGGTGATGACTTTATTGAACCCCCCTTGCCCATTGGGTTCATTGAACTGGACATTCCACCACGCAGAGGGGGAGTTCGGGAAGGCCACCTGGAGCATTTTTCTCAGCCCTACCGAGTCCAGGGGAAGCCAATCTGGTTGCTGCGTAACATCCTCCGGGTTGACCAGTGGGAAGTTCCGTTGCTCCATCCTTGGAGCTCTGATAGCCGGTTCAGTCGTGTTCACGGCGCTTGAAGCTTCCTCTTGAGTTGGGGCATCAGAGAGGACGTCCATCTCATGGTGTGGTGGGGGCGGCGGCGGCCCCCATGGTTCCCAGCCATCATTGGCCTTCTGCTGGTGCTGTTCAACAGGGGTCGGCCATTCATCATCATCTTCCGGCTGATCCTCAGGTGGTTCTTGGAGAGGATGAGGGTCGCCATTCAGTGGCAGGTCATCTTCCGGGGGGATGCCCCCCAGCCATCAGCTTCCCCAAAGCCATTCGGGGCAATCCAGTTGAGAATGTACACCGGGCAAGACCATGAGCACCCGACCCCATCCCTGGTGCCTTGACGCAGGACTGAGCTTTTGGGGACGAGCCTTGCATTGGTGTAGAGACATTTGACCAAGATGAAGCCCAGGGCCCTCGGGCTTGTGTGCCACTGAAGTAACTTGCCAAAACCAGAAACTGCTAACTCAATAGTTTCAACCGTCCTGTAGTCCAGTGGGAAACCTAAGATCATAAACCAACCAACACGACCAAACTCATGAGTCTGGCGGTTTCTGCCAAAGTCGTGCCTGATGAAGGACACACGGACGCCATCTACCACGATTGGCTCTCTCATCACAAGTAAGTCTCTAAACAAGCTGGTCTGGAATGAAAAAAGAGCTATGCCCAGTGGGGTGAGACAGGAGTGAGTAACGGTGATACCCGTGTCTTGCAGAAGGAAGTTCTGGATGCGTAGCCTGAAATCCTCGTACTGATCTTCCTGCAGCACGCGCTCAGCGTCCACCGCCATAGCAAATTCTTCGTGAGCCGGGTGATGGTGACCGGGAAGGTGCACCACCATCCTAGGCAGCCGGTTTGGGCCTCCGTCGGTGAAGTCGAAGTGTTGGTTGGCCAGGAACCTCGAGGGATCAACCGGGAAGTTGGCCATGAGGCTAATAGAGTTGGCCGGCGAAAGAGCGGTGGAGACGGATGTGGAGTGCAGGATGCAGAGGAGCCAGGAAGAAGGAGCGGCAGAGGAGAAGTTGAGGGGGGTTGTGTTTGTGAATGATGATGGTGGATGACGGTTCCGTGGAAAGCCCAGGGGCCTTAATGGGGGGCGTGCTTCTCTTGCGCCAAACCCGAGGAACTCTGGCAGCCGAGAGGCAGTTCCGTCTAATATGCCCATATCTGAAGCAAAGATTACACCGTATCTCATTGCGGCATTGGAATTTCAGATGAAATGGGCTGAGGCATTTATAGCAGCGTTTCCCATCATACTGCCAAGTGCCATGATCACTTGGCCGCCTCAGCTCCCTGCTCTGATCGTTGTCTTGTCGACGAAGAGTTCCCTCAGGACCTTGCGAGACTGTGGCCTTCGGAGCTCTATCTCCCTTCGGGCGAGAACACTCGCTGACCTCCCACTTAGTAGAGCTAAGCCTAAGTTGGCTACTGCTTAGAGCGGTCGCATCAGGGGCATGCGTCGGGTTGTTGGCGCTCCATTGCACCGGAGGCCAGTGAGACATGAATGGAGTGGGACCAGGCTTCCCTTTGTCCACCTGTGAATTCAAAATGTTGTATTGTTTATCGTGCCACGTACCTTCGTTCGCGGTGGTCGGTGAATGAACTCCGACGAGCTTCCGATTAGCCGGAAAGCAGAGTCCGGCAGCACTTGTTGGGGCTCGAAGAAGATTGCAGAAAAATTTTCCCAACCACAACCCTTTTACCGTTGGGGTTGCCTTTTTTGCTGGAGAACCTTGCCGGATTGGGGAGGCGAAGGAGACCCGCCTGTTGCTGGCTTCTTGCATGAAACCAGTGTCCAGCTTTCCTTCTGTTCTTGCTCCCACTTCTTATATTCAGAGATCCAATCCGGTCCACCCGTGCGCCATAGATGAAATTACACATCAAAGGTTGATGTGGTGATCCTCTACTTTGCATTGATCAGCAGTCCCACTTGCTTGCTCGCCACGGAGAAGCGAAACGAACGCTCTTGCAGTTGTTGGACATGAAAATCCCAAGGTGAACCACCCAGCACCGAGCAAAGAGCCCATCCAACGGCACTCTCCGAGAGACGAAAAGTGTACCTTCGAAAGGCTGCAATCATGAGGAAGGAACCCTTGGGTGAAGACCCCAGGTGATGAACCGTGGAGCGGAGCTGGCGGTGAACTTCTTGTTGGAATATCTCGCCAGGACGAAGATCCCAGTCACCACTGGTCGGCAGGGGTCGATCCTCCCCCATGTTGAGCAAGTTGACCGATCCCCAGCAGCGCTAAAGGCCATCAACGCGTCCATGGTGGTGAGCAAGGGGAGGTGGTGGAGGTGGCAGAGGCACGAGGCACGGAGGAGCGGGAGCGAGAAGGCATGGTTTGACTAACCCTAGTGGGGATAATTGAAGTCTGTTGTCTCTGGATAGCTCCTGCCATGTTCTTCGGACAGTCCAAAGCGTCAAAGATAATGGAAGTGTCCATCCACTTCTGATGTGGCTCCGCCTTGGCAGTGGGAGCAGTAGCAGCCATCTCCCGACTCATAGTTTTTAGAATGCATCGAGAGGTAATATCCCAGGACCCTCCATACATCATATGGAGAGTCTTCCGACGCTCATTGTCGGAGTCAGTGTCAGAGTCGTCAATGGTGTTGTAGACCGCCTTTAATGCCTTCTTGGCGTCTTGGAAGCCTAGCTCCTGATCAGATGGAGCTTCATCGACTTTTTGTTTCCCTTCCCGCTGGCGGAAAGGAGTTTCGTCTTGACGCTTGTTGTTGTGTTCAGCAAGCCTCTTGACCTCGCGACGGTCTTCAAGATTATGGCCCGTGGATTTGTGGATCGGGCACCACATCTTGTCATCGTCCTCAGACGATTGTCGAGTTCGCTTGTCGGAGCATGGTACCCGGCCACCAGGTGTTGCGGCAGCGGCAACTGTAGGTGTGCCATCAAGTGACTTATTCTTTCCACTTGACTTCTTTTTCTTTTTGCCACTGCCGGTGGCAGTAGCTTCGGCTTTGGAGGTAGATTGATTAGCCTCCGAGCTGGTTTGGAGTTCATATCACGACCCTCCGTAGCTCTGACACATTTGTCGGCCAGGCTGAAGAGTTACGTGGCACCGATGATATCCTTGGTTGTCAGCTTCTCCAGCATTTTTTTGTCTCTAACTCTCTGTCAGACTGCAACAACGACATAAACGTTGGATATAAAAGGTATGGTGTTCCGTACCTGAGAGAATCGTTGGATGAATGATCGCAGTGACTCTCTCGACTTCTGCTGTACGGCGAAGAGATCTAGTTGGGTGACAGGCCGGGTGTAGGAGCTCCTGAAGTTGGTGGTGAACTGGCGACATATCTCCCCCCAACTGCAGATGGATTCAGGAGGTAAGATCATAAACCAGGACCTTGCAGTCCCAGTCAAAGCCACGGGGAGTAGTTGGCCATGACAACGTCATTCCCTCCAGCCGCAAGGATGGCAGTGGAGTAGATTTGTAGAAACTCGACGGGGTTGATTGTCCCATCATTTTTTTTCGGCAAATGAGGGCGAAACTTAGGTGGCCACTCCAGCATGCGGAGATGCTTGGCCAGAGCTGAACAGCCACCTCCAACTCCCAGAGGAGAAGAGTTTTCTCGAGCAAGATGCCTCTCGCGAGTACGCTCGATGTTGATGCGGCCATCCTGCCTCATGTACCGGTGGTCGAGCTCCGATTGAAGGTGTTGAGTTGGGAGCCTCGGTGCTGTATGAGTTCGACGAGCCCCGGAGGGCAGAGACGCCGCATGCTAAGAGGGCGCACGTCTTCTGGGCTGCGACGCCGCAAGACCAAGCCTTCGAGACAAGGTTCTGTTACGAGAATGGGCCTGCCCTGCATGGGGCAGACCCTGGTTGCTGAGTGCAGTGGTTGCGGCTGCAACCAAGTGCTCAACGTCAGCGCGCCATTGTTCCAGCGTGGCCGGAGGAGCTCCGGATGCTGGAG
Source organism: Tuctoria greenei (assembly GCA_036927565.1). NCBI lineage: Eukaryota > Viridiplantae > Streptophyta > Magnoliopsida > Poales > Poaceae > Tuctoria > Tuctoria greenei. The sequence goes on along the minus strand of JAYESD010000012.1, from coordinate 107,884,179 downwards.
GACGCTGAAGAAGTGTTTGCACCGCATTCAGTGCGTTCACCGGGTTGTTGGTCAATTCCGTGACAGGCACGAATTCACCATCCTGTTGTCCAACACTCGCTGTTGCAGCAGGTGGTGGTGATGGTGGAACAACCAGGACAATGTTGGTCAGGTGCTGAACATTGGAGGGATTTCCGCCAATGGCTTGTGCAGCCGATCCGTTTGAAGCGACAGCAGAGTTCACCATCTTGGAGATCTTGAAGAACCCCCTATCTGGCGCGCCAAATGTCAAAGTGTGTGTTGACGGTTCCTACGCACTACTAATAATTCATCCCAAGTTGGGGTGCCAAAAATGCTTGTTAATAGATTTTAGATTACACATGTAAATTCGCAAGTGCACAGAATCTATCGATGTAGCATTTCCCCTCTAAGAGTATTCCCAAAGGGTGTCATTTATATTCTCCCAAAGAAAGGCTAGATGGAAGCAAATCAATCATCAAATGAAGAGGTTAGGTTGGTCTAGGTAGGGTTCTAGCAAGGATGGATAAATGATATTTGGAGTAGTGTGATACACACAAGAGCATTCTATCCTAAGGGATGTAAATGAGGTAAAGAGGGACTAGGCTAAGAGTTAGGTAGAGACTCCTACTATGCTTCTAATGTACATATACATTGCCTAAGTTAGTTAATAACGATCATATTATTTATGAATTCACATGCTAAGTGGATTAACACATCAAACACGGGTTTACCCCTATCAATAATAGGATGACTCCCGCCAAGAGCCCGTGGCATAGCCGAACATGGAGGATTACAAAGGACAGATAGTGTTGTCACCACCTACTGCCTACCTCTTCAATTTGTGGTTCTACGAGACATTCATCGCTACTCTCTATCCTAGCACCATGCTAGGATGTTAAGTAATTGCCTTAAGAGACTAGGCACAAACCATCCTAAGGTAATGAATTAAATCATCGTTGAACCGATGTTAATTCATAGCATAAGTGATTCATATTAACAAAATCATGTCATAGCTAATTAGACTATAGTGGGGTTTTGTAGTGTTTATGATGATATAATGAGAATGGTATATCATAGTCATAAATACTACTCCTACCACATACATGGAATCCACAATCAAACAAGAAATGCTTCATCCAAGTATATGAACAATAGAAGACTAAAGATATCATCTTTATTAAGAGCAAAGTCATAAATACAAATAGGAATATAAGAGTCATACCTTTCCCAATTAGGAATTGGGAAGAGACTCCTTCTACTCCTCTCATACTTGGACTATGGACTAGAGACTCTCCTCTCTACAACCTATACTCCTCTAAACCATGGAGAGTAGTGGATACAATGGATGAATACTCAAGTGGTGTGTGTTGAAGTGAGGGTGAGGGGTTATTTACAGCTTGGAGAAGGGTCGGTTCCTGCCACCAAAAGCACGCAAATCAGTCTTCATCGTGATCAGAGCACCATAGGGAGTCGACACGTGGAAGCTAACCGAGTTTGGTATCAGGAAGGGTTCGATCAAACCCCCTAGTCGACCGAACAAAAAGTTGGACCATTTGCTTTGTGCTTCCTCGGGGTGACTTACAGGTGGGTCCCATTGACTTATATGGGTGCTACACCGTTGGATGGCATCGGATACTTCTGTTTGTGCGCCATTTGATCCATGTGGTGACACATGTCATCGCTTGATTGACTAGAACGATATTTTATAGTATCCATCCCCTTGTTTCACTTCAATTCTGCATAAAATACCTGCATGCACTAATTTCTCCAAGTACAAGTGGAAATAGGTTAAATAGAAAGGAGATGTGTGCAAGAAATGATATTTACCTCACATATTTGAGTTATATTGACGGGTGAAATTGGTATATAACAGTCGTCAATAGTGTGCCAACAACACTTCCCCCGATACTACTAAGAAATAGTCCGCGGAGGTTCGTATTTAGGCGGGTCGCTAATCAAGATCCAAGAGCAAAGTGACACGAGGAGTTTTTACGTGGTTCGAGCCACCTGAGCTTAATACCATAATCCACGGGGTGTTTGTGTATTGTATGAGTATGGATGACTTGGGATTCCTTGAGGTTGGAATGGCTTACCATGTCTATCGTGCAGTGTAACCCTTTTATATACAAATGATTGGTTGTTACAGTATGCACCGTGGCCCGACATGTAGCCCCGACTATAATAACCGCCCTATACACGATATGCGGGTGTTAAGGAGAGTTAATAGTGTGATAACATGCCTTAATGGCAGCGCTACCGGTCTTGATAGTCCTCTGATCGTGTGTCATTAATATGGCATTAATGGCGCGTTAACCAGGTCTTGTAACGGCCGATTGATAGCCCTTGAATGTCTACGTCGTTGGAGATTTTCCTGTCTTCCCATTGCAGACATAGGTCCGGACGTGTGACACGTGGTAGTTCCGGAGCTTATCTCTGCAGGAAGGCAGGTTTGGAGCTACCGGACACGTGGCAGCACCGGAGCTTCCCCTATTGGGGAGACAGGTTCGGCGCCCCAGGACAAGTGTCAACAGCGAAGCCACCATAAATAGGGAGCCAGGTCTGGCACTGCGGGGCATGTGGCAGCACCGGAGCCACCCTAAGGAGGGGGGCAGGTCCGGTACTGCGGAACATGTGTTGCCTCGGAAGTCCACAACGCTTGAAGGTGGAACTCGACGCGTCTTCTTTTGGTACGAAGGGATATCTAATACGCAGGGTATCGACACACACGTTTAATGTGTGTAATACCTCATAACTGCTCTCATTAGTTGCACGTTGAGGGATTTCAAGAGGCGATTTTCTGAAATTATGGCAGATCAAATCTGAGAAAGTTGATGACTCGAGTATATAGGAGACGTCCTGGATACTGGAGCACAAACAGACACACAAAAACTCACCTCTCAGAAACTACTTTGCACTGCCGTTTTTCGCCTTGTCGTCCCTCCATTCGTCGTGTAGCGGATTGAGGGAGAGCGGCGTCTTCGAACCGACGCCGGTGATCTGAAGACTTGCACGGGTGCCGGCGATCAGGTTTCTGAAAAGTGCGCCCGCACGACCGCTCGTTGCACTTCCTGCATCTTCTACATCTTCATCAAGTTCGTCAATTTATTCGATGAGCAATTTATTCGTGTTTGTTTCAATTCTTGTTTGTGTAGTACTAGTACTGTTTATTTTAACTGCTAGTAGAACGTTTCTAGTTATTTTGCTATTTCGGATCATCAAATTAATTGAATGTCATGTGTATTTTCTAACAATGGTCACCGTCGGTGTCGCCTCCGGCAAATACTACTTTAGCTCACACTGCTACTGCACGTGTGTAGGGGGCTTCACGCAGAATTTTGTATGTGGCATGGACGATATGCCAGCGGCCCAGCGCATACGCTCATGTCGGATTTGTGGCTGAGTCAACACGAATTTCGTTCATAGCATGGACAAAATTCGAATTTTGTCTATGCCATGGTCCCATGAACGACAGTGGGTTATTTTTTCAATTTTCCATTTCGTATGTTCTTTATATTAAAAACATTTTTAATTTGTATATTAATTTTTTTAGATGATGGGTAAAGTCTCAACCTTCCCCTCCGAGGAGGTTATGGTCAATTTATTACAAGCAAGTACAAATGCAGACACTCACAATCTATTGTCTAAAATAAAACGACGATAACTGGATGACTAAGCACGCGACTGTGGACCGGACTTCATTATGGCACGTTCATCCCTTCACATTTTTCGTAAGTGCACTCTAGATCTTGCGCGCATGACTTCCTCTATAGAGTAACTGCATTTAATACTGTGAATTCAGCTTGAAATTCACTCCTACCGAAAATCGAACTCAGAACCTGAGTAATACTACTCAGAGTACTTAGCCATTACGTTAAGCCCCCTTTTGTATATTAACAAAAAAAATTCTGCAAGGCCATGTCCCTCACGTTTCAACCAGAATGTAGTTCAACCGCGTGCATACGTAGTAATCTCTTTTTCATTTTTTTTTCTAGTGCTATTTCATTATAGAATTTTGATATTTGTTGTTTGGTTCCGAATCCCTTATTAACCTAACTAACCCATAGTTTGAGATTAGAAAATTACTACTCAATAAATTGCACGCATGTATCTAGATAAAATTCCAAGGGGAAACAGAAATACACTTGTTAATTCCTCCGACATATTTCGATTTTTTACTTGTCCATTACATCATGGTCAAGATCTTGCTTCTCTCCCCATAGATATACTGCACGGAATACTGGAACATTCAAACGCTGAGCCAAGCTGATCCTCTGTTCGATTCGACCTTTACCTGGACAACAGCTCGTCTTGAAACCGCGACCTGGCTTGAGATATTCAAAGCTGAGGTGTATGAGCATTGATGCGATGACGGGGAGGAAAAGGACGAGATTTACAGGGAAAGAAAAGAACTAACGCGCCATGGAAGGTATCTGAAACCGTGCATACGTCGCTGAAGGAACTCCAGCTCTGTGGTTCCAGTACCACAGAACAACATATGGCGTTCATTAATTGGAGTCGTTTTGGAGCGAGCGTCGTTTTGGAGCGAGCCTCCTAGCTTACATGCAGATGTTTCTGAAGGATGAGGAAGAACAGGAACCAGGCCCCCTCCGGCACCCATTTTTTTTAACATAAATTCAACAGCGATTGATGACGATATGGGTGTCTATGCTGTACTGCTCTTTGTTCCAGGATGATGCGCAGTGCACGAACACACAAACGTTAGTGAAAGGGAATCGGTTTACATCCCTCCCTCACAAGTACTCACGAGTTCAGAGGCACTCATGATGTAGAAGCGGGACGATAAAAAGATGCAGAAAGGCAAAAAAAAACAGTTAATTGGCCCATGCAGGTCTCGAACCTGCGACCTTCGCGTTATTAGCACGACGCTCTAACCAACTGAGCTAATAGGCCTTTTTGTTAAGGCACTCTTTAATCCTTCTAAACATTACATTAATAACGGACCAAAACTCACTTTGGGTTGGTAACCAGTCTTCGCGTGGAACTTCCAGTTGGAACTGTGCATTTGGAACAGGCACGATCTATTAGCACTGCTCTGAAACCGGAACGTAGAACCCCGCGCATGTATCGTTCGGGAAAAAAAAACGGTGCGACGGAGGAACACTGATAGAAGTACAGAACATCTGGTAAAACCATCTAGGCACGGGCGACGGGGCGAGCTGAGCCACCCTGCGTCGCGTTTATTTGATGAACCAGACTACATTGTACGCACGGCATGTTTCCACACGGCACACGGCACCTCTCTCGTCATGTACATCCTAGTGACGCCACGCTCAACAGTTGGATCGTCGACTAACTCCGGCCGCCCTAGGACATCTTGGCGTGCTGGTCGCGCTGCCTGGCCACGTACTCGAAGAGGCTGCCGTCGTAGACGCGCCGCATGGCCTCACGCGACAGGTACCCGTCCTCGTCCCGGGCCAACAGGTACGTGATCGTCCACTCCAGCTTCCCCGCAAACCTGCCGAACACGTTAGGATTATTTCGTTGTCACGGCTCACGAACATCAGCCAATAACTTACTACTTTCACAGTCACGGGACAGTGTTGTTATCAGCGTGCTCACCAGCCGTACAAATCGAAGGCTTCACGGAACCCCTCGGTCATCGACCACAGCTCCCGGTAGGTGAGCCTGTCCGGGGACGTGCGCGCGTACTTGCTGAACAGGTTCTCGAAGTTCACCGGCACGAACCTGAACCACCCCAGCAGCAGCAGGAATTTCATTTATTACAGGTCATATATGATTACGAACTCGGAAAGAGCAAATAAATAGATGGCGACACGCTCTCTACATACCTGCCCTCGTTGTCGTAGGTTCCAGTGTCACTTCCGTGCTTGCTCTTGTGGATGTTGTGGACGTAAATCGGCAACAGAGGATTCGGCAGCCAGCCCTGCAGTATTAGTCAATCATGATGATGCAGAAATCCAAGACAAAAACGCGGATGAATTAGGAAGACCGTCGTAGTATGTAGTACTACTGTGCTGAAGCAAGCAGACAAATCTTGGGCACTCACAGGCAGAGTCGGGTAGCTCATGGTCACGTTCACGACGAGAGCGATCAGGAAAGACATGATCACGTTGAACCCAATCGCGCGGGATCCTGATACATGGATGTCAATGCCTCTCGTTTCAGAGCACGCGCGCGTGAAGTTTGCACTACGGTACAGGCGATGATCGAGCTGCTAGTAAAAATTAAGTGCGATCGATACGTACCGGCGTAGGTCTCCCATGGGTAGATGATGCCGTTGTCGTCGCGGTCAAAGAAGGCGACGTGCTGCTGCATCACGCTCATGTGGTGGTGCCTGTGGTAGTCGTCCGTGGTGCCGTCCGGGTGGTAGATGTCCGGCGCCGCCAGAGCTCTCGCCAGATCTGCTCTCGCCAAATCAGTCGATCAGGCAACGACCGTACGTAGTATAGTAATGGAAAAATACAATTAGTCGGGAGACGACATCGTGTGTCAAACGCTACTAGTACGTAATAAGCACGGTAGTTGGAATTGAAGAAGAAGAGAACGTGTTCCTTCGCGGCGGCGGACATACATGGCTTGGGCACGTGCTCCTCGAGGTCGCCGCGGACGGGGCGCATGACGGTCACCGGCGACTGCAGCGCCACGATGGTCTGCGAGTCCTTGGCCTCCACGGGCGACATGCCGTGCAGGCCCCCCGCCTTGCCGCCACCGGCGTCGCTCCTGGACACGTAGCCGGCGCCCTTGTCGCCACCGGCGGCGTGGCTTTTCGTGTGGTCCTCTACCTTGTTCCAGCCGCCGGCGTCGCCCTTCCCTTCCGTCGTCCTCGCCGCGTCGCGGTCACCGCCGCGCGCCTTCGTCGTGGTTGCCCCCTGCATGTTTACGACTCCGCTAGTAGCTACAGCGTGCGGGCTAATCTCACCAGTTCGGATGGATATCTACTACTGCAGTTAGGTGTGGAGTAGCGAGGAGCACACTGGTATGTTGTAGGGGGCAGTCGGTGCAGAAGCGGACGCAGATATAGAGCGGCTCATCGGCCTCCGGGGACGTGGCGCGGCAGAGGCTGCCCCGGCGGGCGACGTGGGCGCGCGCATGGAGCTCGGGCCGTAACGTGGCGCGGGACGCAGCGAAGTGCAGCTCCCTCCTCCGTGTCCGGGGCCCGGATGCTTCTTTCGGCCTCGTGTCGCGCGCAGGCGCGATGATCGATACTCCGGGTGCTTCGCCAGCTTGACTCGTCATCGCGCAAACACAGTATACGCGGCCATGTGTACGCAGGGGCGGGTCCGCGCGGAAAGTTTGGTGGGGAAGAGACTGAAGCACTGGGCTCCAAGCTCACCTGCAGCGGCCCATTGTGTAGCAGATGAGCCATGTTTTTTTCCCCTAAAAAGAATTATTCAGCAAACAGAAATGAAAAATAGAGGTGCCACGTGGCTAGCATGCTAGTGCTAGAATGAGATGGACACGCTCGCAGTCGCAGCATGAACAAACATTAAGATTAAATGCTCCAAGTCAGGTAGCAGGTACGGTATACCACAAATTCACAACTGAAGATGTGTCTATTAGCAAGAGAGTCAATAAAAGCTACAGCTACGGATTATTGGTAATTGGATCAGAATGATCAGAAAGGGATGACGATTCCATCGTCCTTTCGTCCCCTTCTTTTATTATTTTAGAAAACTCAAAGGGGACTACGTATATATTAAGAAGAAAAGCAATGATTACAATCGTCCCCTTCTTTTATGGCGTAGCGAGGCCGATCTCACGGCCTTTGGTCGGCACGACGTCGTCGCCGCCGCGGTATCTCTTCCATGGCTTGTAGTCCTTCCTCTCGAGCATCCTCTCCACCTCCTCGAACTGCAGGCCCTTGGTCTCCGGCACGGTGAAGAACACCGCGACGAGCGCGACGAAGGAGACACCGCAGAAGAGGAAGAACGTGGCCGACGTGCCGAGCGCCTTGGTTAGGGACAGGAACGTCTGCGTCACGATGAGGTTGGACACCCAGTTCGCCACGGCCGCGATGCCGCCGCACACGCCCCTGAACCGCAGCGGGTAGATCTCCGAGTTGACGATCCACGGCACCGTGCCCATTCCCGGCGAGTAGGAGACGATGTACGCGCCCAGGCCGACGAGCGCCAGCCACCCGAAGTTGTTGGGGCAACCCTCCGTGTAGAACTCTCGCTGGTCCGAGCGGCACGTTCCCCGCGACGCGTCGTTCAGCGCCAAGCACGCACCCGGAAGAAGCTGCGCGCGCGGCGTGTCCGTCCGACGAGTTCAGATCATTAGCGCCAAGCATGCAGTAGTAATGTTGTGTTCAAGAACCAGAAGAAATGACTTGCCTTGTCTCCTGGGTGAGCGCAGAAGCCGCAGGTGGACGCGGCCTTGAGGCAGTTCATGCAGCTCCAGCGGACGTTCGGGCTGAACTCGGGGCACGTCTGGTTCGCGAACCGCCGGGTCTCCAGGTCGGTGACGGCCGGGGCATGGTGCGCGGCGCCCAGGAACGTACCGCCGAGCACGGCGAGCCACACGACGATGCCGACCAGGCTGATGAGCATCAGGCGCCGCCGGCCTGCCCTGTCCACGAAGAACATGCTGACGATGGAGCCGATGGCGTTCAGGCCCGAGGTGATGAGCGACAGCGCCATGGCCGTGTTGTTGGACGCGAAGCCCGCCAGCTGCACGATCGTCGGGCTGTAGTACATGACGGTGTTGATGCCGACGAACTGCTGCGCGACTTGCGCGATCACGCCGGCCATCAGCCCGCGGCGGACGACCTTGCTGCCCAGTGCCTTCCTCAGCTTGCCCAGCAGGCCCCGCTCGCCGATGGAGCCTTCCAGCCGCTCCTCGTCCTCAACGGACTGACGCATGGCGTCAATCTCTTGCTCGACCTCGTTCGCAGGGTAAATCTTCCGCAAGATTCCTGATGCTTCCTCTTTCCTGCCCTGTTGGTTCAACCAATAAGTAAGGGCAAAAAATTTTATGAGTCATTTCACAGAATTTCTGCATGGACGTTGCTTTGACAGTGAAGTTTTGCTAATTCGAAATGTCTGTTTCATATGTCTTGCTTTTGGTCATTTGGTGGTGCAGGGATACCAACCTTCCTGTACAGCCACCTTGGTGACTCTGGCAGCATGAGCATCAGTATAAACTGGAGCAGGGCAGGAACCCCTGCAATGCCAAGCATCCACCTCCAGGTTCCCGGCACCTGACAGAAGTCATGGAGAAAATATTATGGAATGCTGCTACTTGATATATGCTTCTTCCGTTCTGTTCTTAGTTGAAATAGTTAACTTTTTGCAAAATACGGGAAAAGATTGTGTACAAAAGGCTCCAGATACGCAAGTGCACCGTGCTATCTTTTTTAATAACTTTTTAAGTTGTGTTTGATCATTTGTTTTATTCAAAAATATCCAGTAAATATTATATCTTTGATATGATTGGTTTATGTTTTTGAAACATAAATTATAATTTTGTATATTTGATTGAATATTTTTGAATAAGACGTATAGTCAAAGATGACCTAAAAGTCAATGGCATCAAATAAAAGAAGAGAGGGAGTATGCTTCAAAATATTCAAATGCTTATAAAAGATGACAGGAGTTCATTGCCTGGTTGAGAGTACCTTAGTGAAGGCTAGGTTAATAAGGTACGCCATGAACTGGCCTCCGGTGATTAAAAGGCCATTTGTGCTCACAAGGGCACCTCTGATTCTGGCAGGGGAGGCTTCGGAGATGTAGAGTGGAGCCGTCATGGAAGCCATTCCAACACCAAGACCAACGAAGACCCTCCCAACAATGATAATATGAGGTGTCGGGGCAAAGGCCATGATCAAGGCACCGGCAAGGAACAGGATGTCGGCGATTATGATGGAGGGCTTCCTTCCAAACTTGTCATTCATCCAGCCGCCAAATGCAGCTCCAACTATAGCTCCGGCAACAGCCATACTGACTATTGTTTCCTGTTATTTGGAGGGAACAGTGGTTATGCCACATTAGCCTCAGGGAATAGACATATGAGTTGATGGTGAACTTGGACCATAATGATCTGGAAGCTACACGTACCCTTAATACGGTGCTCTTTTCCACCGCAGCGAAATCATCCCGAATGTATAGAAGAGCTCCAGATATGACACCTAGCAAAAGATCGTCAACAAGTTGACCACTTAGTTGGCCAAATTGCACAATCAAATTATATGCATAGATGCACTACAAGATTAACATTGTCACGGTGGTTGTCAAACACAGGATAACTTCCTGGAATCTTGTTTTCACCAGAAATTCCAAGTGTTAAAGCTAGTTCCAGTTTTTATTGTACCCATTTTTCTAGAAGATAAGAATCTCACTAAGGAAATATATCGACTGACTGGTAATTTGGAAATTGAAACCAGAACGTTTTCCCTTCAGAGTATGTGCATTGCTTTGGCAAGTTTATTGTGAGAAGCAAGTCCAGGAATCAAACTGAAACATTTATCTTGGAAAAAAGTTTTTAAAAAAATCATACACTCTAGTAGAGCCTAACATAAGTCATGACAGCAGTAGAATTACCTGTATCATATCCGAAAAGCAGACCGCCAATGCCTGCAGACAGGACGAGCTGAAGAATGTAAGGCTGTGTCCAGGTCAGCCGCAGGCACTCCTTGAATTCTGCCTTATCTGCTACCGTCACACCTCCCTCCATTGCATTCAAGTGCGCCTTCACTCTCCAGAACCAGGTTCAGATCTACTTGGTCTCTCACTTCGCTCTCGCTGTATGTGGCGAAACAGAAGTTCACTAGGGTTAGGCGGTTAGCACAAAGAACACAGGTTGTAGATGAGATATGAGACTCCGCTAGCGTGGAGGAGTGGAAGGGCGGGACATTTTGGGCAAGACTATCAATCAGAAACAAAATGGAAAAAGGAAATCGTGTCAGGCTTTTGTTTCGCTGAATTGAGAGGGAATCCTATATATCCTAATTCCTTCACATGAAAAGCAAGCGTCTTTAAGCCATCAGTAGTAACATAATCCTATTTATAGGGGCAGCGCAACTACCATCCTGTAGAATCCGAAATCCCCATAACCAAGTCTCACAAATCACGCGACGAAGACAGATAACAGGAAGATCAGATGAAATCCTCTTGCGAACGGTACGACGATCTTGATCGGAAACCAACAGACAGGATCTTATAGAACCCCAAACCAACTTGCCTTCGATTCTCCCCTCGAAATACGTTCACACTCTCGCCAAGGAGAAACAAGAAATGTTTTCAGAAGGAACAAGGCAAAAAAGGGATCCGCGATCTCTCCCGTCCAACCTTTCCACACGACGGAGCAGGAGAAAGGATGAGAGAGAGGAAGACGACGGAACGGAATGCCGGCGGGGGATCGGAGGAAGCGACGAACCTCTCGGAGAAGTGGACGAGCTAGGTCCCCGCCTCGATCGGCGCCCAGCGAGTACCTCTCGTCCCTCCGACGGCGAGCCAGCAACAAATGGCGACGACGCCGCGGCGCACGACTGGTTTTAATCAATGCGAACGCGCGCAGGGGCGGGCGTGAGCCGAGGAACGCGATTGCCAGCGGATAAACTCAGCTGGCTTATCTCGCCTGGACACTGGACTGGGGCTGTTCGCGCCTCGCGGTCAGGAAGAAAAACCTGGCACGGCGCGCGGATCTCGCCCGCACCTTGACCGGGCTCTTTATGGGCCGGGATCGTCAATCGGGCCTCGCCGTTGGGCCCCTAAGGATCAGTTCGTAGTCTTGTTCCACCTAACGGTGCTGAGGCTTTCAGCAGAGAGCCTCCTGACTGCCGCCATGGCCGTCGTGGCGACGCCTGCCACGATGCTGTTGCGACTCACTGCTGTCGACGTGTGGTCATATGTTTGATTTTTTTTTTAAAAAAAAACATAAGGTTATATATATTAAGTAGGAAAGAATTTAGTACAATAGAGGGTTTGTACCACATAGCCGGTGGCCTTAAACCAAGAGGGAATATATGTCAGGGGAAAACAGAGGGGAGGTGTATTCAGAAAGTCTACTCAAACTAATGTATGCTGCAACTAGATCAGGCGATGAAGATGTTTGGCGCCCGCCCGTGCCCATGCCATCACTTGCTCTTTGATGATCATCACAATGTCTGTTACACTTTTTTCCTTGCTGTCAAAAATTCTGTTATTACGTTTTTTCCAAATGGTCCAAGTAACTAACAACATCAAGATTATCCTAATCTTTGTATCCTCAGTAGATTCCTTAGAGGTCCCTGCAAACCAGCTGAGGAGGTTGCTGTCTCGGTTCCATCGGGATGGATGCATAGATTGTATGTTTGTCCAAGAGCTGATTTCACTCCAAATTTGCTGGGAGAAAGTGCATTCCTGGAACAGATGTTGTGTTGTCTCCAGATTTCGTATACAGAGGGGGCAGAAGTATGAATTGTTCCAACCTCTGTTTTGTAGTCGTGCAGCCGTCCATATCCAGTTCTGGAGCATGAGCCAATCAAAGGATTTGCAACGAGGGGGCGCCCAAGGTCGCCAGATCAGTGAGGGATAATTGAAAAGAACGACACCTGAGAATTGGATGCAGTAGGCCGACTTTGTCGTGAACTTCCCAGTGGGAGTAGGCCACCAATAGATCTCATCGGGAGTATGATCATCAAGATTGAGTTGTTCTTCCTGGACAAGGCACCAAAGTGAAACGAGCTGCTGTAGCAAAGGTAATGTGAGGTCATGCGCACTGTCTCGGATCCAATTATTTCCTTGGACTGCCTTGGCCACTGTCCAGCTTTTATGTCTGCAGTGGCTATGGAGATTTGGGAAGAGGGCTGCAGGCGAGCGACCAGATAGCCAACTATCATTCCAAAAGCTAGTTATGTTGCCGTTATGGATGATAACTCTAGTGGCCATATGAAACAGATCACAGGTCGCTTGATCTACTGGTAGGTGAGTTCCACTCCAAAGCTTCCTCCGGTGCGTCCACTGGCTCCATGGTAGTTTAGCTCTTAGACCTCTACTAAACCGTTCCATGTCTAAGAGTCCCAGGCCACCAAATTCCGTTGGATGGCATACCTTCTTCCAGATGATTTTTGCCTTTCCTCCACGTAGTTCTTCGCAACCAACCCAAAGAAACTTACGTCGCAACTTGTCTAGCTCTTTGATGAAACTCTTTGGGACTTTCATTACTGACAAAGTGTATGCAGGGATGTTGCTAAGTACTAATTGCACAAGTATTTTCCTCCCTGCAAAGGAAAGTTGCTTTGCTTGCCAACCAGCCAGCTTCTTTGCCACTTTATCAGTGATGTATTGCAGGTGATACAACTTTGTCTTACCCAGGATCAGGGGAAGCCCGAGGTATTACGCAGGGAAGTTTTTTCTTTCCACTCCAAATTCACTCATTGCCTCTTGCACCAGTTGTTCGGAACATCTGATGGGTATCAGGACGCACTTCTGCATGTTGATGCAGAGACCAGTGGCGTGCCCGAATGCCCTTAATAGTCTGACCGTGCACTTCAGAGGATTTGGGTTGATGAAAGCTGCAGCATCATCCGCATAAAGAGAGATACGGGATTTGGAGGCATTGCCATTAAGCGGTGAGAGTAATTCTGCTTGGGAGGCCAGGTCGAAGATCCTTGTGATGATGTCAAAGGCTAGTATGAAGAGGTAGGGGGAAAGGGGGTCCCCTACCAGGCTTGTAAATCCCCGCCTGGACGCCTAGGCGCCCGGCGGCCGTCGGGACGCTAGGCGCCTAGGCGGGCGCCTAGGCGAGTGCCAGGCGGGAGCAGCGCAGACGCGGCAGGGAGGGAGCAGAAGGAGCCGAGATAGGGCAGAAGAGGCGTGGGGAAGGAAGAAGGAGGCGCCGCGCCAGAGGGGGAGGAGACGGCCGCGACGGGCTCTCTCGCAGGGCGGCAACGGGCGCCTGTGCAGCGACGGGTGTGGCGCAGAAGGTGTGGCGGCTGAGACGTTTGGGGAGCAGGGGTGTGGAAACAAGGCCCAATAGGCCCAATAAAAGTTATAACCCTAGGTTTCTTTACACTACTGACTCATCCAGTACACGCCGCACTCAGTTCCCGTTCCCCTTCCTTCTTCAGCGCCCGACTCCGCTCCCCTTCTTCAGCGCCGCAGCTTGCCTCCCGGCCTTCATCCGCGCTGCGCCTCTTCTTCCCGACCTTCTCCCAGCGCGGTGCTCTGCCTCTCCTCCCTCCTCCCCGCCTCCTACGGCGACGGCGGCTGCAGAAGCGACCACGGCGGGCGGCGGAAGCGACAATGGCGGGCGGCCAGGCGAGGCGACCGGCCATGGCGTCCGGTCTGGGGCGACTGGACGCATAGGAGCCGCCTAGGTGACGCCTGGACAACACTGCCCCCTGCCTCAGACCTCTGCGGTGCTCAATCCTCAGACCAGGGTTACCATTGAGAAAGACTCGTGAAGAGGTTGTGGACAGCAAGGCGGTGATCTAGTTACGCCATTTGACAGGGAATCCTCTTTGTATCATCAACTCGATCAAGAATTCCCACGATAGAGAGTCGAAATCCTTGGTTATATCTAACTTTAACAGCAGGGTGGGCTTGTTTCTCTGTTGCAGATCCCGGACGGTGTTTCGTATATAAAGGAAATTGTCTTGAATACTCCTTGTCTTGATGAAGGCACTTTGTGATGCTGATATCAGTGTGTCCATATGTTTGTTAAGTCTTATGGATAGCACCTTTGTGAAGATCTTCCCCACGGAGTGAATCAAACTAATAGGACGGAGTGTTTAGGGATTAGAGTTACCATGGCCGAGTTTAGCCATCCTAAAGGTCCTGTATGCTGGTCATATAGACTCTGAAAAGCTGCCATCAGATCCTGCTTAACCGTGTTCCAATAGGATTTATAAAATTCTGAAGAGAAACCGTCCGACCCTGGGGCCTTTTCGCTCGGCAATTCTCTGATCGCAGCTAGGACCTCTTCTTTAATGAATGCGGCGTCCAGATCTGAGAGGTCAACTATCGGCAGGTTGAGTGCATCCCAGTTAATTTTGCTTGATCGCGTTACCTTAGTGCCCATCATGGCCTTAAAGTAACTGTGGGTTTCCTTATCTAGGTCCTCATGTGCTGTGACCAGGGTACCGTCTTCTGTCCTTAGATGGTGGATGAAGTTTTTCCTTGCATGAGCATTTGCTTTAATGTGAAAGAACCTTGTGTATGCATCTCCTTCCTTCAGCCACATTGCACGGGAAGCTTGTCGCCTTCTGCTTCTCTCAACAGCTGCCAGACCAAGAACCTAAAGCTTCATGTCATGTTTGAGGGAAAGCTCATCTGCTGTCAGCTGCCACTCTTCTTGCGTGCCGTCCAGTAGTGATATAATCTCCGTCGCTAGATTCCTCTGATCTTCGGCACCTCTAAAGAGTCTGTTACTCCAAGCGCGCAGAACTTTAGCAGTGTTGGAAAGCTTGTGGTGGAGCTTGGTCAAGGCCGAGGATCCCGTCACTGGGGCTCACCAAGCCTGTTGAACTACGTCCTGGAAGCTGTGTGTGCGGATCCAGAAGGTTTCAAAATGAAACAGAGGGGGGCGGCGTCGATGAGCTTGTGCCTTGAGGTAGATAGGGCAGTGATCAGATCTACTTGAAGATAGTGGTCGAAGGACGGCATCTGGAAAAGCTTCAGCCCACTCCGTGTTGCAGAACATGCGGTCCAGCTTCACCATGACCGAATTGTGTTGTTCATTGGACCAGGTGTAGCGACGACCATGCAAAGGAATTTCCATTAGTTCAGCCTCATTCAGCATTCTTCTGAAGGCGCCCATGAGGCAACGATTAAGATTCTGATTGTTTTTGTCAGCTTCCTGGTAGATCAAATTAAAATCTCCAATGCAGAGCCATTGTTCAGTCGGTTGAGGCTTGATACTACTGAGCTCTTGAAGGAAGATCTCTTTTGCAGTTGCATCTGTGGGCCCATAGGAAACTATCAGCAAGAATGTCGAGGGGGTCCATTTTGGTCTGATGCGCATGCTGAGGGTGAACTGACGCTGGCAAGGCTGAGAAACTTCAATGAGTGTGGAATTCCATCCCACAGCAATACCTCCCCGAGACCATCTGCCGGCAGATATTCCAGACCATCGAGGGGAGGAGGGAAGAAATTGCCAGCGACTGTTTGGGGAATGGCTGCCATCTTTGTCTCCTGCAAGCACACAATGTGAGGCCGCGCAGATCTGATTGTCGCAGTCACTGCTTCGCGACGTGCCGGGTTGTTGAGTCCCCGGACGTTCCATGAGATAATTGAGGGCGTATCAATCATTGAAACCAGAATTGCAACTTGGATGAACTGAAGGGGGGCACTTAGATATAGAAGAAGGAGTACACCACCATCGCTGCCCTATTTCCAGAGTTGAACCTCCACTGAGCTCCCCAAATAGGTTCAGACTCTTCCACACCACCGTCCTTAGTACAATGGAAACTAACATTACACTAGATAAGCAACGGTAGGACCCTCTGGGCGTCAGGCCATCTGAGCCACTTGCTCGGTGGCTGCGAGACCTTCAGTAGCTTGGATTGCTTTCAGGTCTTCCAGGTTCAGGGCGGAGCAGATGGCCTCGATGGCCTTCTTCTGTAGAGGGGCTTTGTAGAGTTGCAGGTATTTCGCAACTGCAGCATCTCCCACAGGTTCATCATCTGCCGCAAGGTCGAGCTGGTTAATGAGACGCTCCGAAGCACGGAAGGCCACCAGAATGACTGTCTTGTTGTCCGCCTGGGGCCGGCTCCTCCTCGTCGGAGCAGTAGCCGCGGCGCGAGGGCGTGGACATTTCCTCTCGGGTGGGTCAGGTAGGAGTGACGTCCTGGGAGGCGGGAAGACGTTGCGTAAGAAATTGGAGGCGTCGTCCCCCTCCTCCCTGTCTTGGCCATCAGGGATCCCGACCAGGGCAGGAGCTGGAGGCAGCACCTGCGCCGGGTCTGTAGTCGGTGCCTCCGTACCGGAGGGCGGCGCGTTGACGAGCACAGATGGGCTTGCCAGAAAAGGAACCACTTCCTGGAGGGGTGGGTCAGTAGAAGGAGTCTGCGGCGTTGGAGAGCGCACATGCAACAGGCCGGCAAGGAGACCGGCTGGGACGAGGCGTGCCTCCAACAGCATTGGGTCAACCAATGATCCCCGGGGATCCTCGATGACGATATTGCATAGGATCGCCGGGTCTTGGCCTGTTTCCTCGGCGTGGATGGCAGCGTCGCGTTAGGTTTGTGAGCCTCTAGAGTGGAGGTGACCGCAACGCGAGGGTCGCGACGAGCTGAAACCAAGGCGGGGAAGATCTGACCCCAGAGCACCACGCGTCAGTAGGGATGAGCGCCAGGTGGGAGGTTCCCGCTGGTCGCCGTCATCATCATTGTTTCGACGTCGGATGAGCTTCAGGATGGGCGGCCGGCACCCTCCGTGAGGGCGGGGGGCCACAACACGCGGCTTATCCGGGGCGCCATGGTTCCAGAGGAACGTATGGAGGCGCGGTCCCTCAGGCTCGTCTAAGGAGACTGACGAGAACTCCCCGCTGGCTGGGGAATCGGGTGTCGGAGAAGGTGGCATCGAGTAGTCGAGGAAGCTATCGAGGTGGATGATAATGTCCACTTGATGGCCCTCCGGTGGTGAACCACCCGTGGCCGGGCCAGGCCTCCCCACCTCCACTCTCCCAGATCGGACAGGGAAGAAGGTGATCGTCTTCATGCGAGGGAGAAGGTCGGGGTTTTGCATCCACCCTACAAAACCAAACATGCTTGGGTCGAGCTGATCCAGGGAGGAAGTGAGCTCCTGGTCAAATATGCATACATCGCCCAGGATCTGTTGGACGCCAGCGCCAGAGCGGACGTGCAGCGGGAGATGCTCCACGAAAACCGTAACCCGATACGGCTAGTGGATGGTCCTGGCTGGATAAGGCTGCCAGGGGGACAGGGAGAAGGGTTTCCCATCAACTTGGAAAGTACCAGCATGAAGAGCTTCCTCTCGAAGCTCACGAGACCGGAAATGTGCAAGGAGGGAATGGTCGCTCTGAGTTGTAACTGAAATGTCGCGCCAAGGAAGGCGAAACTGGTGGTGCAGGGCTAAGGCAGCTGGGGCGGGGCCGATACGGTGGTTGTGCCCATCCGGTACAATACGAGCAAGAGTACCCCGCAGACAAAGTCCATGGCACCAGTGAGGACAACCGTAGCTTGTGAGTGGCGAGGGCGGTTCTCCGGGTGACCCAAGGGGCCATCCTGGTGATACATGACCGGCTTAGCGGGGACTGTGGAGGTGGAGGGTTGTAGGGGGGTGGGGGGAACTAAGGCGAGAATGGATGTCAGTGGTGTGTTCTAAGAGGCTTTGGTGGATGGGGCGACGTCCGTCGGGGCCCGGGGGGTACGACAGCTACGAGCAAAGTGGCCAAAGCGTAAGCAGCAATAGCAACGGGGAGGTTCGTGACACTGGGCGACAGAGTGATCTCGAGCGAGGCAACGGAAACAACGGCCACGAAGAGCCTTCTGGATGTCGAGTGGAAGAGCTGTGAGGCGAGGAGGAAGGCGGTGGGGGGTTTTTAAGGAGGGAGAGTGGAGGGGAGGGCACCGCTTGTTTCTGGACTTACGCCTCACTGTTACCCAACCATCTTCAGATGGACGGGCGACCGAGTCAAGCAGAGGATGTAGAGGCAAGGACAATGGATTAATGGTGGTAGATGAGGACGGGTCTAGTCGATCAAAGTCGTGCGCCGCGGAGCGAGGCTTATGCCCAAATTTCACATCGCAGTTAGGGCATGTAGGGGTGTGGGCTGTCGGTCCTTTTCCAAGAATCCCGTCGGGTGCGGGGGGCCTGCGTTCTGGGCTGGCGGGGCATGGAGCGGGGATGTGGCAAGATGTAGCCTGTGTCTCTAGGTCCAGCGCGGGATGATGAGAGATCAGCCCAGCAGGAGGAGGTCCCAGGAGAGAGGCCGGAAAATCAGCAGGGTGTCGGGCCACCTCAGGAGATATTGCGGGCTCGGGCCCAGAGGGTACGACCGAATTTGAATTTTCCCGCCGAGATGAGGGGGGCTCCGAAGGACGCCGGAGCAAGGGGTAGCCCTTGGCGGAAGAGAGCGGCAACAAGGATGGATGGTGAACCTCTGATACGCCTATGTCCTCTTCTGGAAGAGACATCGAGAGCAGCACCGACGAAACCAGGGAAGGCCCGAAATTCGGGTCCTCAGTGGAAAAAAACAAGTGAAGAGGGAGAGGGTTGCCGAGATGGGGACGAGCGCACAGAGGGGGAAAAAACATCTTCGTCAGAATCCGAAGGTTCCGCGCAGAGCAAGGAAAGGAGGGAGAAGGAGGAGTCATCAACCGGAGGGGGGGGGGAGAAGGGGGAGGGAGGGGAGATTGAGGGGCAGGGGCAGGAGGGGCCGGAAAGGGGAAGGGGCGGGGATCGCAGAGAGGAGAAAGGCGTGAAGGGTTTCTCCTGGGCGACACGGAAGGTGAGGGAAGCACGGGGGGAGACGGAGAAGGACGAGAGGGGGGGAAGATGATAGATGCACGTTGAACCGCGCAAGAACTGAGGGCGGCGAACCGGCAGTCGCAGTTGCCGGAGAGATTGCCAGCTCGACCGAAAAAGAGGGGGAGGCGGGAGGAGACGATGGGAGGGAGGCCGGAGCCACGAGAGGGAGAATGCCCAATGGGGAGAAGGACGGAGGTAGAAGATGGGAGGTGGGCGCCGGTAGCGGTGACGCAATCAGCTGACGGGGAAGACCGCAGCGTGCGGAGGCTTGCGACGGAGGTGGGGAGCTGCCCGACGGGAGACCGCCCGGCGGGGGGCGGTGGTGGATGCCAGGGGCCGGGGGTCGCCTGGCGGAGGGTCGCTCTCGCTCATAGTTTTTACCGACCGAGGGTGAAGTGTGGCGCACTGGACGGCCTTCCTAAACCATTCTGCTCTTACCGTGCGGCTTCATCCCTAAACCATTCTGCTCTCCCTTACATATGTTTGATTTTCTCCGGTGATGAACAGCCAGAACCCGCTGTCTGCTGATATTATCCGTTCTAGCTGGTAACGCTATTCCCGTGCAACGTACAAATCCCAGACGCCTAATAAACAGGTCTGATTTATTGGTGGCGAGGCAGATCAACCTCTCGTATTGGCCACTTCTGTTCTTGAATAAGATCGAAAAGGTTTTCCATTTCATTTCACAAATATTCTAAATGGGGGTAAAACTAGCTAACAGCAATTTCGTTTGGTAAAATTTCACAAAAAACTGCACCAGCCGGGAATCGAACCCGGGTCTGTACCGTGGCAGGGTACTATTCTACCACTAGACCACTGGTGCTTCTTGATACAAATTTTAGTAATCAATATTAGAATGGTAAGTTCTGTATCTCTATGTTTTTATATAATGATAATGTACCCAGTTTGCACACATGAAAAACATTTTTGTTGACATTGAGAGGAGTATCAAGGAGGGAAGTCACCTGCTCGGCTTTCATGTGGTAAACCAGTAGAAGAGCGTGGGTGTACACTAGAGTACTAGACAATGGTCATAAAATTTCACAACGCGACATTACTTGGCAACACGCTCCGAACAAAAGGAGATACCCCTCCTAACACCGGCGAGGTTAATTTTCCAACAGCCCTTAACAGCATGATCGCTAAGAAAGCTGTGTTCTTTGCCCTAGAGAATAGACCACAACTTTTCATTAAATCATTGAACGATAGTATATCTGACAAACAGGTAAGAAGGTACACTGTCGGCGTTTGGTTCTGACAATTCTCCCGGTACTACTGATGGTAGCCCGCGGAGTTTGTAGTTCGGTATTGGGCGCGCAGAGATTCAGGACACGATGGTAAGTTGACACGAGGATTTACGTGGTTCGGGCCGCCTAAGCGTAATACCATACTCTACGGGGTGTGTGGTTGTTGTATTGAGCGTCTGAGCACTTGTGAGCGTGTGTCATAGCCGAGTCTCGAAACCTCCCTTGTGTATTTGACCAGTCCTTTTATAGCACAAGGACTGGTCATTACATCGTTAGCCTGACCCGACATGTGGCTCTGGCAGTTATTGATACTTAATACACAATTAATGAGCTTAATTACCCTTAATAGTGTGGTAACACGCCTTGACAGTGCCGTTAGGGCCCTTCGATCGTGTGTCATTAAGATGGTATTAATGACACTTAATTAGGTCTTGAAGTCTTTGATTGTCCCTTAAAGGTCCGAGCCGTTGGGGGTCCACCAGTCTGATTATTGAAGTTGAAGGTCCGGCGGTTGGACGCGTGGCAGCTCCGGAGCTTACCATCTAGGACGGGTAGGTCCGGTGCTGTTATACACGTGTCAGTACTGGAGCTTCCCTCTGTCGGGGGTTAGGTCCGGAGGTGCCACATATGTATTTAGCCCGGAGCTATCCCATGTGTGGGATGTAGCTCCGGTTGCAGGATACACGTGGCACCACAGGGACTAACCATAGAAGGAAGGTAGGTCCGGTCCCATATGACATGTGGGGCCTTCTGAGGTCTTCAACTCACTCAGGTGAAGTTCCTTTGGTCTTTTTGCAGTCCCAAGGTGTATTCGGTACGTAGGATACCGACAGTGGCCCCCTGGGCCCACCTCTGGGAGAGACCATTTAGATGAAGTCGTTCTGCTGGAGGTGGGACCATCCTTCGGTTTTTGAGCTGTGTCTTCAAGGGTTTTTGGATGTGCTGTTGGCGGTAGTTCGCAGTTAAACCATCACCGCGTGACATATCCAGGATGCGGCAGGTGAGATCTGAGCGTGCAGATCTCACGCAATTGAAAGTCGTCGGTTCCCGATATGAAAACCGTATCGGTTCCGCGCGCCCTGTCAGGCCGCCGCCCTCGGGCTTCCCACCTCTCATGATGACAACTGTTCGCCTGGGGTAAGGACCTCGACTTGATCGTCGGGGTGGCCCCGGGCCTCCTTGTCATTGACAGGGTGAAGTTTTTGAACTATATCGTCAACTCCTTTGTGGTTTCCATCCATGCGTTGTGGGGGCTTACTTAAAAAGGAAAGCACGCACCGTTTGGGGATTCTTTACGCCTTCATTTGAACTTGCACTCGAATCCTCCAAACTTTAGCCTGCTTTTCATCTATCGCCTCGCTGTGCTGCGATGGAGTTGGGTCTCCGCAAGAGCCGTCTTAAGACCGACGGTGATTTGAAGAAGGTTTGGGCCCTCATGGGGTGGTCCAGTGACTCCTTCAACCACCTGGTCTGCACCGGCAAGCTTCCGTTCAAGAAGGAGCGCGCCAACGACATGGTGTACTTCTCAGCGTACGCCATGGTGGGACTGATCCCACCCTTCTCCACTTTTCTCTTGATGCTGCTAGACTTCTATGGTCTGCAGTTGTACCACCTCGGTCCTCACTCCATTCTTCTCGTGTCCACTTTCGTCCACTTCTGCGAGATGTGGGTGGGTATTCCCCCTGCGTTGAGCTCTTCCGCACCTTCTTCACCATCCACACCACCGGCAAGAGTGACGAGTACCTTGGCTTCTATTATTTTGTGAAGCGCAAGAAGTGCCCGTACAAGTACTTGAGGTCGTTCCCTTCTGGCAAGTGGGAGGACTGGAAGAAGGATTGGATTGTCATCATGGCAGAGGAGCACGAGAAGCTGGAGCTACCCGAAGGCCTCTCCAACGTCGACACTGAAGCTTGGAGCGAAGTTCCGGTGCTATCGGACGCCTTCAACCCAGCCCTGACCAGGATCCGCCAATGTGTGGAAGGAGGGGTGACTCCCTAGGCAGTATTCTGCAACTTCCTGGTCAACAGGTGGGCTCCGCTGAAGAAGAGGGAGAAGCTCACATGGGCCCTCAACAGCGTGATGGACAACGACCGGATCGAGACCAGTTTGAAGTCCAACCTGGAAGGCGCAACTTTGGAGCTTCACCTCAAGAAGTTCCAACACGGCATCGACGTCGAGGGTGACGACTTGACTCCACCGGCGGCTTTCCTCCCTCTGAACATGGAGGCAGAGTTCAACAGGGAGCTCTGGCGGAAGATGCCGGTGCTTGACGACCTCGGCGAAGTTTAGAGGCGTTCGACCACCGGATTGGCGATTCCTGGAGCTTCCGAGGGTGGTCCTCATTCTGCCCTGAGACAAAGAGCTGAAGTCGTGGGCAAGGGCAAATAATTGGCCGAGCCCTCGAGCTGTAAGAGGAAGTTGAAGCACTCTGACGGGAGGTCCTTCAGACCTGCTCCTTCCGCAGCAGCTCCTTCTCCCCGGAGGGGGAGGTCTTCAACGGCGGCAACCACTCCGGCATCAGCATCTCCCTGGGATGCTAGCTCCAGCCATGTGGCTCCGGTACTAGGGACAGCTGAGGGCTTTAGGTCCGGGGGTCCTTCTCAGTCGAGGGGGTCCTCAACCAAGGCGACGCTGATGGCGGCAGCAAGCTCCGGGGAGCCTTCCGGAGCTACTACGCCAATGGCGTCAGGGTCCGGTCCCGAGCGTCCGGTGAAGAGGTTCCACGCTAGCTGGAGCGGAAGCCTTCCGAGGTAAATTTGATTTTTTTTACCTCAGTTGGTTGTTTTTTTGTTGTGATCATATTTTGAGTTTCTTCATCCTTCATCCACAGGGTACCTAAGAAAGGGGCTGAAGCTCCGGTTCTTGCAGCATCAACTGATGTTGCGCACACGAAGGCTTCGGCTCCAGTTCCAGCACCGCCCCAAGAGGTGACTGAGGCCGCGGCAGCTCCGGCGCCAGCTGCCGTGGTCCTTGACCTTGAGTCATCCCTGAAGCTCCCTTGGTAGCGCCGGACCACGGGAATGAAGATGTACCAGTAGCAATAGCCCCGGAGGTTAAAGCTCCGGGTTTGGATGCTGAGATGATGGACACTCCGACCTCAGAGCTGGAGGTAGCTGCAGTTCCGGCCCTAGAGCCAGATATTGTTGAAGTCCCGACATCGCAGCCGGTGGTTGATGAAGCCCCAGCGGTAGAGCCGGTGGTTGATGAAGTTCTGGCGGTGGAGCCCAGTCTTGATGAAGTTCTGGTGCCTGAGCCAGTTGTCGCAGAAGTGCCGGCGCTCGAGCCAATGGCGGTCGAAGCACCAGCGCCTGAACCAGCGGTGGAGGAGGCACCAGCATTGGAGCCAGAAGTGGCTTCAGCTCCAGCCGAACCTTCAACGCCTGCCCCGGAGGTTGTGGTTCCGGAGGTGCCCGCTCCTGAGCCAGGGTGCCAAGATGAAGTTGCCTGTCCCCCGCCTGAGGGACCAGTTGCTGATGACCTGGTGGCGGGACCTTTGGAGCCGACTCTGAAGGTAGAAACTTCTGTTGCAGGTCCTTCCTCGGCGGCGTCCGAGGCTATCCCGGATGGCGGCCCTAGTGCCGTGGAAGCTCAGGGGACCTCTCTTGTAGAGTGGGACCCGATTTTTGTTATGGAGAACCCGCTGGAGCCAGCGAAGAGGACCCCGACCGGTCCGAAGCCAATCCCTTTGTCGTTATCCATCGACAATGCCTGCTCCAGCCTTCGTCAAGTTCAGCTGGACTTTTACCACAACAGCAAGGCCCTCGAGGAGGAGCGCCAAACCCTTAGGAGGTGGCGCAACCGGCTCCAATTCGAGACCAAGCTGGCGCAGACGAGGCTGGCCGACGACAAGGAGTGGGTGAAAAGGGAGAAGGTCCTGTTGGAGTACTGGGGTCAGCTGCTAGATGAGAGGAAAAGCATGACGCGATCCCTCGACGACCAGTCCTGGGCCATCCACGAACAGGTCGTGGCTGCTAATGAAGCAGCCAATGAGCGCCAAGAGAAGCTCAGCGCCATCCACGACAGCCTCGTCAAGCAATGGGAGACTCTTGAGGAGCGGGAGAAAAATCTCGAAGATGAAGAGTAAAAACTCCTGGAGCTGCGGGATGACCTCGTGAAGAGGGAGGAGGAGCTTAATAAGAGGCTGACTCTGGGTGACAAGAGTCTCGGGGAGCGCACCAAGAAGCTGGAGGAGCGCTGCGAGAAAGAGGAGAAGAAGGCCTGACAGCAAGGACAGGACCTCCACAAGAAGGAGAATGAAATTGCTGCCAGGGAGAAGAAAGTGTGGGGCCGGGAGAAGGACCTGGTCGACCGCCGGAATAAGATCCACCTCCGGGAGGAGGAGCTCGATAAACTCGAAAGGCAGGTTGCTGAAAAGATTCAGTAGAATGCCAAAGAGGTCGAGCGCCTTGCCCGGGAGAATTCGGAGCTTGCGGCAACCAAGAGATCCTTGGAAAAGATGCGAGGTTCAAGGGTTGCGGAGTTCCAACAAGTTTGGGACTTCTTGGGCAAAGCCAACGACGCGCTGACACCGATGGGTTTTAGTCCCGTGCGTCTGGATGATCCGAAGCTGGACCAGACGTTGCAGGCGTTGAGCTCGGCGGGCAACAAGCTCACCAAGATGGGCGATGTCATCGCGGACCAGCTGGAAACCGAAGGACAATCCCTGGTGAAGAACGTCACAGAGTACATGCTGACGTGCTACACAGGCCGGGACCCTCACTTCCCACTGGACCCGGTGCTTGAAGGCCCCATCGACAGAGAGGGAGAAGCCGCCAAATCCAGCGTGTCGGAGGTTGCCCAGAAGGTTGCCTCGTTCTTCCATAGGGTCTAGGACTCTCTCTTTGTAGCTCCCGCTTGTATCTTCTCTTCTTTTATCTAACTTTGTAATCTCTTGTCTCTAGATTAATGAAATCCAAGAATTTTATGAATTTCATTTTTTGTCTTCAACACCTTTGTCCCACTTGGGCCCCTGGTAGATGTACATAATTTGATTGTGAACATCTACCAAGAGGATATAGCATTTTGTTGAAGACTTGCGCGCTTCAAACTTCTAGTTTGTAGGTCCGAAGTCGCCGATAGTAGGGGCCCCCTGAGGTTGTCAGAGCTTAGTAGCTCCGGCAGTGACCCTTATCAACACGTAGAGAGTCGACAGTTAGTCCTCTGGGTTGTCGGAGCTTGGTAGCTCTGGCAGCGACCACTGTCAACACGCGGTGCGTCGACAGCAGACCCCACTGGGGAGTTGTCGGTGGTTTTGATCCGGCAGATCTCCCGACACTACTAAAAGTGTTTGCGGAGTTTGAAGTTTAGTGTGGGCACGCAGAGATTCAAGAAGGTGAAATGTAAAATGACACAGGAGACACAAAGATTTACGTGGTTCGGGCCGCCTGAGATAATACCCTACTCCATGGGGTGTGTTGGTGTTGTATTGGATGTATGAACTCAACTCAGGTGACGTGAGTTGAGAGCGCGTGTGAGCCGATCAGACCAGATGTTCTCTATGTATCGTCGGCCTGTCCTTTTATAGTACAAGGACAGGCCGTTACAAGTTGGACTTGCCCGACATGTGGCCCCGACGGCTACTAATATTGATACACATTTGATGCACTTAATTACCCTTAATGACCGAGTTACGGGCTTTGACAACACCGTTACTGGTAATTAGGGTCGTCCGATTGTGTGTCATTAACATAGTATTAATGACACTTAATCGGGTCTTGAAGTCCTTGATTCCCCTTTGAAGATTCGGAGCTGTTGTGGATTCTACCGGAGGTTTGAGGCTGAAGATTCGACGGTTGGACACGTGGCAACTCCGGAGCATACTGTGGAGAACAGATAGGTCCGGTACCACCAGACACGTGTCAATTCCGGAGCTTCCCTCGGTCTGGGGTTAGGTCCGGGGGTGCCGTTATGGTACATAGCCCAGAGCTTCCCCCTTGTGGGCGGTAGCTCCGGTTCGATGGTACACGTGGCGACCCTTGGACTAACCATGTTGGGGAAGCGGGTCCGGTTATGTCTGACATGTGGGCCTCCGAAGGTCTTCAAATCAAGTAGATGACATTTCCTTGAGATCTTTGCAATCTCAAGGGGTATATGGTACCCAGGGTACCGACAGTGGCCCCCTGGGCCCACCTCTGGGGAAGACCCCTTGGGTGAAGTCATTCCGCCGGAGGTGGGTCCATCCTTCGACTTTTGAGCCGAGTCCTCAAAGGTCTTCAGATGTGCCGTTGGCGATAGTTTTGGAGTTAAATCCTCGCCGCGTGGCATATCTCGGGTGCGGCAAATGAGATCTTTTGCGTGCGGATCTCACGCAATTGAAGGTCGCAGATTCCCGATATGAAAATCGTATCGGTTCCGCGCGCCTTGTCAGGCCGCTGCCTTCGGGCTTCCCGCCTTTCATGATGACAACCGTTCGCCTAGGTAAGAACCTCGACTTGATCGTCGGGATGGTCCCGGGCCCTCTTGTCATTGGCAGGGTGACATTTTTGAATAGTATCTTCGGCTTCCCTACGGTTTCCATCCAAGCGTTGCGGGGGCTTACAAGAAGGAAAGCGCGCACCGTCTGGGGTTCTTTACGCCTCTCATTTGAACTTGCGCTCGAACTCCCAAACTTGTGCTTGCTTTTCCTCCCTTGCCTCGCTGTGCTGCGATGGAGTTGGGTCTCCGCGAGAGCCGCTTGAAGACCGAAAGTGACCTGAAGAAGGTCCAGGCCCTCATGGGGTGGTCCCCGGACTTCTTCAACCACCTGGTTCGCGCCGGGGGAAAGCTCCCATTCAAGAAGGAGCACGCCGGCGAGATGGTGTACTTTTCTACGTACGCCATGGTGGGGTTGATCCCACCTTTTTCCTCCTTTTTCTTGATGCTGCTAGACTTCTATGGTCTGCAGCTGTACCACCTTGGCCCCCACTCCATTCTTCTAGTGTCTGTCTTCGTCCACTTCTGTGAAATGTGGGTGGGCATCCCCCCTGCATTGAGCTTTTCCGGACCTTCTTCACCGTCCATACCACCGGAAGGAGTGATGAGTACCTTGGCTTCTACTACTTTGTGAAGCGCAAGAAGTGCCCATTCAAGTACCTCCGGTCGTTTCCCTCTGGAAAGTGGGACGATTGGAAGAAAGATTGGATAGTCATCCGGGTGGAGGAGCACGAGAAGCTGGAGCTGCCCGAAGGCCTCCCCAACATCGACACTGCAGTCTAGAGTGAAGCTCCGGTGCTGTCGGATGCCTTCAAACCTGCTCTGACCAGGATCCGCCAATGTGTGGAGGGAGTATTAACTCCTCAGGCGGTATTTTGCAATTTCCTGGGTCAACAGGTGGGCATCGCTGAAGAGGAGAGAAAAACTCGCTTGGACCCTCAACAGTGTGATGGACGACGACCGGGTCGAGACCGGGCTGAAGTCCAACATGGAGGGGGCGACCTTGGAGTTTTATCTCAAGAAGTTCCAGCACAGCATCGACGTCGCGGGTGATGACTTGACCCCGCCACCAGCTTTCCTCCCTCTGAACGTGGAAGTACAGTTCAGTAGGGAGCTCCAACGGACGATGCCGGCGCTTGACGACCTCGGCGTCGTCGAGAGACGATCGACTTCCAGGGTGGTGATCCCCGGGGATTCTGAAGGTGGCCCCGCCCCTGCCCCGAAGCCAAGGACCAAAGTCGTCGGCAAGGGCAAGGAGCCGGCGGTCGAACCCTCGAGCCGGAAGAGGAAGCTGAAGCATGCCGACGGAAGGTCCGTCAGGCCTGCACCCTCTGCAGCAGCTCCTTCTCCCTGGAGGGGGAGGTCTTCTACAACTGCGGCGACTGCACCTGCAGTAGTATCTTCCCGTGGTGCTAGCCCCTGGCATGTGACTCCAGTACCAGGGCCAGCTAAGGTCTCTAGGTCCGGAGGTCCTTCCCGGTCGAGGGGGGCCTCGACTAAGGAAATGCGTGCGGCTGCAACAAGTTCTGGGGGGCCTTCTGGAGCTACCACGCCGGTGGCGGCCATGGTCAGTCCAGAACGCCCAGGAAAGAGATTCCGTGCAAGATGGTGCGGAAGCCTTCCGAGGTAATTTTTAATATGTACCTCAGACAGTTGTTTTGTTGTAGTAACTATTTTTTAACTTTCTTCATCCATCATCTGCAGCGTCCCCAAGAAGAGGAGTGAGGCTCCACCCTCAGCCACAGCAGCTGAAGCTGTGAGGGCGGAGGCTTATGCTCCTATCCCGGTGCCGCCCCAAGTGGTGGCTGAAGCTGCGGCAGCTCCGGCGCCAGCTGTCGTGGTCATGGACCTCAACTCATCCCCCGAGACTCCCGTGGTAGCGCCGGACCACGGGAGAGAAGATGCGCCAGCAGCTCTTGCCCCGGAGGTTGAAGCCCCGGGTCTTGATGCTGAGATGTTGGAAGCTTCGGCCACTGAACCGGAGGAAGCAGTGATTCCGTCCCTAGAGCTAGAAATTGTCGAAGCCCCGACGGTTGAGCCGGAGGTTATTGAAGTCCCGGCGAGCGAGCTGGATGTTGAGGAAGTCCCGGCGATTGAGCCGGCTACCTCCGAAGCTCCGGCCTCAGAGCCGGTTGCAGTTGAAGACCTTCCGGCTCCTGAGCCGGTTGAGGTTGAAGCTCCGGCCTCAGGGCCGGTTGTTGTTGACCTTCCGACGCCCGAGCCGGTCATTGCGGAGGCATCAGCACTCGAACCCATGATGGTCGAGGCGCCAACACTCGAGCCACCAGCGGAGGAGGAGCCCAGGCCGGAGCCGGAAGTAGCCCCTGCTCTGGAAGTGATGACGGTAGAGGTGCCTGCTGCTGAGCCAGGGTGCCCTGATGAAGTCACTGGCCCCCTGCCTGAGGGGGCAAATGAAGACCTGGCGGCAGGGCCTTTAGAACCACTTCCGGAGGTCCGAACTTCTTCTGCGGGACCCTCCTCGGTGGTGACTGAGGCTATCCCAGAGGATGACCCTAGTGCCGTGGAGGCTCAGGGGACCACTCTTGTGGAGTGGGACCCAATTTTTGTAAGCGAGAACCCGCTGGAATCAGCGGAGGAGACCCCAGCAGGTCCGGACCCTATTCCCCTGTCGTTGTCCATTGACAACGCTTGCTCCAGTCTGCGTCAAGTCCAGCTGGCGTTCTACCACGACACCAAGGCTCTTGAAGAGGAGCGCTAAACCCTTAGGCGGTGGCGTAATCGGCTATACTTCGAGACCAAGCTGGCGCAGTCGAGGCTGGAAGACGACAAGGAGTGGATCAAACAGGAGAAGGTCCGCCTGGAATACTGGGGCAAATTATTGGATGATAGGGAGAGCTTGACTCGTGCCCTCAACACTCAATCTCGGGCCATTTATGAGTAGGCCAAGGCAGCTAATAGTGCGGCTGATGATCGCCAAGAAAGGCTTGAAGCCATTAACACTAGCCTCATCAAGCGTCGGGAGGCACTTGAGGAGAGGGAGAAGAAGCTCGAAGATGAAGAGAAAAAACTCCTAGAGCTGCGGGATGATGTCGTGAAGAGGGAGGAGGAGCTCGACGAAAAGGTGGATCTGGCTGACAAGGGCCTCGAGGAACGCACCAAGAAATTGGAGCAGCGTTGCGTTGAGGAGGAGGAGAAGGCCTAGGTGCAAGGGCAGGAACTCTACAAGCAAGAGTGTGCCATCGCTGCCAAGGAGAAGAAAGTTAGGGGTCGGGAGAAGGACTTGGTCGACCGCCGTAACAAGATCCACCTCCAGGAGGAGGAGCCCAGAAAACTCGAGAAGCAGGTTGCTGAAAAGATTCAGCGAAATGCCAAAGAGGTTGAGCACCTTGCTCGTGAGAATTCTGAACTGGCGGCGGCCAAAATATCCTTGGAGGAACTGAAGGGCTTGAGGACTGCGGACTCCCTACAGGTTTGGGAGTTCCTGAGCAAAGCCAACAATGCACTGACACCAATGGGCTTCAGTCTCGTGCGTCCGGATGACCCGGAGCTGGAGCCGGACCTGGCGTTGCAAGCGTTGAGCTCGGCGGGTGACAAACTCTCCAAGGTGGGTGACGCCATTGCGGACTAGTTGGAGGCTGAGGTTTATTTCTTTCTTCCGTACACCCGGTTTACAGTGAGTTGGGCAGTCCCTGGCGAAGAACGTCGCAGAGTATGTGCTGACATGCTACACCAGTCGGGATCCCCAATTTCCTCTAGACCCGATGCTTGAAGGTCATGTCGAAGGAGAAGGTGAAGCCACCCGAGCCAACGTGTCAGAGATTGCTCAGAAGGTCGCCCAGTTCTTCCATAGGGTCTAGGACCATCTCTGTAGCTCCCACTTGTATTCTCTCTTTTTCTTCCCCAATTTTGTAATCCCTTGTCTCCAGATGAATGAAATCCACAATTTGTTAATGAATTTCATTTTTTGTCTTCAACACTTCTGTCCTCACTTGGCCCCCTGGTAGATGTACACAATTTGATTGTGAACATGTACCAAGAGGATATTGTATTTTGTTGAAGACTCGTTTGCTTCGAACTTGTAGAGTGTAGGTCCAAAGGCTTCGATAGTGAAGGCCCCCTGAGGTTGTCGGAGCTCAGAAGCTCCGGCATTGACTACCGTCGGATCTTAGTAGCTCCGGCAATAGTCCCTATCAACGCGTAGATCATCGATAGTTAGCCCTCCGGGGTGTCAAAGCTTAGTAGCTCCGGCAGTGACATTTGCCAATGCGTAGCTTGTCAGCAGCAGACTCCGCTTGTGGGGTCTTCTCACCATCTTTTATTCTGCGTCGACGGCTGGCCTCCTAGCTTTGCCGGAGCTTAGTTGCTCCGGTAATGCTCGTTTTCAATGTTTAACATCGATCACAAGCCACCTAGGGGAGTCGGAGCTTTGTTAGCTCTGGCTTTTCTCCATCAATGTGGATTCTTTTATTTTTCCTGCACACTGAAGCCAAGAAAAATAGTAAAATTCGCTCCTTGCCTATAACTTAGTCGCGGCTTACGATTCCCAAGAAAGTTTTACGTCAAACACAATTCTGAATACAACCGAATGCGTTGCCTTCTTTCTTCCAGATCCAATTGTACTTGGACCCTCCTTACTTTGGCCTGCCGGGGTGTAGGTAGAGTGACGTACTTAGGGTGCTTGACCTGGCTAAGTCGATAGCACACTCCGGCCCTAGATTGGCTTGGCGGCATTCAGGCGAGTGGGCCATGAACAATGTTTGAATCCAAAAGAATTGACAATACAGCTCGAATTGTACATGAACTGGTCGAACTAAAATTTCTTAAGAATTGCACAACTTTGTTATAGACAAGAAAGAGAAAAATAAAAAATATTGAGCCTGTACAAAATAAATGCACGTGGAGTCTATTTCACATGAAGATGTCTTTCATTATAGGTCTGGGATACAGGGGAAACAAGTACACTCTTAGGGCACGGAACCAAGCTATGCGTGTTTCATTTCTCATTTGACCGAGGGTAGCTAGCCACACTTTTAGTTCTGAGACTGTGACAAGTGTTGCATGAACTTTGCGGACCTTCCGGGAAAGGTCCGATTGTTCTCCCGGAGGAACTACCTGACTGTGTACAATGACTCTATAACATACACCTCAAGTTACTACATACTCACCTCCATGATATTAAGTGTAGAACTTACGGAGGTGCTCAATATTCCAAGGATTTGGGAGAGGTGACCCATCCTCGGTAGCCAAGCGAACGCTTCCGGGACGGGATACTTTAATCACTCGGAAGGGTCCCTCCCAGCTGGGGGAGAGTTTGTTTAACCCTTCTCTAGATTGTATTCTCCGTAGCACCAGATCGCCTTCCTCGAGCTGTCGATTGTGTACATGCTGCTGATGATAGCGCCGAAGGGCTTGGCGGTATCGGGCATTCCGAATAGCTGCTTGGCACCTTCCCTTCTCAAGGAGGTCTAGGTCTTCACGCCGGAGCTGGTCCTGCGTGGCTTTGTCGAAGGTCCGGACTCGGAGTGACCCCAAGGTGATTTCCGAAGGAAGGATTGCTTCAACTCCGTACACCAGGAAGAAGGGTGTATCTCCAGTTGACCGGTTTGGAGTTGTCCTGTTGGCCCATAGAGTGGGCGGAAGCTCTTCAATCCAGTTGGCTCCATGTTTTTTCAAGCGCTCATAGGTGCGCGTTTTGAGTCCTTTCAGGATTTCAGCATTTGCTCTCTCGGCCTGGCCATTGCTTGCCGGGTGAGCTACGGAGGCGTAGCAAACTTGAATATCGAGGTCTTCGCAATATCCTTGAAATGCAGAGCTTGTGAATTGGGTCCCGTTATCAGTAATGATTTTGTTTGTGACTCCAAATCTACATACAATGGACTGCAAAAAGATGATAGCACATTGCTTGTTTATTGTCACAACTGGAGTTGCTTCCGGCCACTTGGGGAACTTGTCAATGGCGACATACAGGAACTTGTAACCTCCGACGGCTCTTGGGAAAGGTCCCAAGATGTCCATCCCCCACACAGCGAAGGACCATGTAGGAGGTATCATTTGTAGAGGCTGAGCCGATGTGTGAATTTGCTTTGCATGAAATTGGCATGCTTCGCATTTCTTCACTAGCTCAGTTGCATCCTGGAGTGTTGTAGGCCAGTAGAAGCCATGCCGGAAGGCTTTACCGACCAGCATGCGGGAAGAAGCGTGGTTTCCACACTCGCCTCCATGGATTTCTACGAGGAGCTCGCAGCCTTCTTCCCTTGTGATGCACCGCATTAGGACGCCGTTGGCACCACACCGGTAGAGATCCCCTTCTACCAACGTGTATCTTTTAGCCAATGTGACTATCCAGTCAGCGGATACATCATCGTCAGGAAGGATGTTGTCTTTCAAGTAGCTCCGGATCTCCGAGATCCATGCATCGGAGCTAACTTGAACATTTGAGTCTTGCGTGCTGGGTTGCTCGGAGCTTCTGGCAGCACCTACGACCCTTGATGGCTGCCATGGTAATAGGGCCATCGGGAACGTCAGCTTCGAGATGCTGATCTCGCCCCCTTCGCTCAGTTCGGCAGGCTGAGCTGTGGGTTTTGACAACCTCCGGACAAAAGTTCCGTCAGGAGCTGGAGCTCCGGTTGACGCTTTCATCGAGAGTTCGTCGGCTTTAGCGTTGTGTACATGCTGGACGTGGTGGAGGTCTAGGACTTCGAAGTCCTTCTGAAGCCTCTGGACTTCAAGGAGGTAAGCATCTAGCTGGAGATTGTTGCAGGTGCATTCAACCTTCACTTGTTTAATGATGAGCTGTGAATCTCCCTTGACCAGCAGCTGCTTGACACCGTATGACAGTGCCACCTTTAGTCCATAGATGAGTGTTTCGTACTCCGCCATGTTGTTGGTCGCCTTGAAGTCAAGGTGTACCATGTATTTTACTTTCTCCCCAGTTGGTGCGAGGAGAAGGATTCCAGCTCCGGCCCCCTGCTTTTGCATGGAGCCGTCGAAGTAGAGGGTCCAGTGAGGCTCGGTGAAGACCGGAGCCTTGTGTTCCGGCTTCTGCTCACTGGGGCCCCCAGGGTTTGATGTAGAGGGAGTCCATTCCGCCACAAAATCTGCCAATGCTTGACTCTTGATTGCTTGTCTTGGAATGAATTCGAGGTCGAATTCGGCCAATTCCGCTGCCCACTTTGCAATATTCCCAGTTGAATTGGGATTATGCAAGATTGCTTGAAGTGGGTAAGAAGTCACCACTAAAATCTTGTGAGCTTGGAAGTAATGTCGAAGCTTCCTAGAGGCGATAAGAAATGCATATAGCAGCTTATGCACCTCTAGGTATCGAGTCTTGGCGTCATGAAGTACTTCACTGATGAAGTACACCGGGCGTTGGATGGTCCGGACCCTCCCGGATGGGCCCAGAGCTTCCTCTTCATTGACCCGGATCCTCCCGGAGGGATTCGGACCTTCTTCGAGGACCTCCGGGTCCTTGCGGGAGGGACCCGTAGCTTCTTCAGAAGCGACCTGGACCCTTCCGAAGGGGTCTGGGTCTTCTGAAGTAACTTCTTGTGGACTCAAGTCTGGGAACTGGGACCCAAACTCGCTTTTAGGAACCTCCGGACCCTCCCGGAGGGGTCTGGATTCCTGAGCATGGGATGGTTCTGGTCTCTCCACAACCAGGACCATACTGACGACTTCGTCAGTTGCTGAAATGTAAAGCAGCAAAGGCTCACCAGGGTTCGGAGCTACCAGAGTTGGTAGGGTGGTGAGGAGCTGTTTTAGATCCTGGAACGCCTTTTCTGCTTCTTCAGGCCATTGGAATGGTTCGGACTTCCTCAATAACTTGAAGAAGGGAAGTGCCCGCTCTGTCAGTCTTGAAATGAACCGGCTGAGGGCTGCTAGACATCCAGTCAGCTTTTGGACATCCTTGATGCGGGCTGGTGGCTGCATGTCTTCAATGGCTTTGATCTTCGCCGGATTAGCCTCTATGCCCCGGTGATTTACCAGGAAACCAAGAAGTTTTCCGGATCTAACCCCGAAGACACACTTGTCTGGGTTTAGCTTTGTGCGGGTGACCCGCAGCTTGTCGAAGACAGCCTGTAAGGTGTCAAGGAGTGACTCCTTGTTCTTGACCTTGACCACGATGTCATCGATGTACACTTCCACTATGTCTCTAATGAGTTCTTCAAAAGTTTTGTACATAGCTCGTACAAAGTTTGAAGCTGCATTCTTGAGACCAAATGGCATGGCTGTATAACAGTACAATCCATCTACTGTGATGAAAGAGGTATGCTCTTCATGTTCTCTAGACATTCTGATTTGATGATACCCAGAATATGCGTCTAGGAAACACAGTAATTCACACCCAGAGGTGGAATCCACTATATGATCTATTCTAGGTAGTGGGAATGGATCTTTTGGACACGCCTTATTTAGTGTTGTGTAGTCAATACACATCCGAAGCTTCCCGTCGGCCTTGGGCACAACGACTGGGTTTTCCAACCATTTTGGATGGAAGACTTCTCGGATGAATCCAACTTCGAGCAACTTCTTCACTTCTTGTCGAATGAAGTCCTGTCGCTCCACGGATTGCTTCTGAGGCTTCTGATGCACGGGTCGGGCGTCAGGGTAGATCTTCAGATTGTGCTCAATCACTTCCCTGGGGATCCCAGGCATTTGTGACGGTTGCCAGGCAAACACGTCGACATTAGCCCGGAGGAAAGCGATGAGCGCGAGTTCCTATTTGTGATTCAGTCCCTGCGATATACGGGTGGTCTGAGCGGCATCGGAACCGATTTGGATGACTTTGACGGGAATGTCGGTGTCGCCGCTTGGTTGCACACGTGGTGCAGAAGTCGAGCCTCGTTGACGAATGCTCGGGGGTTTTGGAGCTTGCTCCTGCCTGGAGTCATCCTCTTGCGCCGTAGTAAGTGCATGAAGTTCTTCCAGAGCGGTTACTCCGGCA
Source organism: Tuctoria greenei (assembly GCA_036927565.1). NCBI lineage: Eukaryota > Viridiplantae > Streptophyta > Magnoliopsida > Poales > Poaceae > Tuctoria > Tuctoria greenei. The sequence goes on along the minus strand of JAYESD010000012.1, from coordinate 107,848,222 downwards.
GTGCGATCTCCGCGGATCCGAAGAACGCCTACTGGTGTTGGCATCTTTAACACCAGGTAGCCATAATGAGCAGCCGCCATGAATTTGTAAAAGGCAGGCCTACCCAAGATGGCATTGAAAGGTAAGTTGATCTGAGCAACGTCAAAGATCAACTTCTCAGTGCGATACTTCTCCTGGGTTCCGAAGGTAACGGGGAGAGTAATAGCACCGAGTGGGGTAATGGCTCCCAGACCTACTCCGGAGAAAGGTTGGGAGGGGTGAAGATCCGAAGGTCGGAGCTGAAGCTTGGTAAAAGCTTTGAAGCTTATGAGGTTCAGCCCCGAACCTTCGTCTACCATAACATGGTGGAGCTGAATGTTATTAATGGTAGGAGATACCATCAAAGGTAACTGGCCTGCTCCAACCATGCTTCGAGGGCAGTCCGAAGCATCAAAAGTGATGGTTGTGTCCATCCACTTCCGATGAGGCTCCGCCCTGGCTGTAGGAGCTACAGCGGCCATGTCCCAACGCATTGTCTTGAGGACGCGGCGGGAGGTGATGTCCCATGATCCACCAAAAATGGTGTTCATGGTCTTCCGACGCTCGTTGTCAGAGACGCCAGAATCGTCGTCGACGGAGGTGTAGACGGCCTTTAGGACCTTTTTAGGATCCTAAAAACCTAACTCATCTTCAGCCAGAGCTTCGTCAACTTTTTGTTTTCCTTCCCTCTGTCAGAAAGGAACTTCTTTCTGGCACTTGTTGTAGCGCTCGGCAAGGTTTTGGACCTCCCGGCAGTCTTCCAAATTGTGGCTGCCCGTCTTATGAATTGGACACCACACCTTGGGTTTGCCACCGTCTTCAGAAGACGGTCGAGGTCGCTTCTCGGGGTGTGGCCCCCGGCCACCCGGAGCTGCAGCAGCTGCAGCATTAGATGCGCCGGCCGACGACTTCTTCTTGCCGTTGGTCTTTTTCTTCTTTTTTCCACTCCCGGAGGTAGTGGCTTCGCCTTTGGAGGATTTCTTGCGATCCTCTGGAGTGGTTTGGAGTGCATTTCACGGCCCTCTGCAGCTCTGACACATTTGTCGGCCAAGCTGAAGAGTTCCGTGACACTGGTGATCTCCTTGATCGCCAGTTTCTCCAACATCTTCTTATCCCGTACGCCCTGTCTAAATGTCACAATGACAGAAGCGCTAGAGATAGAAGGGATAGTGTTTCGTACCTGAGAGAATCTCTGGATGAATGATCGTAGGGATTCTCCCCCTTTTTGCACGAGTGCAAAAAGGTCCAGTTCGGTGCCTCGTCGGGTGTATGAACTCCCAAAGTTGGCGGTGAACTGTCGGCACAACTCCTCCCAACTGTTGATGGAGTTGGGTGGAAGGCTCATAAACCAGGACCGGGTGGTCCTAGTTAAAGCCACTGGAAAATAGTTGGCCATTATAGCCTCATTTCCTCCAGTTGCCAGGATAGCAGTGGAGTAAATCTGAAGAAATTCAACGGGATTAACTGTCTCGTCAAACTTCTTCGGCAGGTGAGGCCGGAATTTCTGTGGCCACTTGACCATGCGTAGATGCATGGCCAGGCTTGAACAGCCTCCTCCTACTTCTTCAGGAGCAGGAATGTCCTGAGCTTCTCGTCTTTCACGAGCATGCTTAATATGGACTCGGCCGTCTTGTTGACGGTATCGGCGATCAAGCTCCGCCCGGAGGTCATGAGTTGAAAGCCTTGATACCGTGTGAGTGCATCGCGCCCCGGAGGGCAACGACGTCACTTGTTGTGCCGCATCACGTCTCCTGTTGTTGGAAATGTGCGGACCAAGTCTGCCAGACAAGGTCCGTCGCTGCGATGGGGACCGTCCTGAAGGAGGAGGACCCTGGTTACTGATGCGGTCGGCTGCTGCTGCAACCAAGTGTTCCACATCGGCCCTCCACTGCTCCATTGCATCCCGGGATGCATCCGGAGGTGGTGGGCGCTGAAGGAGAGCACGTGCTGCATGGAGCGCGTGTTCCGGGTTGTCATGATTCGCCGACGCATTGATTGACGCTGGTGCACCATCGCGCTGCCCAGCTTCATTTGCTGGTGGAGGCGGCAGTGGTGGAAATGTGACTCCTACTGGAACTGAGGTTCCTGCTGGTGGGTGCATATTGGAGGGATTGCCCCCAGCAACTTGAACAGCGGGATGATCATTGGACGATTCAACAGCTGAGTTCACCATTCTTGAAATCTCAGGCGCCCCCTACCTGGCGCGCCAACTGTCGGTGGTTTTGATCCGGCAGATCTCCCGACACTACTAAAAGTGTTTGCGGAGTTTGAAGTTCGGTGTGGGCACGCGGAGATTCAAGAAGGTGAAACGTAAAATGACACAGGAGACACAAAGATTTACGTGGTTCGGGCCGCCTGAGCGTAATACCTTACTCCACGGGGTGTGTTGGTGTTGTATTGGATGTATGAACTCAACTCAGGTGATGTGAGTTGAGAGCGCGTGTGAGCCGATCAGACCAGATGTTCTCTATGTATCGTCAGCCTGTCCTTTTATAGTACAAGGACAGGCCATTATAAGTTGGCCTGGCCCGACATGTGGCCCCGGCGGCTACTAATATTGATACACATTTGATGCGCTTAATTACCCTTAATGACCGAGTTACGGGCTTTGACAGCGCCGTTACTGGTAATTAGGGTCGTCCGATCGTGTGTCATTAACATAGTATTAATGACACTTAATCAGGTCTTGAAGTCCTTGATTCCCCTTTGAAGATCCGGAGCCGTTGTGGATTCTACCGGAGGATTGAGGCTGAAGATCCGATGGTTGGACACGTGGCAGCTCCGGAGCATACTGTGGGTAACAGATAGGTCCGGTGCCACCAGACACGTGTCAGTTCCGGAGCTTCCCTCGGTCCGGGGTTAGGTCCGGGGGTGCCGTTATCGTACATAGCCCGGAGCTTCCCCCTTGTGGGTGGTAGCTCCGGTTCGATGGTACACGTGGCGACCCTGGGACTAACCATGTTGGGGAAGCGGGTGTGGTTATGTCTGACATGTGGGCCTCCGAAAGTCTTCAAATCAAGTAGATGACATTTCCTTGAGATCTTTGCAATCTCAAGGGGTATACGGTACCCAGGGTACCGACAGGAGTCTTCCCACCATCTTTTCTTCACGTTGACGGCTGGTCCCCTAGATTTGCCAGAACTTTGTAGCTCCGACGATGGCTACTATCAATGTTTGGAACATCGACAGTAGACCATCTTAGGGGGTGTCGGAGCTTTGATAGCTCCGGCTTCATCCACCATCATCATGAGATCTTTATTTTTCCTGCATACTGAAGTCAAGAAAAATAGTAAAATCCATTTCTTCTCTATAACTAGTTTGCGGCTTACTATCCTCGAAAGAAATTTTTAGGTCGAACGCAATTCTAAATACAATCAAGTGCATTGGCTTGTTTTCTCTAGGTCCGATCGTTTCTGGACTCGCCTTACTTCGGCCTGCCTGGGTGTAGATAAAATGGCGTACTTAGGGTGCAGGACCACGCTAAGTCGATAGCACACTCCAGACCTAGATTGGCTTGGCGGCATTCAGATGAGTAGACCAGTAACAATGTTTAGACCCAGAAGAATTGATAATGCAACTTTAGTTATACATGAATTGGTCGAGCTAAAGTTTCCTAAGAATTGCACAACTTTGTTATAGACAAGAAAGAGAAAAATAAAAAATATTGAGCTTGTACAAAATAAATTCATGTGGAGTCTGTTTTCACACAATGATGTCTTTCATTATAGGTCTTGGGTACAGGGGAAACAAGTACACTCTTAGGGTACGGAACCAGACTAAGTGTGTTGTGTTTCTTGTTTGACCCAAGGTAGCTAGCTACACTTTTAGTTCTGAGACTGTGACAAGTGTTGCCTGAACTTTGCGGACCTTCCGGGAAGGTCCAGCTGTTCTCCTGAAGGAGCTACCTGACTCTGTACAATGACTCTATAACATACATCACATGTAACTATAGACTCACCTCCGTGATATTAAGCGTAGAACTTACGGAGGTGCTCAATGTTCCAAGGATTAGGGAGAGGTGTCCCATCCTCGGTTGCCAAGCGAATGCATCCGGGACGGGATATTTTGATCACTCAGAAGGGTCCTTCCAAGCTAGGAGAGAGTTTGTTTAACCCTTCTCGAGTTTGTATTCTCCGTAGCACCAGATCGCCTTCCTCGAGCTGTCGACTGTGAACATGCTGAAAGCATCTAGGCCCCCATGAGGTATGGTTTCGGTGATTAATGACAACCGTTGGATATTACTAATGATTTTGTGGATGCAAGGTCTATCATATCACTCATCACACTTAATGAACTCTATATGTATATCATCTACTGCTCATTGGATACAATTGAAGACCCCTCAACAAATTATTTTACAAGGTCAATCGATGTTTATGAAGACTAAAAGAAAAAGCACATATGTCAAAATTATTCCATCGAAATTGACAGCACTCAAGACTTGGTCATCATCAGAAGAACATTTCAAACCAATGTCTAAGAGGTCACTCGAACAAATTCCAAAAGAATAACTCAGAACAACTCAAAGCAGACAAAATCAACTCACCGGATCATCTAATGTATCCAGAAAAGAATTCATCGGTCGAGTTGGCTCTGAACAGAAGAAGACCTCGGTCTTAAGTACAAACCGGATCATCTGATGATGAAGCAAGTGTTACAACAGTCGATCACCACAGTAAGCGATTTCCCTGGACCAAGTGTAACACCGGACCATCCGATGTACAATTATAACACATCGGTCGACCATTCTAGTAAGCATTATTTCTGGATCATTCTGGATCAAGTGTCACCGGATCATCCGATGATGAGGCAAGTGTTACATCGGTCGATCAACGATCATATCTGACACAGTTACATCAGCTAATTTGGATTCGATCGATGACAATTGAAGGGAGAACATTGGATCATCCGATGTTTGCAGAACAGTGATGTCAGCCTACTTTTCCAACGGCTATTTCGTGGAAGCTGGCTATTTATACCCCTTCAACCAGTCATTTTGATAAGTCTTGACACCTAGAGCTACTCTACACATTACAAAGCATTCAAGACATTGATCTACCACTTCTACATCATTTACACCACTTGTACACCAAGAGATAGGCTAGAACTTGCTAGAGATGATGCTTGTGTGCTTCCATTCTTGGTGATTGGAGTCTCTAGTCTAGTGAGAGTTGTAAGTGAGTGTCTCTTGGTGATTGCATTCACCGTGTAACAGTCGGTGATTGGAGAGAGTCTTTTGGAGCTTGCCAAGACGGTTGTGGAAGCCCGGAGGATCAAACGTGTACAAGGCTTGAGCTCCACCTTGCCGGGGTTGGTAAACGGAGACTTTTAGTGAAGATCCCTGGTCTCGATGACTTGGGAGTGGCTATACCCTTTGGTGGGTGCCACAACATGGATGTAGGAAGGTCTTGACGATCTTGCCGAACCACGGGATAAATCTCCGTGTCTTCTTGTCTCCTCGGGAGTTTGCACACTCTTTCTTCCCGTTACACTTATGCATTTCATATATCGCAAAATTACTATTCACTTGAATGCATAGGTTTTTTGCATAGGGAATTGGGCTTTTAGTAGTTAAGTTTTTATTGCTTTAATTTTTGAAAAGAAGCCCAATTCACCCCCCTCTACCCTTTACCAACAGCTGCTTGACACCATATGATAGTGCCACCTTGAGTCCATAGATTAGTGCTTCATACTCCGCCATGTTGTTGGTCGCCTTGAAGTCAAGGTGAACCATGTCCCCGGTTGGAGCAAGGAGGACTCCAGCTCCAGCCCCCTGCTTATGCACGGAGCCATCGAAGTAGAGAGTCTAGTGAGGCTCAGCGAAAACCGGAACCTTGGGTTCCAGCTTCTGCTCACTGGGGCCCCCAGGACTTGATGGAGAGGGGGTCCATTCCGCCACAAAGTCTGCCAATGCTTGACTCTAGATTGCTTGTCTTGGGACGAATTCAAGGTCGAACTCATCCAATTCCGCTACCCACATTGCAATGTTCCCCGTAGAGTTGGGGTTATGCAAGATTGCACGCAGTGGATAAGAAGTTACCACTGAAATCTTGTGAGCTTGGAAGTAGTGTATGAGCTTCCTAGAAGCAATAAGAACCGCGTAGAGCATCTTATGCACCTCAAGGTACCGAGTCTTGGCGTCATGGAGTACTTTGTTGATGAAGTACAGTGGGCGTTGGACTGTCCAGACCCTCCCGAAGGGGCTCGGAACTTCCTCCTCATCAACCCGGACCCTTCGGGAGGGGTCCGGACCTTTGCTGGGGACCACCACGTTCTTGCTTGAAGAACCCGGAGCTTCTTCTGCAGTGACCTAGACCTTCCCGGAGGTGTCCGGATCTTGTTGCTCAGCAACAACAACTTCTTCATGTGAAAGAGGTTGATTCTCTGGCATCTCGCCTTGAGGATCAGGGTTTGGGAGCTGGGACCCAGACTCGTCTTCAGGTAGCTCTGGACCCTCCTGAAGGGGTCTGGACTCCTGAACTAGAGATGGTTCTGGTCTTTCCGCAACCAGGACCATGCTGACAACTTCGTCAGTTGCCGAAATGTAAAGCAGAAGTGACTCACCAGGATTCGGAGCTACCAAAGTTGGTAGAGTGGTGAGGAGTTGCTTTAGCTCTTGGAAAGTCTTTTCTACTTCTTTAGACCATTGAAATGGTCCGGACTTCCTCAATAACTTGAAGAAAGGCAGCGCCCGTTCCGCCAGTCTTGAGATGAACCGGCCGAGGGCAGCTAGACATCTAGTCAGCTTCTGGACGTCCTTGATGCGAGCTGGTGATCGCATGTCTTCAATAGCTTTAATCTTCGTCGGTTTTGCTTCTATTCCTCGGTGGTTCACTAAGAATCCAAGAAGCTTTTCGGAGCTAACCCCGAAGACACACATGTCTGGGTTCAGCTTCGTGCGTGTGACTCGCAACTTGTCGAAGACAACTTGCAAGGTGTCAAGGAATGACTCCTTGTTCTTGATCTTGACGACGATGTCATCGACGTACACTTCCACTACATCTCTAACGAGCTCTCCAAAAATTTTGTACATAGCTCGCACGAACGTTGAAGCAGCGTTCTTGAGACCGAATGGCATGACAGTGTAACAATATAATCCATCTACTGTGATGAAAGAAGTATACTCTTCATCTTCCCTAGACATTCTGATTTGATGATACCCAGAATATGCGTCTAGGAAACACAGTAATTCACACCCAGAGGTGGAATCCACTATCTGATCTATTCTAGGTAGTGGGAATGGATCTTTTGGACATGCCTTATTCAGTGTAGTGTAGTCGATACACATCCAAAGCTTCCCGCCGGCCTTAGGTACAACGACTGGGTTTGCCAGCCATTTTGGATGGAAGACTTCTCGGATGAATCCAGCTTCAAGCAACTTCTTCACTTCTTGATGTATGAAGTTCTGTCGCTCTACTGATTGCTTCTGAGGCTTCTGATGTACAGGCCGAGCGTCGGGATAAATCTTCAGATTTTGCTCGATCACTTCCCTAGGTATCCCAGACATTTATGACGGTTGTCAGGCAAACACATCGACATTAGCCCAGAGGAAAGTGACGAGCGCGAGTTCCTATTTTTCATTCAGGCCTCCTGATATACGGGTGGTCTGAGCAACGTTGGAACCGATTTGGACGAATTTGACGGGAATGTCGGTGTCGCCGCTTGGTTGCACGCGAGGTGCGGAGTTGAGCCTCGATGACGAATGCTCGGGGGTTTTGGAGTTTGCTCCTTTCTGGTTCTTCCTCCTACGTTGTAGCAAGCGCATGGAGTTCTTCCAGAGCAGTCACTCCGTCGGTGCGATCTCCACGGATCCGGCGAACACCTGCTGGTGTTGCCATCTTCAACACCAAGTAGCCATAATGAGCAGCAGCCATGAACTTGTACAAGGCTGGCCTGCCCAAGATGGCGTTGAATGGTAAGTTGATCTGCGCCACGTCGAAGACCAACTTCTTAGTGCGGTAATTCTCCTGAGTCTCGAAGGTCACTGGGAGAGTAATGGCACCGAGTGGAGTTATGGCCCCCAGACCTACTCCGGAGAAAGGTCAGGAGGGGTGAAGATCAGAAGGTCGGAGCTAAAGCTTGACGAAAGCCTCGAAGCTTATGAGGTTCAGCCCCGAACCTCCATCCACCATCACATGATGGAGGTGGATGTTGTTGATGGTCGGAGATACCATCAATAGGAGTTGGCCAGCTCCGATCATGTTCTGAGGGCAGTCTAAAGCATTGAAAGTGATGGTAGTGTCCATCCACTTCCGGTGCGGCTCCGCCCTGGCGGTGGGAGCTATTGAGGCCATGTCCCGCCGCATGGTCTTGAGGACACGGCGGGAGGTGATGTCCCACGAACCACCAAAGATGGTGTTCATGGTCTTCCGACGCTCGTTGTCGGAGACGTCGAAGTCATCGTCGACAGAAGTGTAAACAGCCTTCAAGACCTTTTTAGGGTCCTGAAAGCCTAACTTCTCCTTAGCTGGAGCTTCGTTGACTTTTTGTTTTCCTTCTCCTTGACGGAAAGGAACTTCTTCTCGGCGCTTGTTGTAGCGCTCGGCAAGGTTCTGGACCTCTCGGCAGCCTTCCAGGTTGTGGTTGTTTGTCTTATGTATAGGACACCACATCTTGGAGTTGAATCCGCCTTCAGACGATGGCCGAGGTAGTTTCTCGCAGCATGGCCCCCGACCACCCGGAGCTGCGGCAGCAGCGGCTGTAGGTGTGCTGGCCGACGGCTTCTTCTTGTCGTTGGACGTTTTCTTCTTCTTACCACTTCTGGAGGTAGTGTCTTCACCCTTGGAGGACTTTTTATTGTCCTCCAGAGGTGGTTGGGTGTGCATTTCACGGCCCTCCGCAGCTTTGGCGCACTTGTCTGCCAAGCTGAAGAGTTTCGTGACGCTGGTGACTTTCTTGGTCGCCAGCTTCTCCAGCATCTTCTTTTCTCGTACGCCCTGTCTAAATGCCACAATAACAGAAGCGCTTGAGATAGAAGGTATGGTGTTTCGTACCTGGGAGAACCTCTGGATGAAGGATCGCAGGGACTCTCCCCCCTTCTGCTTGACAGCAAAAAGGTCCAGTTCGGTGCCTAGTCGAGTGTATGAACTCCCAAAATTGGCAGTGAATTGTTGGCACAGTTCCGCCCAACTGTTGATGGAGTCGGGCGGGAGACTCATGAACCAGGACCTGGCGGTCCCAGTCAAAGCCACGGGGAAATAATTGGCCATTACGGCCTCATTACCTCTTGCCGTAAGGATTGCGGTGGAGTAGATTTGGAGAAACTCAGCGGGATTGACAGTCCCGTCAAATTTCTCCGGCAGGTGAGGCCAGAACTTCTGCGGTCATCTGAACATGCGTAGGTGCATGGCCAGGGCAAAACAGCCTCCTCCTACTCCCTCAGGAGCATGACTGTCCCGAGCCTCTTGCCTCTCGCGAGCACGCTTGATATGGACGCGGTCGTCCTATTGAGGGTAACGGCGATCAAGTTCCGCCCGGAGGTCGTGAGGCGAAAGCCTGGTTACCGTATGGGTGTGTCGTGCCCTGGAAGGCAGCGATGTCGCCTGTTGAGATGCAGCACGCCTCCTGTATTGTGAAGCATGCAGACCAAGTCTACCCGACACAGTCTGATGCTGCGATGGGGCCCGCCCCAAGGGGGAGGACCTTGGTTGCTGATGCGATCGGCTGCTACTGCAACCAAGTGTTCCACATCAGCCCTCCACTGCTCCATTGCACCCTGAGATGCTCTTGGAGGCGGTGGACGTTGGAGAAGAGCACACGCGGCATGGAGCATGTGTTCAGGATTGTTGTTCACCGATGTCGTGACCGACGCAGATGTCCCATCTCGCTGTCTGGCTTGATTTGCCGGTGCAGACGGTGGCGGCGGTGGCATGACTCCTGCTGGAGCCACAACACCTGCTGGCTACTGCATGTTGGAGGGATTGCCTCCAGCAGGTTGCGCAGCAGGGTTGCTGTTGGACGATCCAGCAGCAGAGTTCACCATGTTTGAATCTCGGGCGCCCCTACCTGGCGCGCCAACTGTCGGCGTTTGGTTCTGACAATTCTCCCGGTACTACTGTTGGTAGCCCGCGGAGTTTGTAGTTCGGTATTGGGCGCGCAGAGATATAGGACACGATGGTAAGTTGACACGAGGATTTACGTGGTTCGGGTCGCCTAAGCGTAATACCATACTCCACGGGGTGTGTGGTTGTTGTATTGAGCGTCTGAGCACTTGTGAGCGTGTGTCAGAGCTAAGTCTCAAAACCTCCCTTGTGTATCATTCGGCCAGTCCTTTTATAGCACAAGGACTGGTCGTTACATCGTTAGCCTGGCCCGACATGTGGCTCTGGCGGTTATTGATGCTTAATACACAATTAATGAGCTTAATTACGCTTAATAGTGTGGTAATGCGCCTTGATAGTGTCGTTATTGATATTAAGGGCCCTCTAATCGTGTGTCATTAAGATTGTATTAATGACACTTAATCAGGTCTTGAAGTCTTTGATTGTCCCTTGAAGGTCCGAGCCGTTGGAGGTCCACCAGTCTGATTGTTGAAGTTGAAGGTCCGGCGGTTGGACGCGTGGCAGCTCGGGAGCTTACCATCTAGGACGGGTAGGTCTGGTGCTGTTATACACGTGTCAGTACCGGAGCTTCCCTCTGTCGAGGGTTAGGTCTGGAGGCGCCGCACAGGTATTTAGCCCGGAGCTATCCCATGTGTGGAATGTAGCTCCAGTTGCAGGATACACGTGGCAGCAGAGGGACTAACCATAGAAGGGAGGCAGGTCCGGTCCCATATGACACGTGGGGTCTTCCGAGGTCTTCAACTCAGTCAGGTGAAGCTTCTTTGGTCTTTTTGCAGTCCCAAGGAGTATTCGGTACGCAGGGTACCGACATATACGCTTGATGCCCATCGATTTATACAAATTGATGGTAAGCCCACGAAACATTGAGCAACCAAGAGCAGAAAAGATGTCTAGCACAAGCAGCCAAAACAAGAAACTACAACCTCTCGTTGCCACGAATGCAAACAAAATAACTGCAGCTGTAGACTTGGTGACTAAGATTTATCTAATCCGTGACTTGCAGATAGGGCATAATTTCTTTCTCCTCAGCCACTCATCGATACACTAAAACGTGAAAACAAGTTCGAATAAAAAATGCAAGAGAGTTCAGTGAAAATTTTAATGATAAATATCTATTCAACCACATAACTCTTTATGGCTTGTGAAAGCATGGCAAATGGCGGACGGTGTCCCCCACTAAGGGATTTTCAGGGCAGACAGCACAAGGGTCTTCAATGTTGTTCGACTGTCAAAAACAGATAATCAAACAAACAAGTTAGAACATTTCAAACAAGGAGAAACATATCACACTTCGGAAGTATTAAACAAAAATTGTACCTGAACCACTGACTGTGGCAAATTATTGATCTGGCTCTCTGAAGCACCGGTGTGCTGGTGATTATTTTCATCTAGTGCAAGTAGTGCATCAAAGTTATTTCTGCAAAAAGAGATTCTTAAGCACAAGTTACAACATCCATAGGATAATTTGTGACACCTGGTTCCGAAAATGAACCAAGTAAACACATATGTGTGCCCAGGATGTTGAACACACATACACGAGTGCAATCACAAAAGGATATACAGAAAATTACCACAGAACAGGATTAATTAAGCACTTTTATTATACAATCTATAATATCCTCGAATACACGCTCTAATGAATATTAATGATAAGTTTGAACTAATACAGCGGAAATAAAATAATAAAACAACTAAGCAGCTAAGCAAATAGGGTGTAGCGCAACTCCAATCAACACCACAGGCAAGCTGATAGTAGACACGGCCTAGAACTTCGCGTTATCATCGTTATACTCCTAAATCTAACATGCAACTGTTGGTGGAAGAATTGCAAGGGTGAGTACATGCCGTACTCAGCAAGTGTGGAAAGTATGACATGTAGCTGATTCAAATGACAAATGTAATAATGGCTAAGTGCTGAAAAGTACATTAAAACATTTGAAAAATAATATATTATATGTATGTGAAATAAACCCATCATAAACTATGTAATTATCATAATATCAGTCCATATTTCATTACCATCAACCATATTCCAAATTCTACTATTACCATTAACCATGTCTAATACCATAATTCAATTTATAACCAGTCATAACCATATTACCAGCCATAACCAGTACCAAACCATACCAAATCCCAATCTCCTTTAGTCATAGAAGTTGTCCAGGTGCTCATAACCGGGAGCACGACTATCATGATAGTTTTAATACTCTGCAGAAGTTGTACCATTTTATCCATGCGTTTGTGATTTCATCACCAGTCGGCGACTAAAGAAAACCTCCATTATGCCAAAAACACTACCATAGGTGTATGACCAAGAGATCACAAAATAACATTTACAAAGGGACTACTAGCATGTACGGACCCACTGAGGTTTTACCGGTGGTGATGTCTCCAATTGAGCACATCTTCAATCGAGTGTCCCTCTTGTGCCATTCGGATCCCAGGGAGTCCCGTCAACCATATCTAAACCCAATTAGACACCCTTTCCCCGGTGCGTCAAATGATTCATTTAATACTAGCAATACCCTAATTAGTCAGCTACACCGCACTCATACTTGGCCTCGTGGTGGCACTGTAGTCCTGGCTTATTCTCACATGAACCGGTCTTTAAGTTAAGCAAACCACCATAACATCCAACCCATCCACATACCATGGTTGCTTAGATCTTCCATTACCATGTCATATTAACCAGTTCATATTAATCATAATCTCATCAATGCATAATTAAGTAGTATAATTTTTTTCCCATCTTATTTAATTAAGCGAAGCAAAAAAGGTAAAAAGCTCTTTCCGACTCTCTATCATGAATTCCAGGTGACAAGGGTGGTTAAACAAAGCTAGTAAACTTCCTACCATAGGATTCTCATCAAATTGACACAAGCATGCAGCTTTGCAAACAAAACATTTATTTTAAAAACTGGATTAATATGTTCAAGGACACTTACCTTGCTCTTGAGCTTGGTTTGGATCAACGACTTCAAACTCTCGGTGCTGGAGATCCTCCGTGGCACTCTCTAGCACAAATTCGTCTAAACCGCGCAACGAACATACAAGACAAGAATTACAATCAATAAGTACACAAATATTACTCAATATGTCATGACATGCATGATTAATACAAATGCAAAGCCAAACTAGTTAATGAGTTGTTAATAATGTTTACTAACAAGTTTGAATAGGTTTGGAATTGATTTGAACCAATTTAGATTTAATTCAACAGGAAATAGATCGCAAAATTGGACTAGTCCGCTGCAGGGCCGGACTAGTCCGCCCTTCGCAGGAACAACAAATTAGGGTTTCCTAGATCGACGTGAATTTGGAGGAACGGGGTTGAATTCACATGAGAAAAAGGAAGTAGAAGGTATACCAGGTGTTTAGAACTCCAATGAATCAAGGGTTTTGGAGGCAACACTTGGATCTTGATGATCTAGGGTTGATGAAGAATTTGAAGGTGAATTGTTGATGAAGAACAAAAACTTGGTGGAGATCTTGATCCTCTTTCGTTTCCTGCTCCTCTTCTTCTTGCTCGGGATCTCCTTCTCCCTCCTTGATGGTGGATCACCACGAACTAGGGTTTTGGTGTGTTTCAATTGAAGCAAAGAGGTAAAAAAGTAGGGTGTTGGGTTGTTTATATAGAGGTGGAGGCTAGGGTTTGATGGAATTCGAGTTTAAGATAGGTAGAGGCCGCTTTGGGGTCCCACATGGGCTCCAAAAAGAGTTAGAACGACTTCCTTAGGCCTACTTAAGGTAAAACCCAAAAACAAGTCGTGAAACAGAAGATCAACTCGGAATCGCGATTTACCGAACAAGTCCGAAAAGGGCCGGACTAGTCCGAAGATTGACAGATAAGAAAACGGACAAGTTCGGACTATATCGGACAAGTTCAAACTTGGTCAGAGGAAAATTAGATAAGTCTAGCCAAAACCAGACAAGTTCGATTTTAGTCAGAGGGAAAATGGACAAGTCTGCTGGAATACCGGACAAGTCCAGATACTTAGCAAAATTTCGAGGAATTGGAATATTGGACTAGTCCGCAATGGACCGGACAAGTCCGAAAGTCAGAGAGAAAAACAGACTAGTCCACAGCAAAACGGACAAGTCCGACGAAGGTCAGAGAAAAATCGGACTAGTCCGCACCAAAAATGGACTAGTCTGCACTCCTGAGAACTTTTGAGTGCGGTTTTGCTTCTAATTCATTTTAAACTTACTCATTTTTATATGGATTAATGTTAAACATATAAATAAATTTATGCAATGCATGATGCATGAAAATGAAGGTGTTACATAATCATCCAATATGAGGTTATGCATGCAAGAAAGTAGCCCAACAAGAGATCAGGAGAGGCTAAAATAAAATGAATGAGGTCACCAACCACATATATATGAATCATACACGTAAAACTGTTTTTGGGTTATCAAGCTAATCAGGTAACATAAAGGACAATAGAGCACATCTCCCTGCAAATTGTGAAAAAAAACGTCAATAATCTTTGAGGGGCATTTCAGTACATAAATAAGAAAATGTAGGTCTGCCAAAAGAACTCAAATGGAAGCCATGTTACTTTCCCAAGAACTAAGATAGAAATATAGAAGCCACGGTTTGAATATCTAGCTAAATCATCACACTGTGGATGTTGATGATGTAAAACTCCACTTGGGGAGCACATTTCCTGCCTTTCATCAACATTTACATTTCTTTTGATTATGTTAGAGGGAGAAATAAATCCATTACAGACCAATCTTTTTCTGACCCACATGCCTTTGAGGAACAACAGACAGAGGGCTTGAAGATCGTGCGATGATCGTATCACTGAAGAACTGATACAAACCCTGCAATGGCAGAGGTACAGAAGTTCAAGTTATATCATGTTTTGAGTTTTGACTCTTCAATAATGTAGTGAAAACATGAAAAATAAAGGATTCATGTCATAAATGAAAGGTATCTTGCTCAACAAAGTGGATTGCACACAAGATTACTGTCAAAATTTGAAACATCAGATGGATTTTAATACTCAATCAAGCAAATGCACATCCACTACAATTATATAACTTCAATTCAGCCAAATGATTTATGAAACTCCTCCGCAACTTTAGGCAGGGAAGACAACTCTCCAATGTTTTCGACTCATATCAGTAATTACACTAGCTATAGCATAAAATAAATTCCATCAAGAAAAAAAGAATGAAGTGATGACAGCTATGAGAACAGATAGATTAGGACATACCTTCTTGAATTAGCCTTCCCAATCCGCTTACTGTCCAGCATATCATGACATATTTCTTTTCCTTTGTTGTTGTGACCTGATAAACTAACTCCAGAAGAATTGTTGTCATTTGCAAGATATTCAGATGGTGGAGCTATGATCTCACCAGCTCTGTTTGTTCTCAACATTTTTTCTGCTCTTGTGTCCATAATGTTAGCAGAAATGTTTACTTTGCTTCCATGCCTTGCTATGGTTGTTGAATTATCGGTGAGAGCAATTACATTGGCTCTACCAAAAACATCACACTGTGGATGTTGATGATGTAAAACTCGACTTGGGGAGCACATTTTCTGCCTTTCATCAACTTTAACACTTCTTTTGGTTATGTTAGAGGAAGAAATAAATCCATTGCAGACCAATCTTTTTTGACCCACACACCTTTGAGGAACAACGGACAGAGGGCTTGAAGATCGTGCGATGATTGTATCACTACCAGTGATTGTTTCATCTTTGACCTCCTTAGAACTCGATCCTGGACAAACACTAGGACCACCTACAAATTTTAGCCTAATAGGGACGCTAATTCTTGTTCTGTTTCTTAGTTTACCCAATGAGGTAGTAGGAATACCTGATCCAGCAACAATGGAGTTTGCATTTTGATGATCTCCGTCTTGCTGGCTCGCTTCCCCGTCTCTAATTTGGCAGCTACATATCCTTCCTCTAGCGTCGCTAGAACTTATGTTGTTTGAAATGGTCCTGCTCTTATCCAAAACACATTTTTCAGCCCTCTTTTTATTCATAAGGGATGTACGTGTAGTATTGTTGGATTTTTGTGAAGGCAACATAGCTTCACAATCTTCAGGAACTGCCAGAGCCCGCGCCACATCAGCTCGTCTGAAAATATTGTCAGCATCCGTATGTGCAGGAAGTACACTAAAAGCATCAGCTTGACTTGATGGATCGTGCATAGAATTGTTTCTGGTTTTAAGTCGAAATCTGCGGCGTGGTGACGGTACAAGACATGTTGACTGCTGTATTCGGTCAAGAGTGTCAGGAACCACAGAAACATGATTAAAATTCATGTCAACTATATATTCCTTTCAAGCTACTCAGTCGCGAAGAAGCTTTCACTTCAACTTGTCCAATGTCACTACAAAATAAGGTAAAGCGTTAGATTAAAAGCGAGTGTTCATACGTAACTATGGGAACCATACCTTTTGCAAAAAAAAAGTGTAACTTATGAGAAAAAGCAGAGGCAACTTGGGAAGCGTGAATGTATCACGTGGGCACTCAGCACATGCATTGCATATTATTTGGTAAGTTTGGTGTATCTGAAGCTCACAACCTTCACACAAAAAAATTTACTAACGACAAAAAAAGCAAGAGATTCATTCAAACCATACGATTTCTTTGACATTGAATTCCTATCCCAACCACTACAGGAAACGCGATCATTTGCGACGGCCTTATTTATTTGCGACGGCCAGCCGTCGTAAACAGCTTAAATTGCGAAGGCCCTCCTCTGGCCGTCGCAAATAAAAGGGCCATCGCGACTAAGGACTTATTTGCGAGGGCTGTAGGTCTGACCGTCGCAAATAAGACCTTATTTGCGACGGCCAACTCTAGAGCCGTCGCAATTAAAGGAGCCGTCGTAAATAACGCCTTATTTGCGACGGCCAGTACAAGGTCGTCGCAAATAGGAATTAATTGCGACGGCCCTATAGTAAGGCCGTCGCAATTAAGGCAGCCGTCGCAAACTAAGTCTAATATCGGGACCCTCCGGCCCCGACTCTTCGTTCACAATTCCCCACCGCCGCCCCCGACCCCGCCGCGCCCCGACCCCGCCGCCCCCAGCGCGCCCACCGCCCCCGGCCCCCCGCCGCACCTGCGCCCCCGGCCCCGCCGCACCCTCGCCATCGGCCCGCCGCGCCCCAACCCCGCCGCCCTCAGCGCGCCCACCGTCCCCGGCCCCCCGCCGCCCCTGCGCCCCCGGCCCCCCGCCGCCCTTGCGACCCCAGCCCCGCCGTACCCTCGCCATCGGCCCGCCGGCCCCGCCGCTAGCCGCGCCCCCGCCGCCAGCCCGCCACGCCCCTGCCGCCCCCAGCCCCCCGCCGCCCTCGACCCCTGCGCCCCCGACCCCTGCGCCCCCAGCTCCTGCGCCCCTGTCCCCCCGCCGCCCCTGGCCCCTCGCCGCCCCCGGCCCCTGGCCCCCGACCCCGCCTCCCCCGGCCCCCTTGCGCCCACGGCCCCGCCGCGCCCCCCGCGCCTGACGTCGACGTGCCCCTGCCGCCCCCGGCCCCGGACAGCAACGCCGCCGGCCTCCTCCAACGCCTCCGCCGTCCGTCCGAAGCCGTCGGCCCGTTGCTCCACGCCGCACAAGTAAAGTAGGCATTTAGTTGTTAATTTCTAGATAATTAGTTGTTAATTGATTATTAGTTGTTATGCTATTTAGTTGTTAATTGTTATGCGAATTAATTGTTAGGTTGTTGTTAATTAGTTGTTAATTCTCATTAATTGTTAGCAGTTGCTAATTAGGTTTGAATTACAATTAATTGTTAGTTAGTTGTTAATAGTTGACCATTCTAATTAATTATTAGTTAGTTGTTAATTAGTTGTTAATTGGATCTTAATGT
Organism: Tuctoria greenei; assembly: GCA_036927565.1. Classification (NCBI taxonomy): domain Eukaryota; kingdom Viridiplantae; phylum Streptophyta; class Magnoliopsida; order Poales; family Poaceae; genus Tuctoria; species Tuctoria greenei. The sequence continues at coordinate 107,830,303 of JAYESD010000012.1, read as the reverse complement.
TACTATATATGCTTAGGTTTAATTTAATAATATTTAAGATTTGTATTATTGCTCTTGTTATGTTTAGGTTTATTGAAGTAAATTGCTCTCATTTGAATTATGGTTATGTTTAGGTTTATTGAATTGCTCTCATTTGAATTATGGTTATGTTTAGGTTTATTGAATTGCTCTCATTTGAATTGAATTGCTCTCATTTGAATTGAATTGCTCTCATTTGAATTGAATTGCTTATGTTAGAATTGAGTTGATAAATTAATGAATTACAATGGATAATTGTTATGTTTAGGTTTATTTGAATTACTTAGTTTTTTGAATTATGCTTAGGTTTATTTGAAGGGTCGTTGAATTGCTTAATTTTGATTGCTTGAGTGTTCAAGTACTATATATACATAAATGGGCTTCGGACCAGCTTGACAAGGCCCGACAAGGCCCATTTAGTGGTAAGGTAAAGTATGCGTGTAGACGGGCACGAAGGCGAACGACGACGGTGAGGATGGCAAGCACCTGCGCGTGGATGGCGTACTCTGACGGAGTGGTTTCATCTCTGATCTATGGTAGCTAACCCTAAAGCCGTCGTGGAATTGTCATCTGAGACCAACTTTCCTCTCACTCTTTCTCTAGTTCTTTCCTCTCTCTTAAATGACCTGAAAATGAAAATGAGCAACGTAACATATAGCAATGTATTACCCGTTTTGGATCGGCACGTCTCGTGCAGGTTCGGAATTGTCCCTTTTTTGGACAGCCTCGGAGTGACCGAGGGGGCGTGGCTTGTGACAAGACGTGGGTCCGGATTTGGACGAGATTTCGGTGGCGTAACCCTGTTGTTCTCTGCTGCACCATTTTCGGGCGTGCAGTGGAGAACAGCGGGGTTATGCTGCTGAAATTTCGTTCGAATCTGGATCACGCGTCTCGTCATGAGCACGCTCCGCTCGGTCACTCTTGGGTGGGTTTAGGATCTATCTGCCTAGGTTGTAGGGCCGTGACATAACACAATAATACATTAACGACAATTTCTTTCACATTAAACTGCAGAGTCAAACATGGGTGAAGACCGCAGTTGGATGTATACTGGCTGGAAGAGCTGAACTGGTGGTCACTCCGATGAGTGGTTTATCAAGTTAGATCAATTTTTGGATCGAGCATTTTCGTTGTCAACGGAAGATATGGTGCGGTGCCCATGTACAAAATGCCGGAACACTAAGTTTTTTGAGAAGATTGGAGCTTTCGTTTCACTTATGTCGAAACGGTTTCACTCCACATTATGAAGTGTGGACCTTCCACGGCGAGACTAATTCTCGAGTCATAGCCGAAGTGGATGAAGATGATGATATAACAGAGGTTGATAGGATGGATGAGATGCTAGAAGCTCTTGAAGCGGAGGATCCTCTTACAAATGAGGCAGAGAAGTTCTTCGAAGAGCTGAAGAAATCACAAGAGTCGTTGCATGAACACACGGATATGACCGTACTTGCTTTCTTGACCAGATTTATGGCAATTAAGTCCAAGTACTTTTTTTCCATCAACTGCTACAATGATCTCATGAAATTGATCTGCGATATCCTTCCACAACCTCACAAAGCGCCACCAGATATGTATCAGTCAAAGATCAAGATATCTGGTCTCGGTATGAAGTATGAGAAAATTGATGTGTGCCCAGACAACTGCATGCTATTCTGGAAAGAGCACGCCAATGAGAAGATGTGCTTGAAATGTGGTAAATCGAGGTATGTCGAAGTTGTTAATGACGATGGCGATAATGTGATGACAGATGTCGCACACAAGCAGCTTCGTTACTTGCCTGTGACACCTCGGTTGAAGCGGATGCTTCTTTCAAAAAGAACCGCAAGACACATGAGATGGCACAAAGAAGGTAAACGTGAGAACAAATAATTCTTGACGCATCCGTCCGACGGTGATACATGGAAGGCGCTAGACCGTTTCGATCCAGACTTTTCTCGTGATGCGAGGAATGTTCGCATCGGATTAGCGACAAACGGATTCTCACCGTTCAGTACGAACGCCACGCCATACTCATGTTGGCCTGTCTTTGTCATTCCGTACAACCTGCCACCTGCTTTTTGTACGAAGAACGAGTTCATGTTTCTCAGCCTCATTGTACCTGGACCTGATCATCCCGGGTCACGTCTCAACGTGATGTTAAAACCGCTGATCGAAGAATTGAAAGTCTTGTGGACAGGAGTCGAAGCATACGACAGTTACAAGAAGCAGAAATTCAACCTTCGAGCTGCTTATTTGTGGTCCATCCATGATTTGCCGGCATACGGCATGTTTTCCGGATGGAGCACTCACGGTCGTCTGACGTGTCCGATATGTGCTTCAGACACGGATTGTTTTCGACTAACTCATGGAGGCAAAATATCTTACTTCGATTGTCACAGACGTTGGCTGCCCTCGAATCATATATTTAGGCAGCATAGGCATGTCTTTCGAAAGAACATATTGTCACTAAAGGACCACCGAAGCATCTCAACGGGTCAGAAATTTCTGATATGTTGGACAAACTGGTGCCTGATGAAGGTTGTCCTGGATATTTCATAGGTTATGGAGAGGAACACAATTGGACTCACATATGTGGACTTTGGGAGCTACCATATGTGAAGTCGTTGATTCTAATGCACAACATTGATGTCATGCATCAGGAGCATAATATGAGCGAAAGTATCATAAGCACTTGCATGGATATGCCTGGCAAAACGAAAGACAATTATAAAGCTAGACTAGATTTGGCAAACATTTGTCACCGTCCAACTCTTGAAATCTCTGAAAGTGGTGGAAAGCCACGTGCTTCTTTCTGTCTTCGATCGAAAGAAAAGAAAGAAGTTATGAAATGGATGAAAACTTTGAAATTCCCAGATGGTTACGCAGCTAGCCTGAAACAGGCCGTAAATGTTAACACAGGAAACCTCACTGGGTTGAAGAGTCATGATTATCACATTATAATGGAAAGACTCCTACCTGTTATGTTTCGAGGCTATCTAGATGATGCGGTGTGGAAGGTTTTAGCCGAGCTCATCTATTTCTATAGACAGCTTTGTGCTAAAGAAATCAAGATCGGGATGATGGATAAGTTAGAGAAGGAGATACCCATACTTTTATGTAAGATGGAAATTTTTTTTCCACCGGGTTTCTTCAATCCAATGCAACATCTGCTTATCCATCTTCCATTCGAAGCTAAAGTTGGCGGTCCTGTGCAATATAGGTGGATGTATCACATTGAAAGAGCGCTATGATATTTGAAACCAATGGTTGGCAACAGGGCAAGGGTGGAAGGGTGCATCGCTGAAGCATATGCTCTTAAGGAAGTAGGATACTTTTCAAGTGTCTACTTTGCGGAAGAAAATAATATCAATACTTCGGCGATGCGGTACAATGTGGACGAAACACCCCCTCTAAGCGACCTTTCCATTTTTCAAACGAGAGGCGCCACCGTTGGTAGCTACACGACCTACGTGCTATCCGAACAGGAAAGGACTGTTACTTTACTCTACATGTACGCAAATATAGAAGGCATGCAAGAATACTTCGAGTAAGTGTTTCTCCTACATTTATGCTAATCGACATATTTTGCTACACATGTACTCTAAAAGATGTTTTTTCATGTTCAGCGAGTTCCACAGACAATATTGGCCACATAGGCATCAACCTACGGCCAAACAAGTAGAAGCGATGCGAAAGGAAGGAATAAATGGGGGGCAGAGTTTTCTATCTTGGTTTCGAGAATATGTAATATTCTCTCATCTTCTATGTATTATAAATTACTATTATTAAAGAAGTATTATGTAATATTCTCTCGTCTTTTATAACAGTGTCGGACTCACAATGTCCATGAAGATTTGCGGCAGCTATCATATGGATTGGTGAATGTTAGAATCTATGGTCGATATGACGTAAATGGCTTCCGATTCCGTACAACTCATTTTGAAGCTCATCGTCCTCTCGCGGCAACATCAAATTCCGGTGTTGTGACGAGAGCAATGGACACTCAAGGGAATTTAACCGATTATTATGGTATCATTAACAAAATCCTTGAATTTACTTTTACCGGAAATAAGACCCTTCGAGTTGTCTTCTTTGACTGTGACTGGTTTGATCGTACTCATGGAACTCGAGAAAACCAATTTGGAATGGTGGAAGTGAAACATAAGGACCGACTACGAGGTTACGATACATTTGTTCTTGCGCATCAAGTTGAACAAGTGTATTATCTACCTTATCCATGCACGAAGCTCAGTGCTTGGTGGGTGGTATATAAGGTGAATCCTCGTGAGCGGCTATATACTCCTGGGGATGATGGTTACCATGATAGCGAAGACGTTGAAGAAGTGTACCAAGAAGAAGAGTTGCCAGACACTTTTATCGTCGAGCTTGGTGCAGGACTCGATCAATTAGTTGGAGATGTTGAAGACGTTGAAGATGTAGAGGCAGATGATACGCGAAAACGAAAATTAGAACAGGCCACGATGGAAGATCGTTGGGCTGGTTTAAGGAGTAGGGCACAGACACATGACAATGATGTTGATGAATTTTGAAAGTGACTATTGTAAGACCTATGTGTACTGAATACATTGGCTTGTAGTGAATACACTTGGCTTTGATGATAAAAGTTTTAAATATCACCAAAACACCTTTTTGTCAAGGTCCGACTCTAGCTCTGAGCTTCAGCAAGGTCCGACAGTAGGTCCGGCTTGTTTTGGGTAGCTCCGGCTACGTTAGATGCTAGGTCCGGCTTCTTGGTAAGGTCCGACTAGCTTTGGTTAGCTCTGGTGAGCTTTATCTTTAGCTCTGGCATGTCTTTGTTAGCTCCGGAATGTCTTTGATAGCTCCGGCATATACTTGATAGCTCCGGCATGCTTTTGCTAAGCTCCGATGTACTTTGTCTAGCTCCGGTTTTGGGTTGACTAGTTTTGACTAGTTTTTGGTAAGCTCCGGTGCTAGGATCTACTAGTTTTGGAAAGCTCCGGCGCTAGGTTCTACTAGCTTTTGTTAGCTCCGGCTCAAGCTTCGGGTTGCTCTGGCAAGGTCCGGAACTTGACCTAAGTGCTTCTGCTTTTCATTTGCAATGTTTCGTACTTGCTTTACATTGTTGGAAAGATTGCTTAGTATTAGACCGGTCGCACTGGGGAACTGTAAATGGGCCGCGACGGTAAATTTGGAGGCCCGAGCGGTGCAGTTCGCCTCCAGCGGCCAGTTTACCATCGACTCGAAATTTCCGTTCGCTACAGTCGGACGCCACAGAGAGAGGTGATATTATCAGCGCTATGGTCGCTGGCTCCAACGTATACGCGCGAGGGCAACGACTTCTTCGCTCCGGCGGCCGAGCGACGAAGTCGGCGAGGAGGCCGGCTCCCCGTAGATCCAGCCGGAGAAGCTCCCGTGTCTCGTCCCCATTGAAGGAAGCGACCACGGCGGGTGGGTTCGGGCTTGCAACCGGTGGTAGGGTTGGGCGGATCTCCAGGCGGCGCGGGTTGAAGAGGGAACTTTGGGGGAAGAAGCGGCGACGCAAGACCTCCGTTGCGAGTTCCTCTTCCGTCGGCAGCAGTTGCTCCGTGGTTTCCCCAAAACCAAGGTATCTCCTCAATCGATTCTCCCTTGATCTAGGGTTGTTTTGGTTCAATTGCAATGCTGCTTTTCCAGATATGGTTATAGTGCACGGTTGTTCGTCTAGATTTGATATGAGTTTCTGTGACGTTTAATAATCTAATGTACTTCGATCAGTGGCTATTTGAATCCAGACCTTGTAGTACTTCAATGTTTTAATCCTCTTCTTGTGTGCTGAATGTGTCCGTACCTTATAGTATTTCAATCTGAAAACTGTGATTTCGTCAGTGGCTATGGGTTCCGAGGCTGCGAAGCTTCGACATGGATTGCGATGCATGACCTCCTCTGTCGACGATAGTGTTGCTGAAGTTAGGTTGGTCATAAGGGATGCACTCGCAAAATGTGGAGAGATGAAACAAGAAGAGTTTAAGAAGACACTAAAGGACATTGATGCTCTTGTGCAAGATTTAGATCATGTAGCTATTGGCTGGAAAGAGGTGGCTAATGCACCACCATGGCAGTTGTTCTCCGACGATGAGAAGGTCTCCGATGATGACAAAGTCCCAGCTGACTGGTCTCCTCCTTCAATGTCGGATTATGTCTCTGACCTTGATGTTGACTCCGACTAGATCGGCATAGCGGCGGACAACCTGGAGTAGAACTTGTTGTGTACCCTATATGTACTATGTAGTTCCTATCCTTGTAATGTAATATGTTGAACCATTATGTATTGTTAGTTGTATGTGTATGAGAACAATTGTTGCTGAAGTTAAGTTTGTGGAATGTTTGGTTGTTTTATAATATGGTGCTGCAACTATGACAACAATGTCTCATTTATTGTTACTTGTATGGTTTTGTATGAGAACAATGCCTCCTACATGAACAAGTTAATGTTCTTATGTTTGTGTTTGCTGTTTCTTGCTTTTTACAGGATGGATGGACATCAAGATTGTTATTCAATGATGGGTTTAGGAGGGGCTCCTCCTGGATATAATGGTAGTCCTGCTGGGTACAATGGACCTACCCCAGCCTGGCCTCCTGCAGGCTACAATGGCCCAGCGTTTCCATGGCCTCCTGCTGGGTACAATGGACCTATCCCACCTTGGCCACCAGCTGGGTTCCATGGACCAACACCAGCATGGCAGCGAGAAGGGTACGAACACGAACAGGAAGCAGGACAGCAGGCTGATGCACCACAGGAGAATGAAGGAGATGAAGGTGAAGGTGGTTCTGCAGTTCCTGCAAGGGTCAACGGAAAGAGGTTCAAAAGGACAGTGGTAAGGCACAAATTAGGTAATTTCTGTCCTGAAGAGGATGTTTTCCTAGTGCATTCATGGCTTGAAGTGAGCACTGATGCTGTCACCAACACAAGTCAAAAGTTGGACAACTTTTGGAATCGGGTTATGAATCAGTATAACTCGAAGAGAGGGAAGCACCCAAAGCGGACTGCCAGATCCTTGCAGAGTAGGTGGGACACCATCAAGGCTGCTGTGTCTAATTTTGGAAGTTACCATGCCGCAGTAGTTAGAAAGAATCAGATTGGAAGCACTGATGCGGACAAGGTATCAGTTTTTATATGTTGTTTCTCAAGACTTGTAGTTTCTTAACCTTGTATGTTAATCCAATTGTCATGCTCTATATTGCAGACTGCTGAAGCTGCAGCTCTATATGCTGCTAAAGTGGGCTCCCACTTCGGGTTAATGCACTGCTGGACTATTCTGAGAAATGAACCAAAGTGGTTGGACATTCGCCCGACGAGGTCAATTGGGACAGGAGATGGTGAACCAAGTGCTGACCCATATGTTGGGTTTGTACCAGCTGATTCCGATACGATAAACCAACCTGCTGATGAATCTGAGGAACCATGTACAGAGAAGAGGCCACTTGGTCGTGACTCCTGCAAGGCTGCTCGTAAGAAAGGAAAAAGTCCTGCTTCCTCCGTAGCTTCTGATATTGCAAACAATCTGCAAATAGTGACAGATACAAAGATGCAAAGGCTACAGACCCTTTCGGACAGAAGAGAACTACAACACTTAGAGATGGTCGACCTTGAGAAAGATAAGCTAGGTTCGCTGAAAGAGATAGAACAAGAGAAGATTCGGCTGAAGAAAGAACTTCTGTGGGTACAGAAAGAGAGGCTAGAAGATGACAAGAAGAACACAAGGTAAAATGAGTTTTCTGCTCTTTGTTCTCTGTATTTGTCCAGAAACCTGAAGGGGCTCTCTGTTGCATGAATGTATGTTGTAGGTTGCGAGTTGATGAATATGAGGAACGCATACTAGCTGTGGATACATCTCAGGTGAGTGGTAGCCTCCGAGTCTTCTACGAGAAGAAGCGGGCTGAAATTATGAGGAGGCTGAACAACGAAGGTTAGACTGCGTATTAGTGAATGACTCTTTGTATGAGTATTTATGTATGAGACTATTTATGCGGAATTGTGTATGAGACTATGTATGAGGCTATTTATGCGGATTTATGTACTAGACTACGTATGAGACTATTTATGCGGATTTATGTACTAGACTACGTATGAGACTATTTATGCGGATTTATGTACTAGACTATGTATGAGACTATTTATGCGGATTTATGTATAAGATTATGTATGAGACTATTTATGCGGATTTATGTAGGTGACTGATACATAAACGATAATTGTTACTGATACATAAACACTGACTGATACACCATAAAGTGACTCATAAACGTACTCATAGTCCATACATAAACACTGACTGATACACTATAAAGTTACTCATAAGCTTCTACACTGAGTCATAAACCACCGTGACGATTCCAGTTGTGCTCGATGAGATCACGTTGCAGACTGTTGTGTGTTCTTTTGTCCTGCAGCTTGTGCATGGCCTGGACAAATGTGTGCCTTACTCCATGGTTGGTACTGGAGAAATCAACTTGCTCACCAATATTGTCGAAGTCAATATTACTTGCTAATTCCTTTTCATCTTCAATGATCATGTTGTGCAAAATAATACAAGTGGTCATTATGTCACGAATGTGCTCACGGCTCCAACTGTATGCTGGTCCTCTAATCACTGCCCATCTTGCTTGTAGCACACCAAATGCACGCTCAATATCCTTACGTGCACCCTCTTGAACACTTGCAAAATGCTTCGATTTAAGATCTATAGGATGACGAACAGTCTTAACAAAAGCCGGCCAGTCCGGATATATACCGTCAGCCAAGTAGTACCCCATATTGTATGTATGACCGTTCACAGAGAATGTAACATTAGGAGCGTCTCCATTAACATAGGCATCAAAAATGGGAGATCGTTGCAATACATTTATATCGTTGCAACTACCAGGCATCCCAAAGTATGCATGCCATATCCAAAGATCATGTGATGCAACTGCCTCTAAGATCATTGATGCAACCTTTCCACGACCCGTAAACATGCCCTTCCAAGCCGTTGGGCAGTTCCGCCATTCCCAATGCATGCAGTCGATGCTACCTAGCATACCGGGGAACCCACGACGAGCATTAAAGCGCATGAGCCTATCAGTGTCCTCTCTAGTTGGTGCACGAAGGTAACGACCACCAAAGACATTAATGATGCACCGACAAAAATGAATAAGGGATTTGCGAGCAGTGGACTCTCCGATACGAACGTACTCGTCAACATTATCAGGGGATCCCCCACGAGCAAGTATTCGAAGAGATGAAACAACCTTTTGAAGACCCGTTAATCCCAATTTCCCAGTAGCATCAACCCTTTGCTGAAAATAGGGATCGTTCGCTTCAACCGCGTCCACCAGACGAAGGACCATATGGCGTTGCATGCGAAACCTACAACATACAAGATAATTAACCAACTTAACATGCATGTAAAAAAAAAGAACATTACATACCGACGCCTAAACTGATACTCCGTGTATACGGGTGTAGGGGCGAAGTAGTCGCGTACTATGGCTGCATGCCCACTTGCATGATCTCTCTTGCAAATCTTCTTTGGTGTTGTGCTAGGATTACGCCTAGGTTGAGAACTTGAGCCCTCTTCCGCTAGATACGCTTGCATGATAATCTCCTCGTCATCGTCGAACACGAGAAATTCTTCGTCGATGGCCTCATCGTCTTCTTGCCTTGCACGCGTCCAAAGTGACCCACTACCAAACACCGTCAACCAATTCATTAGAGAGAAAGTAGTCTTGTTTCTATGTTAGTTGGATGAAGAGTACCAAGTGAGTCCACCTCCTTTTATAGGGAGCCTTTCATTTTGGCAGCCAAGACATCTTGCATAGCAAGATCATGCATGCCGGCCAGGCCACATGTTTTGGTCTTCCTTTGCAAGCAAGCGTGCCTGAAGGCACTCATTGAACCTTGCACACCAAGGATGCATGCAGGCACTCGTTTTCTTCATTTGCAAGGATGCAGCAGGCACCAAAATGTGAAGCGTAGGGCTTTTCAAATAAAAAAAATGGAAGGTGTGGTAGTTGATATAGAGTTCCTATAGAGTTCAATGAGTGCGGGAATTAAAACTGTAAAGCAAAGCATCTTTTAGAGGTGACTGTAAAAACAGAGAATATTCCTTTTAGAGGTGCATTTTAGAGGTCCATGAGTGCAACCGGTCTTAATTTGCTAAGTTTTTGGTGCGTTTTGGATGATACAGTTGATATCGTGTTACTGTGGTTTTTGCAACATGCTTATGTGAGGTTCTCACATAAGGAGTTGTGTTCGGAACTAACTTGAGTCAAGTCGAGGACTTGGGCTCGTATGGATTGTGTGTTTGTTCATGTGCAGGTGTTGCTTGATTTCAAGTCATAGCTGGTGACAGGATCCATTGGACTAGTCTCAGGAGGAGATGAGGTTCCAACAACCAAGTTCGGGAGGAACTGTGGTTGAGCGGGTCAGGAGGTCGCGCAGGATGATTGAATCAAGGGCAGTGCATATGGAGGTCGAAGGAAGGTGTTCGCACGTATGAATGCGGTGCATGACATGGCAATATGCTTCTAGAGACGGATTATGGAAGAAATATCTGGTTGGAAGGATCGGATAGTATCGATTGATGACTTTGGCTGCGGCGAAGTCGGTTATGGCTCGGTATGGAAAGTATCGAGTTGGTTATGTTAGGATTTCGTGTGGGTCACGAATTTGAGTTGTTTAGGAATGTGGGATACGTTCCTAAGCTGTTTGGAAGTCTTAAGATTGCTTCTATCTGCGTATAGAAGAGCCCTAAGCAGTTATGGAAAGTTCCGATTGTGATCGGATTAGGATTGGAGTCCTAGTTGAGATTGGGATGGCCTAAGGGCTGGTTATATAAGCAAGGGAAGGCCAAAGCTCGTGGAGACGACTTTGGGGCTGTTCCTCTTGTGTTCTATTGAATAAAATTCGTAGTTTGAAGGAACTTTTGTGCCTTGTTCGTCCGACTTGTTCCAGACAAGTTTTACTCGTCGAGTTTCTGGACAGCACTACCTTTCGTCGGTGGTTTTAACATAACTCGAGTTTTACAGATCCAATTGACGTGATTCTTTTTGGGTTGTCTTCACAACTTGATTATATATCATCTGTCAAAATTTCACGGTCATTGGATTTGTGGTTTTTGATCTACACGAGTTTCTTTGCAGCGTTCCAGAACTGTTTTTTCTCAAGTAGGTCAGATTGACCAGTGTTTGATCTTTTGATCATAACTTGAGTTTTTCTCAACGGATTTTAGTAATTCCTTTTGTGTTGTCTTCGTGACTTGATTCTATCTGATAACTATCACTTTTGTCACGGTGAAACACATTTAGATTAGTCTCACACACGATTTCTTTAATAGATCGTTTTTCTGCCAAAAGGGTTTGGGGTTTTATTGTTTCCGCTGCGTAAGATTTTTAAATCTACCATTCACCCCCCTCTGGTAGCTTTTCACGTGCTCTTCGATCCTACAATTGGTATCAGAGCCATGGTGCTCTAATCTTTGTGATTTGCACGTGTTTTTGACTAATCATCATGGAGAAGTACTCCGCCAAACCTTGTGTGTTTTCTGGTATTGATTTCCAGGTTTGGAAGGCACGCATGGAGGCTTTTATCCAGGCACAAGGCTTTGCAATATGGGAGAAGGTGTATAAGCCTTATGAAGTGCCACCCAATGATCAAGTCACGGCCACAAACCTAAGGGACGTCGACAACAACAACAAAGCCCGAAACTTGATCATCCAAGGACTCACTCAAAGCGAATTTGATCGTGTCGCGCACCTCCGTTCAGCATACGATGTTTGGAGAGCTCTCTGTGATTATCATGAAGGCTCCAACACAATCAAGGAGGTAAAACAAGATATGTTCAAAAAGAATACATGCGTTTTGAGATGCAACCAGGTGAGTCTATCGATGACCTCTTTGCTCGTTTCAATAAAATTCTCAGCAACTTACGTAGTGTCAATGTTAATTTTTCTGATACTGAGAATGCTAGACAACTTCTTAGTGCATTAGACATGTCAGTTTGGGAGATGAAAGTAACATCCATTCGTGAATCAACTGTCATGAGTTCTCTTACATTAGATGTACTTTACTCTAAACTAAAAACTCATGAAATTGACATCCTAGCACGTAAGAACCCAAACAAGTCTATTGCACTTGTCTCACAACGTGATATGTCTAGCTCCGGCCAATCATCATCCTGCAATACTCTTGCTTTGTTGTCCTCACTAACCCTGGAACGGAAGAATTTCCAGAAGAGGAGTTGGCACTCATCTCTACTAGATTCTCAAAAGCATTGCAAAATGTGAGAACTAGAAGGAGAGGAAGCTTCGGACCTCAACGCTGTTTTGAATGTGGTAAAATAGGACACTTTCGTACAGAATGTCCTAACCTTTCAGGTCCGACCACCCGGGAAGAAAAACAAAGCAAGGTTCGGACCTCCTCTGGAAACTCCAACAAGAAGAAGAAGGGTACCATAGGACGCAAGATGATTAACAGCTTCATCACCGCACTTCAAGAACTTAGTTCAAGTAATGTAGACTTTGAAAGTGATGAAGATGATGACGACCTGGCCAACTTATGCTTCATGGCGGGCAAAACAAGATCAAGATCAAGTCAGGAGGATGCAGAACACAGCAATGAAGACGATGAGGTATGTTCTACCTGCAATGAAATGTGTGATGCTATTTCTCGTGCAACTATTATTGTCAAGAAAAAGGACAAAAAGCTTAGGGATAATGCTGCTAAAATTGAATCACTAGAATATGAAATTAACCGTTTAAAAACCTTGATTCCTAGTGATGATGCATGTCCCTCATGTGACTTAATCTATGAACAATTGTCCACATTAAGAAGTGCACACTCCTCCACTCTAGATAGACTTGATGAAGAAATTGAAAAGAACAAAGAGCTTGCTGCACTTAATGATAAAAACTTGAAAGATGCTAGTTGTTCTACAATTGATTTGCATTGTTCTACTTGTGATGATCTTGATAAGAAACTACAGGATGCTATGAATGAAATTTCTATATTGAACAATGCTTTACGTTCTCATGAAATTAAATTTTGTTCCAATTGCAAACTAAAAGGAAAAACTTCATGTGAAAATTGCCTTGATCTGTCCAATAAACTTGATGACATGCATAGGACATTAGATCGGTTTTGTAATGGGAATAAGAACCTAAACTTACTGCTGAGTTCTTCCAAGTCTTGCAATGATAAAACTGGTTTAGGTTTTGATTCTCATGCTCATGCTAAGGCACATCCACCTAAAATTATAAAGTCATTAGGAAGTGGTTGGATTCAAACTGTTACTAAACAAAATGGAGTGGTTTTCAAATCTTCAGGAGTGTTTCCTCATTCGTTTTCAAATAAAAATATCGCTTGCTCATCTAGAAATGAACACAAAGTTAAATTTCATTGTACCTTCTGTGGTAAAGATGGTCATGTCATAGATTTTTGTTATAGACTAGCTAAACAACAGAAAAAGGAAAGAAAAATTGCTAGATCTTATAACTTTCATGCAATTAGAAAAACACAACCTGCTTTAGTGAGTCAGAAATTTGAAAAGGTAGCTTCCGGACCTTTTGGTGAGAAATCCGCAAAAGCAGCTCTGGTAGTTCTGATAGCTCCGAGAGCTCCCGGATCTTCTGTTGTTCCCTCCGGAGCTTCAGTTTTTGCCTCCGGACCTTCTGCTTTTACCTCCGGAGCTACTGGTTTTCACTCTAAATAAGTAACAACTTCTAAATCAACTGTTAAGAACAGAAAACCTCAATCTTTGACTCATAAACATGATGTTTTATCTCAGCTTTCGCGTGTTTTTCCTACTGCACGTCGTGTGACTCAGTACTGGATACCTAAATGCCTTTTGACTAACCCCAGTATTGAGTCATCGACGTATTGTGCTTCTATGTAGGTTACATGTTTGAGGAAGGAGAACATTTGGATTGTGGATTCAGGTTGCTCACGCCACATGACCGGTAACAAAGATTGGTTCTCCTCCCTCTCTTTTATATCACGTGTAGAGAATGTTACTTTTGCCGATAATTCTTCAACTCCTATAATTGCTAAGGGTTCGGTTAGAGTAAATGATCACTACACTTTAAAGGATGTGGCACTAGTCAAAAATTTGAAATACAACTTGCTTTCTGTTGCACAATTCCTAGATGAAAATCTAGAAATTATTTTCAATAAAAGTTGCTGCAAAGTTGTAGGTTCAAATAGTGAGCTTATTTTTAACATGTCTCGGTTTGGAAGAGTTTTTAAAGCTGATTTTGATATGTCTTCCTCTAAGCATAGGTGTCTAGTTGCTAATGATTCAAAAGACTTATATTTTTGGCATCGTAGACTTGGTCACGTAGGCTTTGATCATCTAACGCGTGTTAGTGCTCTTGATCGCATACGTGGACTGCCTAAGCTTAAAGGGGACAAAGAAATTGTGTGCTCTTCTTGTAGACATGCTAAGATGGTTGCAGGTTCACATACTCCTCTCACAATGATCATGACAACTGAACCATGTCAACTTTTGCATCTTGACACCGTAGGACCTTCACTTGTTCAATCCTTCAGAGGTAAATGGTATGTTCTTGTGATTGTTGATGATTATTCTAGAAACTCATGGGTTTACTTTATGGCGTCTAAGAATGAAGTTTTTAGTCACTTTAGAACTTTATTTCTTAGATTATCAATTGATCACCCAGGATCATTAAAAGCAATTAGAAGTGATAATGGAACTGAATTTAAAAATCAATCTTTTGATCACTTTTGTGCTGAAAATAGAATAGATCATCAATTCTCATCACCATATGTACCTCACCAAAACGGTGTTGTAGAAAGAAAGAACAGAACCTTAGTTGAGATGGCTAGGACTATGCTTGATGAATATCAAACTCCTAGGAAATTTTGGGCTGATGCGTTAGCAACCGCTTGTTATGTCTCAAATCGTGTTTTCTTGCGTACTAAGCTAGGTAAAACACCATATGAGCTCTGGTTTGGACATAGGCCTAGTGTTACACACTTTCGGGTCTTTGGTTGCAAATGCTTTGTTAAGAAACATTGTAATCTTGATAAGTTTGAACCTAGATCCATTGATGGCATGTTTCTTGGTTATCCATCTCATACTAGAGGCTACCGTGTGCTTTTACTTGACACTAACAAAATTGTGGAGACTTGTGAAGTGTCTTTTGATGAAGCTAGCCCAGATACTAGCTCCGGTGTTGCAGGACCAGATCCGTATCCTCAGGGGGAGGGTATTTTTGAAGATGAAGAAGAGCCGGTGATACTGCCTGGTGGTTTTGAAGCTGACACGTATCCAGCTCCGGACATTGAACAAGCTCCGGCTATCACCTCTGCTGGTCCTGATCGTCCACAAGTCACAAGCTCATCAATCTACGATGAACCTAATGAAGAAGAAGCTTGTGAGACATCTGTTCCCCTACGTTTTTACAAAGATCATCCCCCACAACAGATGATTGGAAGCTTGCACGAACGAGTCACACGGTCCAGGTTTTGCGATCAAACTCTCATGCTCATTCTGCTTTTGTTGCTTCTTTTGAATCCAAAGATATATCACACGCACTCACTAATGAATCTTGGATTATTGCCATGCAAGAAGAGTTAGAAAATTTTGAAAGAAATAATGTTTGGAAACTTGTACCTCCACCTCAAGGTCACACTTTAATTGGAACTAAATGGGTATATAAAAATAAACAAAGTGAGGATGGGGTTGTGGTTAGGAATAAGGCTAGGTTGGTTGCTCAAGGTTTCACTCAAGTTGAAGGTCTAGATTTTGATGAAACTTTTGCTCATGTCGCTAGATTATAAGCCATAAGAATTTTGTTAGCTTTTGTAGCATCTAAAGGTTTTAAGCTATTTCAAATGGATGTTAAAAGTGATTTTCTTAATGGCTACATAGATGAGGAGGTTTATGTTAAACAACCACCAGGTTTTGAAAATCCAGATTTTCCTATTCATGTTTACAAACTGTCCAAAGCCTTATACGGTCTCAAACAAGCCCCTAGAGCATGGTATGACAGGTTAAAAACATTCTTACTTGAAAAGGGGTTTACCATGGGCAAGGTTGATAAAACTCTTTTTGTGCTTAAACATGGCAATGACTCATTATTTGTTCAAGTGTATGTGGATGATATTATCTTTGGTTGTGCTTCTCATGATCTTGTGTCCAAGTTTTCAGCACTGATGAGTTCCGAATTTGAAATGAGTATGATGGGTGAACTCACTTACTTTTTGGGGCTGCAAATCAAGCAAACCAAGGAGGGTACCTTTGTGCATCAAATGAAGTATACCAAAGACCTCCTAAGGCGCGTCAACATGGACAAAAGCAAGCCTCTTCGGACACCAATGGGAACAGCAACAACACTTGAACTTGATGAAGATGGTGAATCCGTAAATCAAAAAGAATATAGAAGCATGATCGAATCACTTTTGTACCTCACGGCATCAAGACCGGACATACAATTCAGCGTATGTCTTTGTGCACGGTTTCAAGCTTCCCCACGTGTTTCACATCGTCAAGCCGTCAAAAGGATTCTCAGGTAGTTACATGGAACTCAAGAATTTGGCATTTTTCTTCCTTCTTCCTCAACCGTTACTTTGAAAGCTTTTTCGGATGCTGATTTTGGGGGTTGTAGGATTGATAGGAAAAGTACTTCAGGTGCTTGTTATTTTCTTGGTAATTCTCTTGTTGCTTGGTCCTCTAGAAAACAAAATTCAGTTGCACAATCCACAGCCGAATCTGAATATGTAGCTGCTGCTAGTGCTTGCTCACAAATTCTTTGGATTGTTCAAACACTTAAGGACTATGGGGTTGATCTAGATAGTGTTCCACTGTTTTGTGATAACACTAGTGCCATTTGCATTGCTAAAAACCCCGTGCAACATTCTAGAACTAAGAACATTGACATTAGGTATCACTGTCTCCGAGATAACGTTGAAAAAGGAAACATTGTGCTTCACCATGTAGATACCGAACAACAATTGGCTGACATTTTTACAAAACCTTTGGATTTCACTCGTTTTTGTTATATTCGTAGTGAAATAGGGGTTATGCATCCTCATGGCTTAAATTGAGGGGGAGTTTTTGAAACTTGGGAAGTCTATGTGTGAATCTGAAATTAAAATAATATGAGCATAGTATTTCATACATATATGACTTTGTGATTCCTTTTATATGCTGAAAGTTCTTACTACATTACTCGTGTTATACATTTTGTAGTTTTTGTCATGTCTAGTAATTGAAATAATTACTTACACTAAATCTGGTCATGGTCGAACTTTCTTGCTGTTTTTAACTTGTTGCATGCTCACAAATGCTTTTAATCATTAAGAATTAATCAAGTAATCAACTCACATGTTGAGTTTTTATGAACAAATATAAATTGAGAAAAGATCAAGAGAATATGCATGCATCGCACTTCTTCTTTTGAGATGGCTTTTCATTGCACTTAGATATGAACTTGGAAGAAGTTGTGTATGACTAAAATCATGTCCTTAAGCTTCTGATTGTCAAATGACATAGGCTTGGCTTGGTTGGTTAGAATAAGGCAGATGCGTATATAATCTCTTGCAAATATCATATGATCTAAATTCATGCTTTGAAAAATAATAAAATGCAGCAACTAGTGTCATGCTTTCAGGTTTTGAAATAGTTAAGTTTGTGAGATCATGACTTGCTTAAATTGAAAAATTACATTTGATCTCTAGCATGGCTTACACTACCTTATGTATTTCATTGATGTGATAATGTAAGGTACTTGATAGTATGACTTGGATGAAATTTGTTTATATGTATATGTTATAATATGCTCATAACAACTAAAGTTGGAGAGAAAATTTGTTTATATGCTCATGACTTGCTGAATACATTGTCAAAGGGGGGGAGATAAGCATGAAGAGAAAGAGAATAAGGAGAGATAATAAAGGGGGAGAGATAATGAGAGATAATATGGGATAATTTTTTCTTCTCATTTTACTTTTGATTTACAAAGGGGGAGAAATTTTCTTCAAAACTTTTAATGAGAATAAGTCAATGTTCGGTTTTTAAATGGTGTTGCCAATGCATTCATCAAGGGGAAGATTGTAAGACCTATGTGTGCTGAATACATTGGCTTGTAGTGAATACACTTGGCTTTGATGATAAAAGTTTTAAATATCACCAAAACACCTTTTTGTCAAGGTCCGACTCTAGCTCTGAGCTTCAGCAAGGTCCGACGGTAGGTCCGACTTGTTTTGGGTAGCTCCGGCTACGTTAGATGCTAGGTCCGGCTTCTTGGTAAGGTCCGACTAGCTTTGGTTAGCTCCGGTGAGCTTTATCTTTAGCTCCGGCATGTCTTTGTTAGCTCTGGCATGTCTTTGTTAGCTCCGGAATGTCTTTGATAGCTCCGGCATATACTTGATAGCTCCGGCATGCTTTTGCTAAGCTCCGACGTACTTTGTCTAGCTCCGGTTTTGGGTTGACTAGTTTTGACTAGTTTTTGGTAAGCTCCGGTGCTAGGATCTACTAGTTTTGGAAAGCTCCAGCGCTAGGTTCTACTAGCTTTTGTTAGCTCCGGCTCAGGCTCCGGGTTGCTCTGGCAAGGTCCAGAACTTGATCTAAGTGCTTCTGCTTTTCATTTGCAATATTTCGTACTTGCTTTACATTGTTTGAAAGATTGCTTAGTATTAATTTGCTAAGTTTTTGGTGCATTTTGGATGATACGGTTGATATCGTGTTACTGTGGTTTTTGCAACATGCTTATGTGAGGTTCTCACGTAAGGTGTTGTGTTCGGAACTAACTTGAGTCAAGTCGAGGACTTGGGCTCGTATGGATTGTTTGTTTTTTCATGTGCAGGTGTTGCTTGAGTTCAAGTCATGGCTAGTGACAGGATCCATTGGACTAGTCTCAGGAGGAGATGAGGTTCCAACAACCAAGTTCGGGAGGAACTGTGGTTGAGCGGGTCAGGAGGTCGCGCAGGATGATTGAATCAAGGGCAGTGCATATGGAGGTCGAAGGAAGGTGTTCGCACGTATGCATGCGGTGCATGATGTGGCAATATGCTTCTAGAGACGGATTATGGAAGAAAGATCTGGTTGGAAGGATCGGACCATATCGATTGATGACTTTGGCTGCGGCGAAGTCGGTTATGGCTCGGTATGGAAAGTATCGAGTTGGTTATGTTAGGATTTCGTGTGGGTCACGAATTTGAGTTGTTTAGGAATGTGGGATATGTTCCTAAGGTGTTTGGAAGTCTTAAGATTGCTTCTATATGCGTATAGAAGAGTCCTAAGCAGTTATGGAAAGTTCCGATTGTGATCGGATTAGGATTGGAGTCCTAATTGAGATTGGGATGGCCTAAGGGCTGGTTATATAAGCAAGGGAAGGCCAAAGATCGTGGAGACGACTTTGGGGCTGTTCCTCTTGTGTTCTATTGAATAAAATTCGTAGTTTGAAGGAACTTTTGTGCCTTGTTCGTCCGACTTGTTCCAGACAAGTTTTACTCGTCGAGTTTCTGGACAGCACTACCTTTCGTCGGTGGTTTTATCATAACTCGAGTTTTACAGATCCAATTGACGTGATTCTTTTTGGGTTGTCTTCACAACTTGATTATCTATCATCTGTCAAAATTTCACGGTCATTGGATTTGTGGTTTTTGATATACACGAGTTTCTTTGCAGTGTTCCAGAACTGTTTTTTCTCGAGTAGGTCACATTGATCAGTGTTTGATCTTTTGATCATAACTTGAGTTTTTCTCAACGGATTTTAGTAATTCCTTTTGTGTTGTCTTCGTGACTTGATTCTCTCTGATAACTATCACTTTTGTCACTGTGAAACACGTTTAGATTAGTCTCACACATGATTTCTTTAATAGATCATTTTTCTGCCAAAAGGGTTTGGGGTTTTATTGTTTCCGCTGCGTAAGATTTTTAAATATACCATTCACCCCCCCCCCCTCTGGTAGCTTTTCACGTGTATATACTCCTGGGGATGATGGTTACCATGATAGCGAAGACGTTGAAGAAGTGTACCAGGAAGAAGAGTTGTCAGACACTTTTATCGTCGAGCTTGGTGCAGGACTCGATCAATTAGTTGGAGATGTTGAAGATGTTGAAGATGTAGAGGCACATGATACGCGAAAACGAAAATTAGAACAGGCCACGATGGAAGATCGTTGGGCTGGTTTAAGGAGTAGGGCACAGACACATGACAATGATGTTGATGAATTTTGAAAGTGACTACAAGTAATGTTTTCTTGAAGATAGTAACATGAATTTTGTATATTTTATTTGCATATTTACTAATTATATAATTACAACAGGATGGCGTCAAAGAAGGGTAAGAAGGTGCGCCGACGAGGGGGTTCTACCCCTCTAGACCTGATGACGCTTTCGTTGGTGCCTCGTCAACTGGCAGCAGACGCTCTCAGCTGCTGGGGCACGTTCAGACCAGCTCTAGAGCTTCGTCACAGGTAAATGTCACTCGTTTTTGACAAATTCTTTAAATTCAAATTCATATTAAACTTACTTATGAATCATTTGAATGTTGTAGTCCTCACCGACTGACTCAGAGGCTGCGGCGCCTTCGGTGAGCCAGCCCTCGGCGAGGCAGCCCTCGGCCAGCCAGCCCTCGGCCAGCCAGCCCCCGGCTGGCGATGAGTTTGTTCTTGAGGCCTTTGACTCGGCTGGTGAGGAGCCGTCTGGGTCACCTCACGTGGCGCCCCAGCAGACGCGGAGGACGAGGAGGACTCACTTTGTCAGTCCTCCTGCGGTCCCTTCACAGAGTTCACAGAGGATCGTGATTCGTCCAGTTGGAGACAGGTAATAAAAATTATCGTGTTCAATTTTAGTTTCTTTTGTTTACTTAAGTAATGAATGAATAAATATCTTACAGGGCTTGGGACGACACGTCTTTCACCGGTGAGAAACACCACAGACCGGTGAACGGTGTCCTCGGGTCCATAGTGCGTTTGCACTATCCCGGGGTCATCGACGGGGTGCCCGCTCTTTCGTGGGAGGACTACGCACGCGTCCATCACCAGGAGCACGGCAACCTTCAAGAGGTCGTATGGGCCGATTTTATGGTAAGTATGTTAAAAAAGTTTCTAAGTTACAACCCTTAAACTCTTTTAGTGAACATCTCTTCAATATATTCTTTATCGTAGGCAAGATATACTTTAGAGGACTCGAACGACTGTCGCCTGTTTGAGGATGCGAGGCGAGTGTTTCACTTCAACGCTGCCAAGGCGCTTCGACAAGCTTTGTCGAACGCCCGTGTTCAAATTATTAATGAGCACTTGAAGGCGAACCAGCAGCACGTGTTACACTTCCGGCAAGAGAGCGAGAGGCACCTGACGAAGGAGGAGTACGCGTAGGTACGTGGAGTGTAGTAAGTATTTTTTTCTGATAATTGCCTCAATGGTATTTTTAACGACTTCCAACTATGTGTAGGGCCACGTGAGCTGGTGGCAGGGTCGGACCGATGCATTTCGGGCCCTTTGTCGCTACTGGGCTAGCGACGAGTTTAAAGCTAAGTCTGAGAAGGCTCGAGACTGCAGAGGGGTGGAGGGGAAGAGCAGACACGGGAAAGATAACCACTTGCGTTTAGCTAAACACATGGTATGTGTGTGTAACTTATGTTTATATATTAATAATATATTGTTCGTACTAACACTTATTGACAGGAGCGCGAGACGGGGGTGCCGCCCACCCCTGCTGAGGTCTGGAAGAGAGGTCACAGGGACCCTTCTCAGCCGACGGGGTGCAGTCAGGCTGCAGCCGAGCGGTTGGTAAGTTTAGAAATCATTCATATTAAATATAACTATATAGATTGTTGAACTTACACGGTTTTCTTGTTTTGCAGGCTAAGTACGGGGAGGAGGCTAGGAAGATACACGGCGAGGATTTCGATTGGGAACGTCAACCGATCGATCCTCAAGCCGCGTATGCAACCGGTGGTGGAAAAGCACACGGAAGGTGAGTTTACAAGTCATTTTATCGTTTTCAATTCAAAGTATTCAAGATATTTCAATTTCATATTACTGACTCTCTTTTTTATAGGCTCGCCATATTCGACGGAGTTGTCGACTCGAGGGCGGGGAGACCTGCGAGAGGCAGCTCCACGCAGGCTTCGGGCACGGGAGGTCGCCGTGTATCGCAGAGGAACATTGAGATGCAGTCCCTCCGAGAAACTGTAGAAGAAAACGAAAGGCGACATGAGGAGGAAAGGAGGGAGGCGGAACGCCAAAGGATCGCGATGGAGGCCACGATCCAAACCCAGGCAGCAGTGTTGGCGCAGATGCGGGAAGCAATGGAGGTAACAAAATAAAAACTAAAATTCTTATTAATTCAGCGTAAATGACTTATTAATAGGTAGCATTTAATGTTTGCAATGACAGGCCATCGCTCGGGCGCAAGGTCTGGGAATCCAGCTACTAGTACTATCACCGGTCCTTCCAAGCGATCCTTCTTCAGCGGGTCAGGTAAGTTTCTATGTAATCCTTCTTCTCCAGCGTAATAAGATTGAGATAGATGAAAGGGAGAGATAGTTAGATAGAAGAAAATGATTGAGATAGAAGAATGATAGAGATAGAAGAAAGAGAGACAGAAGAAAGAGTGAAAGATAGATAGAGTAGGATAGGAATGAAGAGAGAGAGTAAGATGTAGATGGAGATAGAGAGAGGGGAAGATAGAGGGAGGGAGATGTAGATGGAGATAGAGGGAGGAAGATAGAGGGAAAAGGATATCAATAGAGAGATAGAGTGAGAGAGAAAGATAGAGTGAGAGACAAAGAGAAATGAAAAGAGAGGGGAAGAGAGGGGATCTAGATAAAGATAGAGGGAGAGGAAGGGAGAGAGAGATGTTGATGTATTTATATTCTAACTCTAAGTTTCATTAATTGCAAGGATCTGCGACGGCTGCACAAACGCCGTCGCCGTCGCTACCGCCGCCTGGAATGAGGCGCGATGACGACTTCGACTTCGGAGGTGGCTCCGGAGGTGGCTACGGAGGTCAGATGGGCGAGTGAGCCCTTTTGTTTGCTTTGTTGATGACGATGTGAGATGTATTGGAATTTATTAGTTTGTGATTGTGATGATGTTTCCTCTGTGATGATGATCTTTGCTATGTGTATATAATGTGTGTATTGAATCTGTTCTGTGATTCTGGCCATCGAGCCGGGTAGTTTTTTCTGTTTTTAAAAAAAATAAAATACCTTATTTGCGACGGCTTTTTATACAGTACCGTCGCAAATAAGTGACCAGACCGTCGCAAATAGGCCTCTGCTATTTGCGACGGCCTGACCGTCGCAATTAATGTTTAATTGCGACGGCGCGACCATCGCAAATAGCTCTGTGGGCCCCGGAGGAGGACCCGTGGGCCCAACCCACTGGACTTATTTGCGACGGCCGGACCGTCGCAAATAGAAGCACTTAATTGCGACAGCCAGGCCGTCGCAAATAAGCTTTAATTGCGACGGCGATACCGTCGCAAATAAGGTTGCGGGGCCCACCGTCCCGCGGCAATAACTTGCGACGGCCCCCCTAGCCGTCGCAATTAAAGCTTATTTGCGACGGTGGCCGTCGCAAATAAGCTTAATTGTGACGATTTATTTACGACAGCTAAAAACCATCGCAAATAAAGAAAGCCATCGCAAATCGCTTATTTGCGACGGCCTTTGGCTTATTTGCGACGGCCTTTGGCTTATTTGCGACGGCCACGGCCGTCGCAAATCGTCGGGATTCCTGTAGTGAACCGAGTAGGATCAACAGTTTAAATGAAGATGAGGACATTTAGCGCTATGCACATCAAATATCTAGCATGCTGCCCAACTTTGACATGCAAAATACTGTTTCAGTTATTATGATGTTGTTTGAGAGAAATTGGAAATGGCATGCTGATCCATTCAACTTTTTCCAAATCAACACCTTATTGTACCACTATCATGAATAACTAGTACTTCTATACATTCTTCCCAACATTTAAATGAGATACATAACTGAGATAAAAATCTAATGCTTAATCTTATACTGGGTAATGAAGTATTACCAGTCAAATAAAAATAAAATGACTCAGAAGGGTGGACCTGACGCAGTGGTAGTGTGTCTCCACTTGTGTCTTGATGTCCTGAGTTCGAATCAGCCTCTACAAAAGCAGAGGTAAGTGTGTCTAGAAATAACCCTTTCCTAGACCCCAGGATGTGTGGGAGCATTTGGCACTAGATACGCCCCTTTTGTTACTTCCATAAAAAAGGTATCCGAGGCGGAGCGTGGAACCTAGGCGGACGAGCGGGGGCTGGAGAGGATGATGAGGCGGCGATGGGACCCGATTAGAAGGAACATGAAATACGGCCGCATAACCCGAAACATGTTAAATTGGTTCTGAATCGTAAACTCATCGCGGAGAAGGGGTCCTGCCTCTCGAGGAACCATGGCACACAACCATCTGACAACGAAGGAACAAAAGTTACCTTAGATTCCCGCCCCAATCTAGTGGTGAAGCGCACGAACTACCGGATCGTGTGAACGTGGGTCTGAGACAGTTCAGGGTTAACGCTCCGGATCAAGGGAGCGTCGCCGCAATCCCGCGCTCTGCAACGACACACTCTTTTTATTCCTGGGATTTCTCTCTAGTTTTCGGTTTGAGTTTGAAATCTATCTTCTCGGCTCTGGTTTTGTCTTTTTGGTGTGTGGCAAAGGTAACCTGTGGCGGGCTCTAGGTGAATCCGGGGGTGAAACACGACGAGTACACTGATCGTACACGCGAGACGAAAGGCCCGGCCCGACCCAGTTAGCATTGTCGGGACAACAACGTTTGGGTCACCATCATCGAAAAATAGATGTTCAATTTCATCAGAAACAGGAGAATCACTTCGTGGCATTTTAGGCCATGTTTGGAATCCTTAAAACTAATTATTAGCTAGCTAATATCTATTAGTTGAATTGGTCCAACTAATTATTAGCTAGCTAATTATTAATTGGAGGGTGTTTGGAACCCCTGGAGCTAATTTTGTTCCTAAAACATTTGACTGGAGGGTGTTTGGAACACTTCAGGTAGTTCCCGGCCACGAGTCGAGGTGGTGCGGGCGCGAGCGACCAGCGCGGACGACCAGGGGGCGGCGCGACCGACCAGGCGACGAGCGGTAGGGGGCGACGACGCGAGCGGCAGGGGGCGGCTCACGGGCGGCGGTGCGAGCGGCCGCCCGTGGGGACGCAAGCGGCAGGTGGAGGCCACAGGCGGCAGTGTGTGCGGCTTTGTTTGACTGAGAAGGCGGCAGTACGGGGGGAGATGAGAGAAGGTTAATTTGGATTTTAGCCAACAATTAGCTGGGATAAGTTGGGTTAGAGCAGCTAATGAGATAATTGTTAGTTGGAGGTTAGCTAATAATTAGTTGTGCTATTAGCTGGAGAGCTTGGAACCTCTATAGTTAATTTTAGCAGCTAAGGCTATCTCCAACAATATAGCCCAAAATAAGAGGCTCTTTAGGTTGTCACTCAACGTTTTTATGTAGCCTATTTTTTCGATCTCCAACAGTAAAATAAAAGTAAGGTAGACAAACAGTTTGTACCGGAAAATATTTTCACGGATTCCTTCTCCTATCAAGGCTACTAGTCCTAGCTGTTGAAATGCACCTTGCAGAATCGGTTGATCGCAAGGGCAACTGCTACAAACAACACACCATGAACAAATTGCAAGATTATCTGGAATAGCTTGACGGCCTCCTGGTGGATGCCAGCCTTGCCGTAGACCAAGATGAGGGAGGCGAGGGTGGCCTTGTCGAGTTTGATGGAGAAGGACGGCATGGTGTAGAGGATGAAGCAATGCACGTGGTTGAGCATATGGTAGGAGGCGAGCTCGAAGGTGGTGGGCTCTGGACAGAACATGGTCCGGCTGTAGGCGAAGCGGAAGAACTGGAGCACGTGGTCAACGCGGCCGACGGCGGCGCGCCGGAGATGATGCCGTGGACGAGCGGAGCGCCGAGGGTGGGCTAGAGAAGACGAATAGAGTTCTCGAGACGCGTCAGGTTGGGGCCCGCTGGCGACGACGGCGCTGCCCCCTCCGTGGTCCCATCCGCGGCTTCGGCGGTGGAGGCTGTTGTTTAAGGCACGACAGGAGAGAGACGTGGGGGCGTGGGGCTGGTGGAAGAGGAGCGGGAGGGGGAGGGGAGGTGGCGGCGCGCCATGGCCGCTGGTCGCTGCACATCTGTTTTTCGATGTTCTTTTTCTTCTGTGCGCGGTAGTTAAGATGGGGGTGGTAGGTTGGACGCCTATCTTTAGGTTACGGAGAGAAGCGCTTTCTCTACGGGTTTCATGTATAGGCTAGCTTTTGAAAGGTGTTTGAATACCTAATAAGATTTAGACTTCCTAATAGAATATCTGTTGGATATAGTCTAACTATAGTTTTAGAACTTCCAAACGGAGCAACAACACCACATCCATCCGGAACCTCCACGGCCAACGGCGGCTTGGAGACATTCGCCCCGCGCGGTGGCGGCGACGCCTCCCTCACCACCACCGGCCATCTACGGGAAGCTGGGGGAACCTGCCGCGGGTTCACCGATCCCGCGTCCTCACCCTCTTCTCGCACAAGTCGGGAGCCCCCGCAGACCGACCCTATTTGGCCACCCAATATTGCTGCCGCAGGTGAGCTCCTGATCGTGTTATCTCAGGAGTTGGAATTTTTTTAGGCGAGCTTGGAACGCATATAAACATATCGACAAGTTTTAATTGAGTTCCGATAGTTGTTTAGTTTTGCAACATACATCTATGGCTAGAAACTTGTATCAGATATGTGGTGCGGCAGCAGGTTATGTACTCCTTTAGTGTGTTACCGGAGGTATACCAATCATCTTCTTACTCGTTAGTCATTACATTGACAAGCTTGTCGATCATCATCAATGGTTGCAGAAGTGAGAATTAAACCTTGAAGTAGCATTCAAGCTTTGGCGACGAATACATAGTTCAGTTCCATTTTGCATTTGGAACTCTACTAATGCATGATTGGCTAGTGAACATAATGCATCATCCAGACAACTGAGTACTTGACTATTGTTATTGATTCACCCCTTATAACTTATTCTTCCCTTTAGGGCAGTACAATGAAACCATCTGCTTGATGCAGCTTGCAAGCCAGCACAACTGACGCCCCGTAACACTGAAACTGAACTCTGCTTTATAGTCGAATTACTGCAGCATTTAGAGGTGCCTGCCAGCTTTCATAAGAATCAACCTTTCGTCAGAGGAACGAATCCAGACTTGATAGCTGCTGACCAAGTCTTCTCGATGTCCATCATATCATCTCCGCACTCATGCATGTCCCACCCTTCCAGAGCATGCAGTATTCCAGCAATGCGCCAAGCACTCATGACCCTTCTTGGCAGCCAATTCTGTGCATACAACCCCACTTGCGTTAGTTATCTATTTTAGGCTTTCCATGTACTATTTTTGCTGAGCTCAAATTTACAGGAATAGACAATAGAGATATATTGTTTTACCTCACAGGCATGAACATTCTCCATCGTCTCTGGGATCTTCATCGCAGGAGTATTCAAGTAAGTACAGTCCTTGCGAATCTTCTTAATGGGAAACTGTGATGTGGGGATAAATGTTGTTCCTTTTGGTGCCTTTTGCTGCTGTTTATCATCTATGTTATCTCCTAGCCAAACCTGTCACAATGGAAGTTCAATCAACTGCATATTCTGCTTGGTGCATTTGGTAGTCGATTGTAGAAGTTCTTACACTACAATGTTATAGGTGTAGGCCGTGGCCTGTGTGGTACAATGCGTTAATAAGCAGAACTGTGTCAAAGATTCTAACTGGGTCTATATCTAAAGCAAGCACTGTCTTGCCATATACTCACATCACTAATGAGACCCCATACAACGTACTCACTCTAAGGCACCTGGAGCCTGGAGGAATATTTTCGCCACTTTATTATATAACTTTTACCTGAGGTATGTCATTGTTGGAGAATTTCAGGTAGACAGTTATACTCTCTGGAAGCCGTGACTTGAGCATGTCATATTCCTTCTTTTGGTTCATGATTACCTGCACAGTATTATGTCAGTGAACAGCTTTGTAAAATGAAATACTCCCCACATTTAAAAATAAATGACGCTGGTTAGTTCAATTTTGAATAAAAAGCGTCATTTATTTTGAAACAGAGGGATTAGATCATATTATAAGTATGATATTCTATTTGATAATGGTAGACTGACAGACATACCGGAACGCCCTTCTCACATAAGGCGATAGCAGTTGCACAGGCAACCTTAGAAGTACTTCCAGAAAGAAACACTTCCTTTGTACCTAAAGGGATGCTCTTGAGCACTACTGCAGTTGCTAAGCCACTTCCATCAACAAGCCGAACTCTCAATTTTGGATATTTTTGTGTAAACAGTTCACCATTTCTATTGAGTTGCTTTGCCTGGACAACCGAAGTGTTAAGCTCATCACCAACTAAGTTTTTCTTTCTATTTTGGAAGCAAGCAACATACATAATTCCTTTTTAACTTCTTTTGCCCCAGCAACTTGAGGGTATTATGCACCTGCTTGTGCAGTACTCTAACTTAGACTATAAATTCCGTATAAGCAGGAAAGTTGTTTCTATATGCACTTTGTAGGCTTTGTTGTTGTTGTTGTGTGCTCTTGTACATTTTTCTTTTCACTAAAGATAACATTTACGGAATCTATGATATGTAAGGTAAGCATGATTGTCATGCCTGATTTAGCAGTCCTAGACTGAGCACCTTGACCCCCTTTTCATCAGCATCTAATATTGCCTTTTCGATCAAGCTGTTGATGGATTCTCTTTCCCAATTCAATCCATACTGCATGAAGAAAAATGTTAGTAGTTTGAAATTATTAAGGGTATCAGATCATAAAACGCAGAAAAACATCACTTGGAAATTGTATCTTGGTATTGCCCATGTCTGCATCTTGAACTTCTTCATTTGGAGTTTCTCGGTGACGAATGCAGATGATCCATACACCCATGCTAGTACCATCGACAGCCAAGCTACAGGCCATATCATCCAGCTATACCATACAGAATTATCAGATGGTTTGGAGGCTATGGAGGCAATCCCAATTCTTAGATGATAAGTCGATTGCAAGGTGGTCATGTGTGTCAGATGAACGGAATCTGGTGTTTCTTCTTTGACTTCCAGTGATCTCTCATATAGCTCGTCACTTGACTTGTCTATAGTATTGTAGATGTAGTCGTAGAATGGCATGAATAGTGAGTAATTTGTGCGGAACTGGGTGTGATGGAGAGAGTGAAACCTGCAGAATCGAACAAAAGTTGAGAGCTTGCAGATCTTTTAAGATATGGTGGAAGATTTGAATAATATAAAATAAAAAATTTACTCGCTAGTCGCTATCCAAATCAAATGAGTTTGAAGAACTATATCGATCCTAAATCTCATCTTTGGTGCTTGTAACAAGATTTGAGCTTCACATTAAAACATTATACTTACGATGGGGTATACATGAGATACTTCAGAAGAGGAAAAACTCGGAAGATCCACTTTGGCACTAGCTCAAAATTGCAGTGTCCCATATTATTCATGAAGTCGATGTACGCAATGTACAAGACAACACCCAGAGCAGAGCCACAACCCATAAAAATGGGTGTTAATGAGGCAATTGAAAACAACATGAAATAAACCACATGTTCAGCGAAAGGATGGATGACAGCTGCAGATCACATGATAAAATGCATGAGAATGAAGGATAATTGTGGATGTAACTGCATTAATTTTGTTAGAAGGAAGCATAATCGTGAATTAACTGCATAAATATAGCATAACCACGCCTTTATGTGACAAACTCTAAGTGTGGCTGTTGTTATAGATAGTTAGTGATTTATTCTAGCAATAAAAGTGTAATATAGGCAAACCTATAGATTGACTGTTGGAAGGATTAATGTGTTAATCTTGTTATAAATGTCTTTTACGTTTTATAGGCTCCATTTTTTTTAAATGATAGTCTTAGATGCATGCTTTCAAAATATTGTGCTCAGAGCAGCTAATTGTTCTCTCATTAGTTTGGCTGATGTTGTGTGTTAGTCGACAAAATGGTCATGGTGCTCTGATATTTTCCAGCACCCTTAGCAAATGTGTTAGTGCAAAGTACAATTACTTTCAATGCATGTATGTAAATTGATGGTAAAGCAACTTGAGGAAATATTAATTGCTTTGTTACCTATACATGTATAATTGCAGGCACAGTTTCTGAAATTTGAATGCTAGTGATATGCAGATACTGCATCGTGTGTGTTACTTTCTGCATAGGTTTCACCATTCCTTATATGGTAACTGGAGTCAATCCAAAATGCAAAAAGTCTTGCCTTGACTTATCATTTGATGTGCTATGAGTTAACTGGACATGGTTTCAGCTCCTTTTAAGCTTTTGATTTGTGTGGAGTTGCTCTGCTGGTAGTTTTATTGTAGGTCTGGCAATTTTGAATATATGGAGTGGGTAAAAAGGAAAAAAAGATTACCTTCGTATTCAGATATCAGCAAATTAAATGACTTAAGACAAAAATATTAACACCGTGGATCTGGAAATACCATGTCCTTTGCTTCATATGGCCATTCTTTATTCCACGGGGGATGTAATGACCGAGTTCATGCAGGATTCACTATTTTACCTCTTGTACTATACTTGAAGGATAAAATGATACAATCATTGTGGTGACTCAGGTTGTGATCTCTGTTACTTACAGGTTATGGGTTCTGTAACGATGGAGGCATGATGATGTGAATGGTAACGAGAGTAGAGGAAATGGTGGTGCAGGGCTCTATGAAACCAGTAGTAGAGGAACTCAACAGGCCCTATGTGAAGCAGCGCGGTGAGGATGGCCCCATCAGTTCTCCAGATCGGAAGGAGCCTGACATTCGGGATTGCTGCATAGGCCATATAGAACTCGAGCCCATTGAAGATGATCTGGTCATCCCTGTAAAGAATGGTAATAACCGCTTAATATTTCGACAAGAACTTTGCATGGCACATGGTTGGGATAGCCAATGCGGCAATATCATGGTTACTGAATCTGTGCTTGTGCGACAAATGACACGGTTATGCATGTTACTTACCAGGATCTTTCTCGGTCCACCTGCTCAAAGTCAATACTGCGATCCACGATCAAGTTCTTCCCGCGAGCAGTTTGAAAGCGAGAGATGCTGATCCAAATTTGGTTGTGGATCATCCTCAGCAGAAGGGCAGGTAACATGACAGCATATGCTGGGTCCAGGTCTGCCCACCCCTTGGTGACCACCCTGTGAGCAGTGTGCAGCACCGCAGGTGCTAGGACCAGGTACTGTTCATGAACATTAAAGTTTGATCAAGTACTAGATATAGATGTCAGCGGAATGAATGTCTTGTCTGTAAAATTTTTGTCCAGAGCTTTGACCAATCTGAGAATTAAGAATTCTACATGCCCGTTCAATTCTATATGTAGTTTTTGTGTGTCGTACCTGAAATATACAAGTACTACCATTGATTGCAATAAATTCATGACTACACTAACAACTGATATTTTTACGATGTTACGACCCCAGCTGATAAGCATTTATGTTCAGTCAAAGTTCAATGAGCCTGAAACATAAACAGAGTTTTTAAATTTGTTGCCCCCAGATTAGAAAATGGTGGAGCATACTGTTATATACTCAGACAATCCTGTATGAAAACATAAAAATGATCTTCTGGTACTCTTATATCCCAAAAGAATAGTTCTTTTGGCATAGTCAGCATCGTGGTTGTTCATTATCTGTTATAGTTCCCTACTATTTTACTTTTTTTACAACATCACCACATTGAGCATACACACCATCTCATCTTCGTAGTACTGCTCGGTCATCAATGAATTTATTTTCCTCTTTAACTAATCTTTTCACTTGGCTTGATGATCATTGCAACCATGTCATAAGTCTAGGACCATAAAGCATTCTATCTCTGTGCAGTTCATAACCCATGAAATAATGCAAAATCTGAAAGGAAGTACAGCGACGAAGAGGAAAACATCACAGGTATTTTAGCAACTCTATCCATACCTTGAAGTTTCCCATCCATTGCCAGGGCCATTCGGTCAAAGGGCCCGGCCGTGTTGCCATGATGTGGGGATGGAAGATGCCCTTCTTCCTTCCTGGGACAAGCAGCTCCCTCCACCAGCTAGCTCTGCTAACTTGGTAAGGTCTTCAAGCCCCCCATCGCATTTTATATGCTTGTACAGTTGGACATTGTGAAAAACACCTCCATAATCAAAATTTTCTAAAAAGGCCCAAAGGCTCTTCTATTCTACCTTATGTCAAAAAAGATGGTGATGAAAGCTATCCTCCAAAAGTACATTGATAAATAACGTGCTCCTGCCTATAACTTGGAATAATTAATCAGCTAGAAATATGATATGATGTAGTATCTGTTAGACATGTTTCACTGTTTCGGTATAAAAAGAAGAATATCTACGAGCAACATAGTATGGTGCTCATAATTTCCTGGAGTTAAGAAATTTTCTACTAGCCACATAGTAGGGTACTCATATTTTCATGCAGTTGTGTCTCTTGGGTCATCTGTTAATTACTTCCTTCGTTCCTAAAAAGTTTATCGCTTTGGATTTCAAAAATGAACTACAAAGCGACAAACTTTTTGGGACGGAGGGAGTACTAAGCAACAACTTGCCAAGCGCATACATAATTTGTTATGTTATGCAAAACAAAGTTGTGTGCGAAGGGTCTCTGAATTTTCAGTTAACCTCTACATATGTATTGGGCTTTTTGTACCATATACTTGAAAATTGAAAAGTAGGATGGGAGAAGAACAAGTGAGACAAGAGATCTGAGTGCCACAGCGACCTGTCCGTTGATAATTCGTGTGCTTAACTATACATGTATAAATACTGCACTTCTTATTAGTTAGAACTAGCAGAACAGCACATCAGGTTTACCCAGCTGTTCTGTGCCCTCGTACAGACACGTCAACAGTGCCTTGTCCTGGTCCTTGCAAAGGAGCACGTTGAGATTTGACCGGTAAGTCCTTTTCGTATTACGTACTCCGTAATATGTAATGCGAGATAAACCATGAAGAAACCGGAGGATATAAACGCCCGAGCATCATGCTAACTGGAGTTAATTTTCTTAAACCAATCCAATGCGACGAGTCGAGTCAAACACTCAAACTGCAGAAACTTATACAGTTCGTCGATGGAAACTACTCCTTCCGTTCCGAAAAGCTTGTCGCTTTGTAGTTCAAAAATGAACTATAAAACGACAAACTTTTCGGGACGGAGGGAGTATTACGGAGCAAGAGATTGTTCGGGCGCTTCTACGAAAATGCACAGCCGCACAGGTCAAACTGTGGCGGTAGCAGGTAATTGGGTCTCGTGTCCAATCGAGAAGATTTGGATAGGAGTACTTAACTATTGAGCGAAGTAAATTATTAGCCCTGTCATGTCACTGTTAGGCCTATAGGATTTGAAATGTTTGTACAGGCATTTGTTCGAGTGAAGCAAAAAGCAATCAAGTTCCAATCATGCTCTACGTACAGAGAAATTCGTACACGTTACTTGTGCCACGAAAAGAAGTATAAAAAGCATAGACAGGGTGCTGATAAGACGAAAGATCTGCACCGAGATGGACATGCATTCCGAAGGTGCAAGTCAGTGCGGATGCAACCATACTCTAAAACCACACAGATGACAGATACCTATCACTGTCTGAGTTGTCTACCAAACAAATGCGCCCCTGTCTGATAGTACATAAATTTCTGCGTGTGTGTGGGGTACTGCAGTAGAGCGCTGCTCAAACCTGAAACTGTTGTCAGTTGTCTCCTTAACCGAATGTCATGCTCGGGAGAGGTGATGGAGCATGTGTCTGATAGTTAGATGAACAATAGCTAGAATAATACTCTCTCCATTTTTTATTAAATGTCGTTTCAGACAAATAGAAAAAATTAAAATTGAATTACAGTTGGCCGACAAATATATTAAAACAGAGTAGTAGTTACTAGACACTAGACAGAAATGTTGGTGTCCTTCACATCCGGCATGCTTGTACGTACAGATCAGGGAAAGTAACCTGAAGCTGCATATCCTTTGGCATGGTCCTAGCAGAAAATCATGGGTCTCCCCTTTTCATGAGCGTCGTCAGGGAGTTCGATCGGCGTCGCTGCAGGTCCGCTTGCTTGATGAAGCTTGGTTGTGGTTGCTTTCCGAGCGCGCGCGCAGACAAGATCGTCCTATTTTTTTGGAGACACTGACAGGCAACCTTGCCGTTTTCGTTATACTGTTCCAGAGCAATCATGGTTCCTGTTTTTGTGATCGTAACATCATTGTCGAAAGCGGTTAGCGTCGGGTCGGGTTGCTCCTCCAGCCGTCCCAAAAACTACTCACAACTTCCTCTCCTCCTGCTTATGTGTGATTGTCCAAGGAACGTGTTAACTACGCTGGTATCAACTTTGCTTCACGCCCACCTACTACTTCGGCCGAAGCATTCCCACCGCCTGGAGATCATCCAAATGCGCCTGGGCCGCGACGAAGCCAAAGGCCCGAGGAGCGTGCGCTACGCTGGCCCAGAGTGGGCGTGACTTTGCTGAAACCGAAAAGATGTTATCGTACTGCTTTATAAGCATGTAACCGAATGTTGCTAAGGGTTAACAACTATTACGATGCTAATTGTCTTCCTCTGTTCGTCTCTTCTCTAGGATTCTTATTCCTCACGAAATCCTCCTCACTGCTATCGGCTAACAAGTGGTATTAGAAACTTCAATCTAGCGTGCGCGCCGTTAGAAGCTGCTGGGAGCTATGGAGCCTAAGGCGAAGCTGCTGGTCGAAGAAGTGATGAAGCAGTTTCGTTCGAAGTTCCAACAGTTTTGTGACGAGATGCTACAAGGCTTCGCCGACCACGAGTCATCCATCGACAAGCGCCCGATCGAGTTGTTGATCTCTGAACAACTCCTGGAGGGCCGTGTTGCAGTGCTCGAATCTTCGTCGGCGACCTTCACCAAGCATTTCGACGACTGGAAGCCCCACGTCGGCGCATCTCTTTCATCCGTGAAGTTGGAGATCACCAAGCTTAACAAGTTCTTTGATCATGATGCGAAGAACTGCCACAACCCACTTCACGGCGTCCTTGGTGGTGACTCTGCTGCAAATCAAGGCCAGGGGAAGGTCTTCATCGACGTTCCACGCGTCGACGACACCCCTCGTGATTCTGGATTCGGCTCGATATTCACTCATGCTTTCCCATCTCCGCATGATTTTGTTGCACATGACTCATCGCGTCCATTTCACCCGCTCGGATTTGTTCCTGAAATTTCAGTAGCTTCTTCCTTCGGAGTCCGTGGTAACCTTCCTTTGATGGAGCCAACCCTAAATTATGGAAATCCGATGTGAATAATATTTTGAGGTGTATTCAGTCGATAGGAGTTTGTGGCTTAAAGTTGCAGCGATGCACTTTGAGAGCCCTGCAGCCAGGTGATTGCAGTCTATTGAAAGGAAATTGATGCACTCGAACTGGGATATTTTCTGTTCCGCAGTATTGGATCGTTTTGGTAGGAACCATCATGAGTTGCTTATTCGTCAGCTTTTTCATATTCGTCAGTCAGGGTC
Source organism: Tuctoria greenei (assembly GCA_036927565.1). Lineage (NCBI taxonomy): Eukaryota > Viridiplantae > Streptophyta > Magnoliopsida > Poales > Poaceae > Tuctoria > Tuctoria greenei. The sequence goes on along the minus strand of JAYESD010000012.1, from coordinate 107,794,733 downwards.
TGTTGCTGATTATATTGAGAAGTTTTCAGAGTTAGTTGATGAGCTTCGTGCCTATGAACCCTCTGTTGACACACTATATTATACCACTCGGTTTGTAGATGGCCTCAGGGACGATATTCGAGCATCAGTACTAATCCAACGACCCTCTAACCTCGACACTGCTTGTATTTTAGCCCAGTTGCAAGAGGAAGTTTCAGAAACTGTTAAGAAGAAGAGATGGTCAAATCCTTACACCAGTCCACATATTGATAGTGCCACCCCACCCAAGCAATTTTCTAGAGGCTCCATCCACTCATACCCCCTCCTCGTAGTGAGAAACCACCAATTCTCCAACCCTTACCCTCCACTGATCCTTTGCAACACCCTGACGCAACCAAACCGAGCACTGAAAAACAAGCAGTGAAAGCATATAGGATGGCTCGAGGTCTTTGCAGGATACGTGCAGAAAAGTGGCATAAGGGCCATAGATGCTCCCCTGCTGTTTAGCTACACGCAGTTCAAGAGTTGTGGGAGGTGTTATCTGTTTCTGAAGACCCCAATTTTGCTCCTGACAACAACTTTATATGGCTCTTTCTCATTCTGCTCACACTGGGTTGGGAAGTTCCAAAACTCTGAAAATGAGGGGTTCTATTGCCTCTGAAGATATACTTATATTGATTGACAGTGGCAGTTCTCATTCATTTTTGAGCTCTCATGTTGCATCTAAGCTGTCAGGGGTTTCTCAACTGCTTAAGCCACTAAAAGTTTCTGTTGCTAATGGCCAATGTATTGAATGTCACTCTGAGATTATTAGTGCATTATGGGCTATCCAGGACTACACTTTCATATCTAATCTAAAAATCCTTCCATTGCATTGTTTTGATCTCATCATTGGTATGGATTGGCTTGAGGATCATAGCCCTATGCAGGTCTATTGGAAGCATAAATGGTTGTCGATTTCATATAATTCTACTCATGCAATTTTACAGGGCATTTTACCTGAGCTCCCACCTGCTATTGTCATTCAGATATTATCTCTTCATCCTATGAATTCTCCTGACTCTGTTCCTCAGGTTAATCCTGACACTCAGGCTCTGCTAACTAAATTTGCTACTCTGTTTGAACCACATGCAGGGCTCCCACCTCGTAGAGCTTTGTGACCATAGCAGCCCACTGGTTCCTGGGGCACAACACTTCAACATCCGTTCTTATAGGTACCCACCCAAGTTGAAGACCAAAATTGAAACTCAGGTGCATGACATGTTGCAGAAAGGATTGATCAGACCAAGTAAGAGCTCATTTAACTCACCTGTATTACTAGTGAAGAAAAAAGATCACACATGGTGTTTTTGTGTTGATTTTAGACATCTCAATGCCTTAACTGAAAAGAGACAATTTCCTATTCCCGTAATGGAAGAAAATTTCTATGAGCTCTCCAATGCTAAACTGTTTACAAAGTTGGACTTATGGTTTGGGTTTCATCAGATTTTACTCCAACCTGGTGAGGAATACAAAATTGCCTTTTCCACTCGTGAAGGTCATTTTGAGTTCAGGGTTTTGGATTTTGGCCGCACCGAAGCACCTGCAACTTTTCAAGGAGCCAATGCAACCCTAAAACCACTCTTGAGGAAGTGTGCTTTAGTGTTCTTTGATGACATTTTAATTTACAGTCCCTCTTATGAAGCCCATCTCTCTGATCTTCGGCAAGTTCTTACATTGTTGCTGCAGGATGATTGGAGGGTCAAGTTGTCAAAGGTTCTTTTGCCCAAGAATCACTATCTTACATCGGCCACATCATCAGTTCCTCTGGTGTATCTACTGACCCAAGCAAGATTTCCATCATCACTGAATGGCCTACCTCTGCTAATGTGAAGGAGTTAAGAAGCTTTATAGGCTTGGCTGGTTATTATAGAAAGTTCGTTAAGAACTTTGGATCAGTCTGTAAGCCCCTCACTACCTTACTTAAGAAACATGTTGTTTTTATTTGGATTGTTGACCATGCAGCTGCGTTTGAAACCCTAAAAAATGCACTGTCCACTGCTCGTGTATTGGCCCTCCCTGACTTCAACCTCCCTTTCTCGGTTGAGACTGATGCTAGTGGATCTGGAATAGGGGTTGTACTGATGCAAAAGGGCCACCCAATTGAATTTGCAAGCAAAGCATTGGGGCCTAAAATTCTGGGACTTCCAGCTTATGTAAAAAATTACTTGGCTATCTTGCTTGTTGTCCGACAGTGGAGACAATTCTTACAATATGGGGAGTTCACAGTATACACTGATCAAATGAGTTTGTCCCACTTGAATGACCAAAGGTTGCATACACCTTGGCAACAAAAAGTCTTCACCAAGCTCCTTGGCCTTCAATACAAAATCCTCTACAAGAAAGGTGCAGATAATCATGTTGTCGATGCACTGTCAAGGAGACCTCAACCTGAATCTGAAATATGTGCTATTTCTTCAGTTACAACCTCTTGGCTTTCTGATGTCATTGCAAGCTACGTTGCTGACCCCAAAGTTCAGAGTATGTTGTCTGCTCTTGCAACTAGTGCTGGTGCAATTCCTCATGTGACTCTGCAGCAAGGAATTCTGAGGTATAAGGGAAGAATATGGGTTGGTAACAGTGCAAAGCTACATGAAACTATAGTTTCTGCATCCACTCCTCACCTCTGGGAGGACATTCTGGCATCCCTGTTACACTTCGCAGAGTCAAACAACTCTTCTTTTGGTTTGGCATGTCTAAAACGGTATCTGCATTTGTGGTTTCTTGTGTTGTCTGCAAACAAGCAAAGCCTGACAGAGCTAAGTATCATGGCTGGCTGCAACCTCTGGAAGTCCCAACATCTGCATGGCAAGTAATTTTGATGGATTTCATCGAAGGTCTTCCTAGAGCCAGAAATGCTAACTGCATAATGGTAGTGGTCAACAGATTCTCTCGCTATGGGCATTTTATTCCTTTCTGTCACCCCTTTTCAGCATCAACAGTGGCTAGGGTGTTCCTTGACAACATATACAAATTGCATGGTATGCCCTTATCCATCATATCTGATAGGGATCCAATTTTCACAAGCAACTTTTGGAGGACTCTCTTCTCTCTAGTTGGGGTTCAGCTTCGCCTCAGCTTTGCCTACCACCCCCAGTCGGATGGACAGACTAAGCGCACTAATCAGTGCCTTGAGACTTACGTTGCTTCGTGCACGCCTGCCCATCAAAATGGATTTTCTGGCTATCATTGGATGAGTATTGGTATAATACAAGCCTTCATTCAGCTTTGGACAAGTCCCCTTTTGAGGTGCTCTATGGTCACTCACCTCACCATTTCGGCCTTTCTTCAGAAACTTGCTCTTCTATACCCGGTCTGAATCACTGGCTGCAAGAGAGAGAGAGAGAGCTCTCATGACGTCCCTGGTCAGACAGCACCTGCCGCGAGCCCAACAAAAGATGAAGAAATCTGCTGATCAACACGGGTCTAATCGTGCCTTCAACGTCGAGAATTGGGTGTATGTTAAACTGCAACCTTATGTGCAAACTTCTCTATCCAACAGCTCCTCCCAGAAATTAGCATGTAAATACTTTAGGCCTTATAAAATCCTAGCTAGAATCGGGTCAGTTGCTTATAAGTTGAAGCTTGCTCCACACTCTTCCATTCACCCGGTTTTACATGTTTCACAACATAAAGATGCCAATTTCAAATCCCCTCAAGCAATCTCTAATATTCCTGACTTGGACTCCCCAGTTCAATTTTCTCAGCACATTCTGCAGCAGCGCTCAATCATTCGTGCTTGACATCTCATTCCTCAAGTTCTCATTCAGTGGTCCGGCATGCCTGAACAACTAGCCACATGGGAAGATCTAGAGCATCTCAAGCAAGTATTTCTCATGCCCCTCTTGGGGACAAGCAGACTTTTAAAGGGGCGGGGGGGGGGGGCGATGTTAACTACTCTGGCGTCAACTCTGCTTCAGGCCCGCCTGCTACTTCGGCTGAAGCATACTTGCTGCCTGGAGATCATCCAAATGCGTCTGGGTCGCGATAGAGCCAAAGGCCCAAAACGAGGAGCGTGCTCTATGCTGTCCCAGAGTGGGCGTGACGTTGCTGTAACCGAAAAGATATTGTACTGCTTTATAAGCATGTAACCGAATGTTGCTAAGAGTTAACAAGTATTGCGATACTAATTGCCTTTCTCTGTTCGTCTCTGTTCTAACTCCTTATTCCTTACGAAATCCTCCTCCCTGCTATCGGCTAACAGAACGGGATGCAGGCAACTAGTGCTGAGCAGCGGGCAGGCCTTGACGTAGGCCTGGAAGTTGAGCTGGATCCACGCCGTCCTGGTGTGCCGCGACATCACGATCATGCCTGCAAGTAGTGAAGCGAGTGGCTCGTTACAAAAGGAGGCTCCTAAACGTGGCGGGCCGACGCGTGGGGTGCAACCCGCCAAGCACCTGGCGGGAGGTGGAAGAAGACCTAAGGACACGATGCTACCTAACTGACATGTGCCACCTTTTTACACGAAGAAAAATCAGACCAAGTGCACCTGTCAACGGGTTCAAAACCAAACTAAAGTCCAAACCAAACCATAGGTTGTGTAAGGAAAACCCAATCCAAACTGACCCACTAATTCGTTTATCCAATCCAAACCAGACCGGACTTTAAAAAAAAATTAACCCAACCCACACCAAACCGCAGCCCACACCATAGTTTTGAAACCGATTTGAGCCCACTAACCAAAAACGGTTTCTGGCCAGCAGTTCACGTGTACACCTTCGCTGGTGGAGTTAGGCTGGTGGAGTGACTTGCTTCAGATTTTTGTTTTCCATCTTTTTTTTCAAAATTAAAAGTATAGACTTTTGAGCTTTAAAAATTACAAAAAAAATTATGATTACTGAAAAAGTAAAAATAGCCCATTTTAACTAAAATGACTAAAAACTGTGTAAAAGTCATTGTGTAACCACAGCCAATTTAACATGAGGATTCATTGTGCAAAACTAAAATGTCACCCAAAAGTTTATGTTTTGTGGGACCAAAGTTATACTTTAGAAACACATATGATACACAAAATTAAGAATATATCATGGCACAAGTTCAATATGGTTTCACTCCTATATATACAGACCACGTGAGCAGGAGTCCAGATGTTCATTAATGTTTCAAACATGTGAGCAGGACTCCACCTTGAGCAGGTCAGAGTTCAGCTCTTCATTAAAGTTTCATCTCCATTATATGAAAAAGATTGTGATAAAATCTGATCCACATGTTCATATTTCTAGCACAAGAAATAAATTATGCATAAGTATTCAACACAACCCCTGGTCCATTGTGCATAAATCGAAGCAAAAATGAACTCTCTGAGATCAGTCCTAATTTACAACACTAGCCATAATTGACCAACCAAATAAAGATCACGATACAAGTTGACTGAAGAACCACAAACGAGCTCTACTCAATGACCGGCCTCATGCCTTCACATCATTATGGATAAGTGCTTGAATGACATGTTTCTGAAAGAAAGCAATGAAGATTGTGAAAAATACTTTTACAGACAACCGGCACCCATTTTGAAAGGCAAGGTTTCAGCTGAAGCGAAAAGAACTGAAATTGTGAATAGTATAGGAGTCCCAGAACTGATGCTAATACAACTTACTAGCATCACTATAACAATAGAAATCTGGACTTTCTAAAAAAATATAATGATTGAAGCTTTATCAAAAGGTCCAAAACAGGGCACAAATCTCACATATGATCGCAATCAATGTTAGCAACTTGTCATGAATCTGCAAAGTTAAAACAAAGGCAGAGAACATGATTATATGGGGTTTAGACATTAGCCTACTTAAATAATCACCTCCCAACTGCTATTATCTTAGCAAATGTAAACAAGAAGTGACTGCACAAAAGACTGAACACTTCAGGTCTTCAGGTTTAACAACCTCAAATTATAATAACTAAAGTGAAACAAATAGAGAATTTAGACCTAATGGATAGCTGAAACCTTGCAAATGACCTTAAAACCTGAAAATGTATTAACAAAGTCACTCTCTTATATACTAATATCAGACGGTTAACACCATGCTATGCTAAACAATATTCGATGTATGATATACTAATATTTATAGTGTTACCATAACCACAATCTGAAGTTATCAAATTCCAGCAAAATGTGTAGCAGCCCTACCGAGCATTCAAGGATTTAGAAGCCCACCAAAAGTACTAACACAATCAGATACAGCTAAGACCATTTTACATACAGTTAGAAAATACACTGTAAACGAGGTACCTACCCTACAACCCATTTTAACAACATTTAAGGGGTCCAACACCCACATCAGTTTTTTTTTCAAGATCGCATGCCATGATGTCACTTTTTTAGATAATCTTGTATGCTTCCAAGAATCGTATTGTTCCCAAGAATCTCATTAAAGACAATAGGGGGGGAAAGGAAAGAGGCCACGACTGGCGCACCTGAGATAGATTACCGCGAGAGCGAGTGTTGCCGGACTGGAGCGCGCCGTAGACTCTGGTCGCGGAGGAAAGAGCGCAGCCGCAGTCTGAGTTTGAGCAGCGGCGGGCAGCAGGGCACTCCCGACCCCCTAGCAGAGGCTGTTGGGTATCGAAGCGTGGCGCAAGGAGAGGGTCTGCCTTAAAGACGGCGAGGACGGAGGACGGGATGAGGAGTTGGCGAGTGACTGGGGGAGGCGTCGGCGGGGGCGAAGAGTCGGCGGCGGCGGACGTAGAAGCCGCTGCTAGGTTACTTTGTACTGAGTTACTAACTAAGTCAGGCCGGTCCGTGGAGTCCGAGACCGCTACGGGAAACCGGTAAGAAGCCCAGATGTCAGACCGTTTGAAACAAAATTGTTAGGACCCAAACCAAACTGAACCCAACCCATTTAGTCTCACAACCAAACAAATCCAACCCATTCTAAATTCTGACCCACTTTAACCCATCCAAATCAAAACCAAAGCACAAACTGAAGTTTTAAAACCGGTTTCTACCAAACCATTCCCAGCGCTATGCACCTATCGGTAGGAGCGCTGCTGTAAACCAATTCACGTGCAGCACCTTCTCGACGTCCACCACGTGTCCACGCACAGATCTCAAAGCGGCTTCCGCAGCAACGCACACGATCGGTTCGACGGCTAGCTCCCACTGGCTTTCGATCCTTCTCGTCGCTTTCGATTGGCTCTGAGGGATCTAGAACTCGACGGCTCATCGGCCGCTTTGCACGCACGGACCTTTCCGTGCTATCCACGTCCGACAGATCTACGACCTGATCACCACCTACGTGACATCGTCCTCGTCCGCTCGTTCGTCGGGCCGAGCCATCCGATGACTCAACGGACTTGCTGCGCCCTGCCGCTTGCATTTGTTCCTGTTTTGCTGCCAGGGTCCGCTTTTGTAGTAATGTATCAGGGGAATCAAATTTGATTCTGTTGCATGCGCCACACGGCTTGATTTGGCCAATCGAGGATGATTGATGATTAGTTACTGATAGGAACAAATCAGTTCTCGCTGCAGGTTCTTTATACTGTGTATACATATTTAGCACTAGATTAATATTGGCTGGTGATGTATATAACATGAAAATTTACTGCGAGGTCCGAAGCTGGCAATGGAGAGCATGTGCCACCTGCTGCTGGTAGACATTACCCACAACAACTGTAAGGACAATCCCCTGGTGATGCAGCTTATTGTCTTATTGAGCTCCAAGGTCATGGCCGGGGTAGGGGTAGAGACCACAAATGCTTGACCCTGGGCAGGGTGCTCATGTGGCAGGGCCAGGTAGGAAAGCAACCAGTACGGAGCGGGAGGGTGGTCGTCGGTGAGGCAGCATGGCCGTGGGCGAGATCTGGAGAGGCGTATTCGAAAGTGCTCACCGGCCCGAAAAAATTCGTTTGTTGGAAGCGGCGGAGCCATGGAAAGCAGGTGAGAGCGAGCCGCTTCGTCCCCTCCGAGCCAATCACGAGCGTTGCTGTAGAAGCTGCTTTATGATCTGTACTGAGACACGTGGCAGAGATCTAAAAGGTGCTGCATATGAGTGAGTTTGCAACAGTGCTGCAGAAAATTTCTTTCCGGTGAAACATGACAGCAATATGGAATGAGATACAGATTTTTTTATTATTCGAATAGAATTGTGGGCCAATGTTACGACATCTGCAATGTTTAGGACCAACAAGACAACTCAGTCACATTCTAAACTTTTTTCTTCAACAAACAAAAAGAAGGGGGTAAAAAAAAAATCAAATCCTAACTTCTAAACTAGGTACTACAAAATTGAACTGTGCAGGATGCAATCGAGTCCAGAAGCCATGTATGAGGAATAGCTTTGCAACCGATTGTGGCTGCCAGTTTTTCTGCCTCGGCCATTCTCTTATTTGTAACCTCATGAAGAGTGTCCGGATCACTTCCTTGGGGTGATTCCATGCTGTAAACAATCAAGGATGTGCTCGACAGCTCAGTCTTCTCCCGTAGTATTGAACTCCCAGCAGCCGCAATCAAATCTTCAAGGTGAACTTTGTATGATGGTATGAAATGACCACTGAGGTAGAAGGACAAACCAGCAAAAAGACTTGGGGCCTAGAGAACAAGAATTTTTTTTGCAGTCAATATACCAACAAAATTGACCGTACATAGTCTAGGTTTGGCTTATTTACACCCAGGATTCATTTGCAAACCTGTTGCATTGCTCGAAGCCTTCCATTGCGAGGGCCGTCGAAGGATCCATGAACATCAGAATTGATCTCATAAGGCTCTTCTGGTACTGGTTCTCCAGCTTCTAGACAAGCTTTCAGCCCTAAATATCACATGCAAATTTGTATTAGATCTTCCTTACAGAACAGGGTACTCTAAAACATATTTTATACATTATTCTCCTTGTACTTTTCAAGTATATACTCTAAATTTACACATACACAATATTGTTTACAGTATACCACCACGGGCAGTCTAAGGAGGCTACGGCAACCAAGTAGATGCAGAAACAATGCTTGCACAAATAGAAGTAACCAACCAAGCAAAAAAAATTATAAATAGTATATTACCATACTACCAGGTATCAAACACAAAAATGGACCCAAACAACATAAGGTGGCTAACCACGAGTAATTCATCAATCTTTAGGGAAGAAGTGCTTACAATTTACACTGAGAACCCATTTTCCAGCTAGTATGGCCATGAGAACCTTGAGTGTCCGAGTACATGCCCCTCGTTCATCCGTATTAGCAATCACATGAGTTACTTTTGACCTCCAGCTGTTGATTACTGCAATACCAGTTTGCTGCTCGAATTGATCCACAATTTCCTGAATTTTTTTAAGATGTCAAGTCTGATTATATTTATTAAAACAGCTAGAGCTCCACAGTTCATAAAGATTATATCAAACAAGCAAGGATTACCTTGTCTTGTCTGTTTAGGGCAGATCCACATAACACCCATTCACTAGTTAGAAAAGGTGATGCAGCCCAAAGTTTATCCATTTGCATTGGAGATTGTAAGCTCAAGTCATTAACCACTACATCAGAAGATGGTCTAAAGAATTGGGAAATTGTGTCATCAGAAGACAAGTTTGGGTGGGTCTAGCAAAAATGACTGAATAACAGGCATAAAGAACATACTGCTGTAGCTTGATCCTTTTCCTTGATTTTGATCTCTCACAAGGCAACTTCTTTGATGAATGGGAAGGACAGAGCATAACAAAGTTTTCCTGAAGCACATTGCATTCATTGAGTGGGACATATGACGAAATAATTTAACACAATAAAGGATGCACAATTGCTAAAATAGAATGGAATGGATAACAAAGACGAAGTATAACACTTACTTCATCCCATCGGCAGCCTGAGATCTGGTGGGCGCACGGGACATGATAGCTCTTGCGGCAACTCTTAACAAGACAGCCAAGAGCTGCACCTTTCAATCCACAAACACTGCATTTCATCTTAGAAGCACGGGCTAACTCAGGCTCCAGGTTGTTTGCAATATCACCAGTAAAGAATGCTTGAGGAGCCCTGTATTGATATCATAACTTAGTACTGTAAGTAGTTATATTTAAGAAGTGGTGTATAAAACAGCTCAGGAGACACGTTTTGCACCTAAAACGCCATAAAAACAATGCTTTCAGAAGATGGGTTATGTTGAATGACATTAAAAATTAAAATGCAAAAAAAATGCCAGGAAACATACCATTCAATGCATTTCTCATGGGCATGCAGAACATTTGATTTCCAAGCTTGGTCAGCCTCTAATGGCTTCCCATGCAGATAATGTGACAAAGGGCCAGTAACCTGCAAGTTCCAAATCTACATTAGATTCCCAGAATACAAAGGCAAGTTGTAGTACTAGTAGTTCATGTCCTGAATACAAAAGAACAAAGTCGACTCTTGCTTAAGTTTGTCCTTTGACTGACCTCAGTGATTTTGGAAGAGTGGCAAAATTCACATTTCCATGGACCAGGCATGGTTGGATGTCCTGTATTTATGTTCCAACATGTATGATCATCTTACATATACAAAGATACAGAAAAGAGCAAAGGTTAGGAAATAACTTACTTTCACCCTGATCAATGGATTTTTGCCGCTTCAATTCTCTGGCATGTTCATCCATTGCATTTGCTCTTTTGAATGCACTTTGAGGTGCTGATCTGCTTGTTACCTGACAAAAAAACACTTTAAGACTGTTTTGCAATAGTTTACACAAAGTGTGCTTCAAAATAGCATGAAAATATATTTACCAGTTCTCCTTGAAGGTCATTGCTGTCACAGTCCAAATCCCCAGGGCCATCAGAGGACTGTGACCCCGAATGTCCCTTCTGTACAAGAACTGTTGGCGCAACAACTGCATCAGCAGCTTTGTTGGCAAATGCCACATCTCTTGGTTGAACATCATTGGTATTTTCAAATGCAGGCCCAGTGGATTGATTGTTTACTAGCTTTGAAGTAACATGGTTGTAAGATTTCATCTGGTCAGATTTGTCCACTCCAATTCTGTTTCCTGATTCTGGTGTTCTTTGAGATGCAGTTTTTGTACCTGGATAAAGAGCAAATTACAGCAGATCAATTAACTTTTTACTGTTTACAAGCCACTTGTGATTTTCCATGATTGGTGTTCATATTCTGCAAGCATAGAAGAAGGTAGTACCAGGAATGTCAACTTGAATACCCTGCTGGGTGAGCATGGTGCTGACTGTAGAGCTGAAGTTTCTGTGAATGCTCACGATTGCCTCAAGGTGAGAAGCTGGCCTTAAATCTGCCAAAAAATAGATGTCAATGATTAGATAGAGAATCAAGGCGTTTGTCAGAAAAAGAATTGGGCAAGTCTTGATGTACCTTGAGGACGATATGCTGTTTTGCAGAAGGCACAGCTGTAACCATTCCCCGTCCTTGTTGTGGCACACGTGCTGAAAGAATCCAACAAATTCGTCAATCGTGGCGCCTCAAGGGGCAAGACAAGACGACTAGACAAGTAGATCATGACGGACGTCAGTCTGCTGAAGCACGTAGAGGCATTACCTGCAGGATGTGTGGTAGCAGGGTAGCATTGTCGGCGAGCTGAGCAACTTGAGGCTGGTAAACAAAGATTCCATCATCAGACTCCGAGAAGTTGAGAACGCACAGCGATTCATTTTCGTCGCCTTAGTTTAGCTGAGATCTAGCTCTAGCTAAGTTCAGTCTTACGCTTTCGCAATTGCGCCCGTCCTATTCGTAGTCCTACAAAGATCTTTTATTTGACAGACTACCTGGCAAGATCTTTCAGCGGCAACAACAACGACAAATCTGCCGCACGGCACACTACCAGAATACCAGACTCAACTACAGTGGAGCGAGGAAATAAAGAAGGGAACCAGAGGCGGCGAGATGTTGGACGAACCAGGCAGGGCAGGTCAGCTCTAACTCCATCTTCTGCAGGATGAGCACCAGCGGGTTGAGGAACCTCCTCATGGTCTCCATCTCTTCCGCTCACGAGACAAGCGCGCCGCCCCCTTCCCCGACGATGGCCGTGCTCTACGGAAGCGGCGGGAAGCGAGATATGCGCCGAGAGACAGGGGATTTGGGCTGTGGCGCTGGCTGGATCTGGAGCGCTCTAAAATACGAGGGGGCGGGGCTTCGGAATTATAGGTACTGTGGGGGGAAGTGGCGCGCGGCCGGCGGGAAAAATGAAGACATCGGAGAGGCAAGGGGCGGAATGGGCGCCGCGGACGAGCGTTCCTTTTGCCATTTTATCTGGCAGTTTCCCGCGCGCGGGCGCGGGTCGGCGCCGTGTCCTGCCCTGTGCCCAATGCACCCCCCCCCCCCCCCCCCCCCCTCCCGGCGGCTTTGGCAGACCTAGCGGGGCTTTGGAGGGGACGCGGCGTGGGCCTCGTTGGTGGTACGGATCTTGAGATGGGCTGCATACGCGGCGTGGGCCTTGTTCCGACCGCCTGGCTCGACGTCAAGTCAACAGTTCTGTCTTGTGCCATATAGCTCCGGGCAGATGGACGGGCACGAAAGCCCAAAAAAACACAGTCCGAATTCGTCACGATTTGAAAAAATCGGATCCGAGCTGGTCTAAAAGTCGGTGCGGACTGTACTCGAGTCTTGAACTTCAGCTTGTTGGGCTCGTCGGCACGGCCCACTTAGGCTCAGCACGGCCTGTTTAGATCCGAATGATGATTTTCCGCTATTTTTAATGTATTTTTAATTAAAACCGGACACGGATCAGCTCGGTCTGGTACGGCCCATTTATGGCCCGACACGTTTAAAATGAATTCGGACCGTGCTCGGACCTAGACCTCCGGCCCGAGGGCCGAGTCTTTTAAGGCACGAACGGTTAGCCACCTATAGTCTTGTCTATCAATGTCGCACTCTCGCACGCCAAGTGGCAGAGGCGGATGATGGCAATTGGCCTTTGCCTTGTTCGGTGGTTGTTGGTCATGGTCCGATCAATATGAGGCCCTATATGGCACAACTTCTGATGCAGCTTCTTCATAAAAATAAGTTAAGGGTGTGACAAACATGAAGCTTCTATAACAGCTTATTAGTTCAACTGTTTCTCAGAATGAACGAAAAGCGGGATATATAAGCACTTTCCACTAGCTTTTCAAACAAGCTGCTTTTGTAACAAGTTCCAATTGTGTCAAATAGAGCCTGAAACGGAGGCAGTACAATCATAATAATGAATACTCCTTCTGGTAAAAAAAAACGTTTTGGACATGATCCAGAGTCATTAATTATGGATATTTTTTCTTATTTACTGACATTAAATATGTTCAGTGGCTCTAAGTATTTAATAGTATATTTTCATCTGATTGGTTACCATCATCATTTGGCGATTGACATATGTGGTTGCAAGTTCGATTCTCGTTCGGTACACATTTTTTGCATGGGTTGCCACTAATTTTTTTGTGAGCCGCGCTGCTCCATCTGTATCGCGCTACCAAAAAAAATTCGTGTTGCTAGCACATGTGTTGCCGCTCACTGCCGCTCATTTTTTTGCATGGGTTACTGCTAATCTTTTTATGAGTCGCACTGCTCTAACTATACTGCGTTGTCAAAAAATTTTTGCGCTGTAAAAAGTGAGCTTAGCCTAGTGGTTAAGTACTCTGAGTAGCACTATTCAGGTCGTGAGTTCAATTTTCGTTGGAAGTTATGGGCGCTGGATCTGGGGTGCACTTAAAGAAAATATAAAGGGATAAACATGCCGTAATATTGGCATACGAAATCTGGTCCACATTCGTGTGCTTAGTCGTCCAGTTATCGTCGTCTTGTTCTAGACAATAGGTTGTGAGTGTCTGCATTTGTACCCGCTTATAATAAATTGATCATAACTTCCTTAGAGTGAAAGGTCGGAACTGTGCCCATCATCTAAAAAAACAAAAATTCCGCGCTGGTGGGAGTACATGTGTTGCCGCTCATTTCTCAGCCCGCTGTTTCTAAGGTATTGTTGCCCAATTTTTTCCAGTTGCTACTGCTGCCAATTTTTACTGGTTGTCGTCGCCGCCTGCAAAATTGTGTCGCTCTTTTCACCGTGCAAAATTTTCATTATGTCGCCCTTTCCGCGACTGTTGCTGGTTCACTCACCTATTTACATGTGGGCATCAACTTACTCTCAGTAAACATCTCACAAATGGATTTAAACATAGGACCGGAGCAATACATCAATGGCATTGATCTGAATTTAGAACCACTGTCAGATGAATCTATAGGCATGATTTCTTCTTTTTATTCTTTATATTTGCACGATTTTCAAGTAGTAAATGATAGTTTCAACCTTCTTTTTATATTCATAGGTGCATTTGATTTGAATTTACCTGCACATCACGTTGAACTTGATTTGAACTCGAAGCCTATACAAGATTTTAATCACATTGATAATCATGATGATTTTGACTTGAACGCGGAGCCATATGTGCATACAACTCGTAAGTTCACAGGAACAACTAATGTATTATTATTTTTGCAGGTTGGAAAGATATACGAGATGAAGATAGAAACAGGATATACCAGGCTTTATTGGAAGGAAGCAATAATGGTAAACTAAATAAATGTGTGACCAAGGAAGTTGTCGAACAATTTGAAGTTCATATTCGCACGGTTCAACGTATAAGAAGTTGAGGTAAATCATCACTTGAACAAAGGCATTCCAATTCATGTTGCTAGTAGAAAACAAGGCAAAGTTGGTCGCAAAACCAATTGCATTGGATACAGAATTGTTACGAATGTTGTTCTTCATGATAGAACCACATTACTTTTTGTTTGCGCTATATTGCATGTCAGTAAAAAAAGTTGATCAACATGCGCCAAGGTCTCTTTAGATGATACTCAAATAGTATACAACCACATTTTACAGATGTAAATAATAAAGCAAGGTTGTAATGATGTTTATAAATGATTGATCAGAATACCATGTCGAGTGATCTGAAGTTTAAGGGGTTGTTCGATATTATTTTCATTGATGAAAAATGATTTTTTTAACTAGAAAATTTGAGAGATATTATCTGCTCATAGATGAAGATGAACTGTTAAGAACATGCAGAAGTAAGAATAATATTCCTAAAATAATGTTCTTATGTGCGACTGCTCAGACAATATTTGATGAGAACGGCTTATGTATTTTTGATGGAAAGATTGGATACTTTCCCCTGGTTACTTTTGAAGCAGCTAAGAGGAGTAGTGTTAACCGAGCAACTGGAACCATGGAAGTGAAGCCCATAGCATCGATCACAGGAGATGTCATTAGAAAATTCATGATCGAAAAGGATCTTCCTCCTATACGAGCTAAATGGCCATGTGAAGATGTGAACAAGCCTATTTACATACAACAGGACAATGCACCTTCTCATATTGAACTCGACGATCCAAAATTTGTTGAAGCTACTATGAAAGATGGTTTCAATATTAGGGTCATTTGTTAACCAGCAAATTCACCGGATTTTAATATCTTAGATCTTGGTTTTTTTTGTGTTATCCAATCAATTCAATATAAAAAAGTTGCAAGATCCGTAGAAGATATTGTTCCAATTGTTCAATAGGTACAAATTGTTCCTACTATTTTGTTCTTTCTAACAACATTTATTTGTATATAATACATTATAACATCGACTGAACGTGATTTCATTAAACAGACATTTCAAGAATACTCTCCACACATGTCTAATCGAGTTTATCTCACACTTCAATTAGTGTTGAAAGAAGCTATGAAAGTGCATGACTCAAACAAGTTGAAAATCTCGCACATGAAAAAGAAAAGCTTGGAGAGACAAGGCCATCTTCCTCTATAGATCGATTGTGAGGCTAAATAATTAATGAAGCCATTGCCAAGCTAGCTGCATCGAATATATAGAATGTCTACGTAGTTACCATCATATTAAATATTCCAAATATTCATGTCCATCATGTTAATGATATGGAATCAAGTTTACAATGAAAACACACATTTAGTTGTCCTACCGCAACAAGTGTCAAGAGACAAATAATCATACTACTACAATACTAAATAAAACTAATAATCATAATATGATTCATCCTCGCTATCGTGTGCCCAATTGACACCACGATATCTACCTCTCTTCTTGCTCACACTTGATCGAAAAAAACTGTAGTCGCAACCTCATTGATGTCATCATCATGCTCTCCGCAATAACAAGGAATCAAAAATGGCAGCATAAAATCAATGACTTCCTTTATTTTCATTTGCATTTCGATGTCACGAACCTCAATAGATGAAAGTTGTAGAAGTCCATCAGCTACATCTTTTGCTTCATCTATGATGCTCCATTCTCCGTCTTCCTTCTCTTCACATCGGGTGCCCCATTCACTCCACGAATAAATTTATTTTTCATCTTCAAAATCAAAATGTAGTAGAAATGAAGTTGTGTTCATGTGATTTACCGACGATATTATATAAGGCTGCACTCCACCATCCATTTGCATGTCAACAGCAGCTAGTCTCCTCGTTTTTGCACAAGCAAATCAATGGGTGAGAGACCAATGAATGCTGAGTAAGCAACAAAAGTAGAGGCTATTGGAAAGAAAAAAAAAGTACTTGCAACAGGTAAGCTAGCAAATCCATTGAGTGTGATGCAACAGGTCACAAATCTACTAGTACTAGTAGCGTCAGCAAGAGTAAATGTGCGCAGGAATCAAAGCAACTGATACTAGTACAACACTGCATACACAAGGGTATTATGGTCCAGAATACACATAAAAATGGAAAAATGACTTTCTTTTGGCTACTTGAGTACAAGGCCTGGAATGACTTGTTTTTTAGAACCGGAGGGAGCAGGTGGACAAAAAATGGATGATCGCAACAAAGCATGGTTTAATGCCTAATCAAAGCCAGCGTGCTGAGGAACTGCGTAGCCAAAGAAGCGTGAATTTGTTTAGGAACGGGGCTAGTCAGAAACTATTCTGAAATACAAATCAATATTTCCTCTTGAGAACTAAATCATTAAAAACGAAAAAAAACTAATTTTTTGGCAAGTTGACATATTTACCTCTTTGGATTTACATATTACATATAAGCAATACTCTTATGCATCGAGATAGCCTGTTAATGATATTATAGCAAGTTTCTCATTATTAATGTCACTTTTTACATATAAATATCAATGTGTCATATAACTTCCGTACTACTGTCAAAAAAGATATACAGCTCTTAAAGTCTTAGACTGGGCGAGGGTAATGCAGTCTACATAATTAAAAAAAGTTTCCCACGCACTACACATATCAAATGCAATGACGTATATTAATATATGTATGCTAAACTGGTCACGTGAGATATACATCCATATGCTCAAGTCATGGAGGGGTCATAAAAACCTTCATGTATTACGGTAGGCCATAAAGGATATTTCACCCCTAAACTATTTTATGGAGTTGGTGATTGGCATAGATAGCATGTTGGTCCTTGTTGTTGCGGGGTTCTTCCCTTATCCAAACCTAGATGTCATTGACATGTTGGTCAAAACTCTACTATGATATCAAGGATGGCAGGGTTATCGAACAAGCATTATATCGGATTAGGAGTGTTGATGTATTGATGTCATTGAGGGGGACACAAATTCTCCACAAACAACGGGGAAGAAAATATTATCATAACTCAATAATTGAGGGTGCCAAAGTAGAGAATGACTAAGGCATGAGCTCAAACTGAAATTACATAATGAAGTTGGAGTAGAGAGTGTCTACAATGGAGATTGCGAATGTGATGACAATGGATGTGTATCGCTGAGGTGCGCAAATGCACATGGTGCACACACTTTGTTATGGTAGGGGAAATAGGAGTGGGGTGTAGCACATGAAAGAGGTGATGGAGCAAAGTACTAGTGGAGGCAAAGGTTAGGATTGGGCTTGTATGTGGCAAACGTGTGTGCACATCTTGAAAGCAGGGACATGACAAGCATTAGTAAAATATAAAAAAAATTATAGTTACAAGAGATGAAATAAAGGGACATGCTAATTTTTACGTGCATGGAAGTTAGCTTCACTCGATGCACCTTGGTCATCCAATCCTAAATTCACACCTCTTCATTTCAGCTTCCAAGCCGATGTGTTCTTTTTTTCCTCTCCCGCTTCACCATGAAACTGTTGTTCGCTCTCCTGCATCTGATCCTCATTCGGTCATCTCTGACGGTGTGGCTAGTCAAGCATGCAACTCACTTCCACTGTCGCACTAACTAGTCACCGTCGAGCTCTCCCACCCAACTCTCAGCCCAATCGCCAACTCTTATCGCTCACCAAGTTGTGCCATCACCACCTTTGGCTTCATCGGCTCTCCCTCCACCACCTTTATGGAAATCTGGGTGAATACATGGCACACAACTTGATGGTGGTAGGGGCAGGGGCGAAGGGGGGTGTAGTGCACGGAAGAGGTGATGGGGAAGAGTATTAGTGGAGGCTAGGGTTAGGGTTAGCTCCGTATGTGGCAAACGTTCACGCACTCATTGAAAAGCAAGGAAATGACATGCATCATAAAATATACATTTGTTAGAATCACAAGAGAGGAAAAAAACTAAAGGACATGCTAATTTTTACCTAACTAGAAATTAGCTTCACTCGATGCACCTTCTCCATCCAATCATAATTTGACACCTCTTCCTTCAGCTCATAGGGTGGAATGTTCTATTTCTCTCTCTTCACTATGAAATTATTGGTCGCTCCCTCACCTTCGACCCTCATTCGTTAATCCCCAACAACATCTCTAGTCAAGTATGCGACTCGCTTCATCTGCTGCACTAACTGGTCATCGTTGAGCTCCCCCACCTTGGCTTGACCCAATCACCAAATCTTCACACTCACAAAGCGATGCCATCATCATCTTTGGTTCTATCGTCTCTCCCTCCACCACCTTTAGTACGACCAAAGGTGCATACATGACACACGACCTTTGTGGTGGTAGGGGAAGGGGGTGTGTAGTGCATGAAATATGTGATGTAGAAGGGTATTGATGGGGGGTAGGTTTAGGGATAACCGCTTATGTGGCAAGCATTAGCACACTCCCTTGAAGCAAGGACATGACATGCGTCAATAAATATAGAATCTTCGGTTATGAGTGAGGAAATAAATAAGGAACATGCTACACCTTGTCCATCCAATCCTGATCTAACACCTCTTCATTTAGTTCCTAGACTGATGTTTCTTGTTTCTCTCTCTTCGCCATGAAACTGTTGTTTGCTCCCCTGCCTTTGACCTGCCTTTGACCCTCCTTCAGACATCCCCGACAATGTCTCTAATCAAGTCTGCGACTCGCTTCCTCAATCGAACTAACTGGTCACTTTCGAGTCCCTAACCTCGGCCTGACCCAATCACCTACTCTCACAACTCACAAAGTAGCACCATCACCACCTTTAGCTCTTGGTCTCTCCCTCCACCACCTCTAGGGCGACTCGAGGTGCGTACATGGCATGCAACTTGGTGGCGATAGGGGGTGGGGGGGGGGAGGTGTAGTGCATGAAATAGGTGATGGAGGAGAGTATTGGCAGAGGCTAGGATTATGATTAGTCAGGTATGTGTCCAGCGTTCGGGCATTCATTAAAAGCAGGAACATGACATGCATCAATTAAATATGCAATTGCTACAGTTACAATAGAGGAAATAAATGAAGTATATGCTAATTTCTACAGAACTCAAAATTAGCTTCTATCGATGCACCTTGTTCATCTAACCTTGATTTGACACCCCTTCCTTCACCGCCTGGAATGGTTTGTTATGTTTCTCTCTCTTCACCATAAAATTGTTGTTCACTCCGCACCTCCGACCCTCCTTTGATATCTAGACGACGTCCTCAATCAAGTGAGCGATTTGCTTCCTCTAAGCATCAACTAAATCAACGTTGAGCTCTCACACCTAAGCTTGATCCAACTGCTATCTCTCGCAAGTCATGAGCGCGACACCATCATCATCTTTAGCTCGTCTGTCTCTCCCAACACCACCTCTAGCCGAAGCCACCACCCCTAATCCCTTTTCTCTGTGTGGCGGCATACAATATACCTATAAAGAACGCTCAAACTTTCCATGCCTTGTAATTATAGCATTTCTTTATATGCTTATCAGCTGAAATTTTCATATTTTTACACAACTTGAAATTAGCTTCCCTTGTCACACCTTGTTAATTCATCTAACCTTGATATGGCACACCTTTCCTTCACATCCTAGACTAGTGTGTTATGTTTCTCTCTCTTCACCATAAATTGATGTTCACTCCGCACCTCCGACCCTCCTTCGGTATCAAGACGACGTCCTCGATCAAGTTCACGACTTGCTTCCTCTAAGCACCAACTAATCGACATTGAGCTCTCACACCTCAGCTTGATCCAATCGCTATATCTCGCCACCCACACCATAACCATCTTTAGCTCGCCTGTCTCTCCCTCCACCTCTAGCCGTAACTTTTACCTCTAATTCCTTTTCTAAGTCTGGAAGCAAACAATATATCTTATTCGAACGCTGAAACTTTCCATGCCCTGCAATTTATACCATTCCTTCCTATGCCTATCACAAATCATAACCTATACTACACACCAACACCATCCATGAAGTTAACTTCACTTTCTTCCCGGTAATCGAGGATCAGTCTCCACACCCCCGGGTCAAAGTATGGTCGCCGAACTGCCATGTTAAAGCAAATAACATTTCTGCGACGATCGATCAACTACATTTCGCTATAGATCGGAAGCCCGTAAAACCCCTGTCGATCTCATCAACGTTGTTAGGGACCAAGAATCATCGAGAGAGTGGGAGACATGGCGTTTCTTGATTCTTTCGAGGAGTGCCTTCCACCATCATCACGATCAGGAGCACACACGAGGTATATACCAACACATCTGGCGTCGGGCAACGAATTTCCATCCAGAGACAACATCAAACGGCGACGAAAACAGGTAATTATGAGTCCAATAGAACTGGTACAACTCGGGGTTTTTGATCTCGCTAGATCTAGAAATTGTAAAAGGAAAAGTAGAACAGTCGGTCCTCCTTGTCCTGGCAAGGACGCCTCGGTGGTCGTCGGCGGCTTCCCTTTCCGATCGATTGCGCAACGCGGTCACTCCTTTGTTATCTGCAGCCAGCGGGCGGACTGCGTCGGGTTGACGACGCCGGGGATGTGGGCCCCGTCCAACGTCAGCAGCCGGACCAACTCGTCGTACATCTTCTTCGGATCGGGGTGGTCGTCCGCATTTTCCATGGCCGGAGCCGGCGCGACGCAGCGCCCAAGGAGTGTGCCGTGCTGGAAGAACTCATGGGCTAGGTGGCCGGCCGCGAGCTTGCAGCCGATGGTGCCGTCGTGAGCCGACTTCTCCATATCGACTTTATTAGCCTGCCCGGGAGCTAGCTCTAGCCCCAGTTCCAGCGTTTGCTGCTCGCACTCCTTGCGCTTGCCGAGAGCCGCACGTACCGCTTGCAGTTTCTCGGTCAGCGACATATAGACTGCTCAGGTAGTCAGATTCACAACGTCAGCACAGATTAGAAAAAAATAGTAGAAAAGGAGAGGTGTTTCCTCTTCGAGTGAGCATGAGAGAAAAATTAAATCAAAAACAGGTAAAATCAAAGAGAGGAATCGCAAGTTCAACCAAGCAGAAAACTATTAAAAACACAGGAGCAAGTGGTGGACCCACCGACCACGAAATCAGATGCCTTGGATCGAGGAGAAAGAGGAAATGGTGGGCGAGAAAGTTCGAGTGATTAAGATAAGTGTCACATCGGGAGGAGGCAGCCTCGTATTTATGCACCGAACCTATTCCAAGGGTGCCTCCAGAATCACGTATAATTACAAAGATGCCATCACCATCTCGTGCAGGCAAGACAGAAGGTAGGTGGCTGTTGATCAGGGTAATATGGTAATTGCTCTTTAAGACGTTGCGGGCTTGTGAGGCGACTGGGTGGTCCCCCTGAAAACACGCGCGGGCGTGTACAGGAGTCCGGCGCACCCATCGGGACCATCGCCAGTATCAGTACAGCGTGAAGCCTTCGGTGCGGGTGTGAGAGTTCCATGTACCTGGAAGCCTTGGACCCCACACAGGCATATCCAAGCACTAGCCTATTCCGCGTGTTCTCCACGTGAAGATAGTGCTTTCATTTTTGTTTTCTTTACAAAAGCACGAGCAGATGTGCGCCAATTGAATGACAAGTACAGTATCTGGCTAGGAACACTGTATTTGTAACCACTTGGTACAGATACAGTGGTTCGGTGGTAAATATGACATCACTTCGTCGCGTGAAAATAAAACAAAATGAAAGGAAACGAACTCACTAGAACCTCAAGTTTATACGGTAATTAAGACCGTAAATAATGTCTAAGAACGCATACATACACAGTCGACCCCTACGAGCACCACTGAAAAGTTAGGTAGATTGATTTTGAAATTTTTGAAGTCACCACACGTGTCTCTCGCTGTGGACATGGATATGGTAAATGAAACAGCTATGCTAATTAAGATCAAGACTCGAACCTGGAAGTGGCCGTGCCAAAGAGGAACGACGAAAGGCTGGAACATCAGGAGGTTGCAAAAAGGCCAAAAAGAACAGTAGGATTGGAACTTCGTAAGCTGTCAACGGGTGACGGTCACGTACGTCCTTGAAAAGCGGCAGCTGCCCGGCCGAATCTTGGAACGACGCTACCTCGCAGGAGCGGACTACGCTGATAGATCGTTGCTGCATATTGGCTTGTGGGCGCGTATCGCCATCAGCAAGTCACGGTCACGGCGCTGGGTAGGATATGGAGTCTTGCGACGACGATAGGGATGGACGTCAATGCGAAGCGCGTGTTTGCTATCTACGTACGTGTTCCCGTTTCTGCCAACAAGAAAACGCAGGACCCAGGGGATGAGCAGTGCCATGCTGCTGTGTTCCAGTTTCTTTTCGCGTTTGAGGCGGACGTGCACAGAACATGCATGGGAGAAAGTCAAGTTTTTTTTTTTTGATTTGGATTGGATTTTCGAAAGTCAAATCTCTTTTTGAGTCCAAATTTCTCCTGGGCTGGTCCGCTACGTGATGACCCCATCATACACAAAGAACTGAGAAAATTCGTAATTGGCCCAATCGAACCAACCCAACCGCGATTTTCTCTCGGGCCGCCCACGAACTGCACGAGCACGGCCTCACACGTTCCCGTTCCACTTCCGGCCTCGCAGTCGCAGGCAGGCAAGTCGCCGGGAATATCAACCGCCCGCCGCGGCCGACAAATATCCGCGGCCAATCTCCTCTCACTCCCCGCCACCTCATCGACTCGCTCTCGCCGCGTCCTCCTCCCCGACCATGATTACCGCCGCGGCCACATACTTCCCGGCCATCTCCTCCTTCCACCACCGCCCGCGTCTCCGGCCATGCCCGCGCCGTCTCGCCGTCGTCCTCCCGGCCCGAGCCACCACGGGCTCCTCGTCGTCCAGCTGGGAGGAGCGCGAGGAGGCGCGGTGGCTCCGCGAGGAGCAGCGCTGGCAGCGTGAGGAGCAGCGATGGCTCCGGGAGGAGTCGCGCTGGCGCGCCGAGCGCGAGGCGCTGCTCGCCGAGGTCGCCGCGCTCCGTCTCCGCCTGCGCGCGCTCGAGGGGTCGCCGCTGCCGCACCACCACATGGACGCTGTGGACGCCGTGGCCTCGCCCGCGGTGCCCGCGCCGCAGCCCAGGCCGGCGCTGGTAGAGGATATCGAGGTGAGGAAGGAGGTGGTGCTGGTCGAGGAGAAGACGAAGGCGGCGCCCAAGGCGGCAGGGAGCGGCGCTGGCGGCAAGAAGAGCGGGCGGAGGATGCTGAGGGCAGGGTCCGAGGGCGAGGACGTGCGCGCGATGCAGGTTAGCGTCGTCGCACACCTCTCGTTTTGGCTAGGATTCGTGATGCATGAGCATGGCGTGTGCCTGAGTTGAGTTGCGACACCCACGGGCGCCGCTCTATTTATCCCATGCTCGAGAGCGCCACATTTTGTTGTGCGTACTTGCAGCTTTCGCAATCAACAGCTAACTCCACGTTACCACAGTGAAACTTGTTATGAAACGTCTAATTCTTTGATGAATTCGTATGCTACTTCTCACCTAGCTAGCACAGTTGTACAAATCTAAGTGCATTTTGTCTCACGCAGGAAGCCCTGCAAAAGCTCGGTTTTTGTTCGGGTGAGGAAGACATGGAGTACTCGAGCTTCTCATCTGGTACCGAGCGAGCTGTGAAGACATGGCAGGTCAGTAAAGCACTCCAGCTTCACCATTAAGACTGGCTATTCCACTAATCCACTACATACCCCATATGCTACCTTGACGAGTTAATCTGCACGTTGTGTTCCAGGCAGCGGTAGGGACTTCAGAGGACGGAGTGATGACATCGGGGCTCCTTGAGATTCTATTTTCAGGGAAGACTCTGGAGGACATGAATACAAATGTGAGTTCAGCCGGTGCTCGATGTTACAGCGGTTCTGAATTCAGTTTGTGATTTATAGATGCTTCCAATTAAAAAAAAACAAAAACAAAAAAATGATTAAATAAAGAGAAAATACATATTTTCTGAAACTACAAAAACTCTTCACTTACTCCTCCAGTTCATGAAGATTCTCATGAAAACCTACAATGCCTCGTATCACATTGTACATGGAAAGTTTTTAAGCAGTCATGACATTTGATTTACACAGCTAAAAATCCATTTTTTGTAGGATGTCATGAACGGAGCAGCTGTTCCTCTTGCAACAGGAATTGCAGAGGTTCGACAGACTATAGTTACAGAAAATGGTGCCTCAGCAGTGGGGGTTTCCGAACATAGGGTATTTCTTCTTGGTGAAAACAGGTGGGAAGACCCATCCAGGCTAACACAGAAGAACAAACCAACCAGTGCTGCACCGAACAAGACATGCATATCTTGTAGAGGTGAAGGCCGCCTTATGTGCACAGGTAAAAGAAAGTCACCGCTTCCACTGGTGTGTGTACATATTAGCTGCCATTGTCAGCAAAACGATACTGGTACACAACTCTTAAACCATGACAGTACCCGCCCCAATAAAACAATATCTTCTGTGAATGGCAAACATATAATAAGTCAGTTTGAAATCCTGGCCGGACCCAGTCACGTGAAATTCTATCTGGACCTATTATACAAGTCATTCTAGGCTATGTCACTCTACATCTTCTCAACCCCAGGTTAATATCTGATGTACCATAAAAACTTGAATGGGCAACACAAGTTCGAGGTTATTGTTTCCACATTTATGTTAAATTTCTGCAATGTACTGAAAATTGAACTGCACTCTCCATTTTCCATGCTTCACATTAATAAAATTTCTTCCTGCAGAATGTGACGGATCAGGTGAGCCGAATGTTGAACCACAGGTATGTTTGGTTTCATGTTGCATAAATTTATCACACCATCATTTAACTTGGTTCTTTCTTCACTTATATGCATTCAAAGTTAACCTTTCTCTTTAAATGCAGTTTCTAGAATGGGTCGGTGAAGATACAAAGTGCCCATATTGTGCAGGTCTTGGTTCAATTGTTTGTGATCTTTGCGATGGGAAGACGGTAGTGCCAAGTTAAGCAAGATTTAGAGCAACATTCTGCTGTCTTCTTTGAATATCTACAACAGCACATGTAGATACTAGCAAATTAATTAGTCTTAGGCCGGTCACTCCAGAGGGAAGAGAAAATGAATATGTCCAAGAAGTTATTTGCCATTTCTGGCTTTCCTCAGTGTAAGTTATACTCCGTAAGTCTATTTGAACCACATTTTTCAAGGCACAATTTTGTTCCAATTACTTTTTTTTTAGTTATAGGACAAAGAAGCCCGGTCCTACTTATTGATATGATGAAATTGAGTAACACGGTATATTTAGAATTAAAATTTCAATTTTTAGCATTTAGCTAAAACCAAACAGAAACTCGACCATAGAACTCATCATAATAAGCTCACAAAATATTACTTTAATGACAAATTTAGACGACTCAATTTTCAGCTTTTGCATCAGCTACGTTCAGGAGCCTTTACCTCATTACCTGTTCACCTCAAATATTTTCAGAGTCACTAGTCAGGACAACGCACCAAATTTCTGACTATCTCGGCAAAAATGTTCTTTTGACCCTGTTCTTGATGCGTCCGCCCTGCTGCGGGTCCAAGGCGAGGGACACGTTCGACGTGAGAGGTGCGCTGCGTGAGTGCCGTAAATGCCCAAGATGCTGAAGGGCCATGCGTACAATTAGATGAAAACAGGTGCGCTGCATAGACACCACAGTGCACCTTCAGTTTTCAGCAATAGTTTGTCCTCGATGATCCACATGAAGCAACGTAGGATATAATTTTTCTGCCAATAGGATAAAATACTGAGCTACAAAAAGAATGATTCTGATACATTGAGATTATCATAACTGCGGAAAATAATCTTAAGAGGTTAAATCATTCGTTTTATTTGGACAACAATTCATACAAATAAAGAAGCTGCAGCTCATAACATAACCCGTGCATTCCATCATCATCCTGGCATATGGTGTTACTCCAGCAGTTTCTTATCTTCTGTCAGCGCCAATCGAGAGCAGCTCGAAGTTCCTTTTGGTGTCATCATGCAAACTTCTTCCGGTTTTAAATAAAGATGATGATGACCTGGCTTCAGTTCCACCCGAACGATTTGCCCTTTGGGCAGTCGATGGGCGGCTGCTGCTACTTGAAATTACGTGACTGCTGCTGCGGTTTGGGTCACTGGGATCTCCAAAGGAGCTTGGTTTGCTTGATGAAAGAATAGCTCTTCGTGATGAGCTTCCATTTCGTGATGATGACCTCGGTCTAGTTTTATCTGAATCAATGGTCTACAATACACAAGTGGTAGGATTTTTGTTGTCATTAAAAGAATAAGATAATTTGGTTCACAACAGCGAATTAATTTCTTACCACCTTGGTTGGCATTAGTGAATCTAGAAGACTTCTGTGCTTGGTGTGTTCTCCATTGTGGCCAGCACCGGAACCAGTTCTTCTAGTCAAACCTTCAACTGCAAATGAAAATATGTTATTTCAATTTGATGTTATACTAATGCCTATTTTGCCCAAGAATATGCTATCCTAAAAAATTTACGGACCTGCAGTTCTTTCAGTCCGTTCTGCAGAAGGGCCTGCCAAGCCACTTGTCTTTCTGCTAGACTAGGTGTCACAAACAAATGCAACAACAACAAGCCTTTTAGTCCCAAGCAAGATGGTGTAGGTTAGAACAAGTTAAGCGCCAGGGGAAAATGAATGACATAGGCACCTGAAGTTTGTTTTTATCTCTAAACTGAGGATACTTCATGATGGTCCAATCATATACATAATCAAGTTGGTACCCTGCAAGTATCCAGAAGAAGTCATGCCAAAAGCGTATAGGCAAAAGAAGACACCAAATGAAATACTGAAATGATTAGTCATACCCTCACGGATAAATAAGTCACGGAAGAGTCTCTTCAAAAAGGAATAATCTGGTTTATCTTCGAATCGTAGGGATCGACAGTAATGGAAGTATGAAGTAAACTCTGGTGCATAAGACTTACAGAGGACCTGTTTATAAAATTGGTGGATATTATTGTTATAAACTATACATACTGTATGTATTGTTTGAACAACACAAAGTCATGGTATCGTGGGGACTTTATGTTGCACTGTCCCTTGATTAAAACAAATCAAGTACCTCAACTGGGGTCAGCATTTTCTTTTCACTGATCCTATCATACTTTTGCTTTTTTGTCCCAGCTTTGAGACCTTGCCAAGGAAGACTGGGGAATTCAAAGATGACAAGAAATGTAATGACTATTTTTTCTTTTCAAATTACCAAGAATAGCTAGTAAAGCAGTTTCATAACTCACCTTCCTCTTAAGAAATACATCAGAACATAACCAAGAGATTCCAGATCATCTCTCCTGCTTTGTTCTGGAAGAGAACCAAGATAGGTTACCCAGAAAATTTGTCAAGGTTGCCAGATTTGTGGATGAACATAGTATGATTAATTGACTTCAAGGTAAAGTTGCTGTTTCTGGTTTTGAAGGAACAAAGAGAATTCTTCCAACTTCATGCTTAGTGTCTATCATGCATTGTGAAGGTACAGATGGTATCAGGAAGCTCTGTACTTACAGATTAAAAACTCACCTACTCCAAGATGGGTATTTACACTGGCATATCGTGCTGTCCCTGTGAGATTTTTGTTTTCCCTGTGTCATGAAAAGGTGTATTTAGCTCCTTTTATACACACAAACTAAGCATGGATCTACAATCTACAACAAAAAGATAAAAACCTCCTGAAAAAATAGCAGTAGGAATTTTCAGGTCAAAGATGTTATGTTTGTGCTGATCCTTACAGTAGTTTTGATAATGTTTAACAGTCAATCTTTTCACTTATGCTTATTTCTTTTTTACTGCCGCACATTTGATTAACATAGGCTGCCCCTAGCCTGTAAGCTATATCAGCCAGCAGCCACATAAACAATATAGAAGAAATGCAGGATAACTGAGACATGACCACAAACCAAGTCAGCCAATTTTCCTATAACAATGTGTCACAACAGGTTCCCATAAAGGTACTAGGTTGAACAAAGTTGTCATTTTTTATGTAGAGAGGTCTAGATCATGTAAATTCATAACAAGAACCAAGCCATTCAGTAAATTATAATGAGCCCTGGCACAATATAGTTTATGGTGTGCATGATCTGTCTCAAAAAAAGAATGTTATAAAAAATATTAAGAAACGGAAAGGCAGAAAATAAACACTATAAGATTCCTTTTTACCTGTATGGTATATGCTTATGAGTTTGGAGATCTCGGTACTTTTTTGCAAGGCCATAATCAATGACAAATACCTGCAGAGAGTGCTTAACTTTGTCAGATGCTTTTGCAGTAACAACAACAACCAAGCCTTTGTCCGAAGAACGTTGGATCGGCTAGATATGAAACCCAGCAGTTTTACTATTTTTTTGCTTAAAAATAATAGAGAAAAAATGATAAGGAAAAAAATGCTTTTGCAGTAAGCTGAACATAATTTATTCCAGCACACAACTTCCTGTGAAATGGCAAAATGCCATATCCATCCGTTGGCTGCCACAAAACAGTTGCAGGGTAAAAGAAAAGTAATAAGTATTTCTCTCAGAAAAATTATCACCCCTAGCATTTGATATAACTTTTAAAGTATGAATTACTTAATAATGAGATAGACAAATTAATCCATCATCCAACTTTGCTGTTTACCTTAGACATCATACTATAAGATTCTTAAATTAGTTTCCATTATCTTATTTGGTCAACACAATGTTTCTAATAGCAAAAAATAACTTTTTACGAAGTTTAGCGGGTAGCACAAACCTGGTTTGCTTTACGTCCTAAACCCATAAGAAAATTGTCGGGCTTGATATCACGATGTAGAAACCCCTTCAAGTGCATGTACTCTACTCTGCTGATCTGTAAGAAATACCAATAAGAAATGATACATTTGCTTTATTTCATATTATATTTTCATTCACTGGCATTTGGATTTGATATGTCCAAACTTACACAAGATAACAAGATAATACGATACAGTAATACACTCACCATCTGATCAGCAAGCATCAGTACTGTTTTGAGAGAGAACTTTCTGCTGCAGTAGTTAAATAAGTCCTCCAGACTTGGACCAAGCAGATCAATCACCATGACATTGTGTTCCCCCTCGACCCCAAACCACTTCAGATGTGGAATTCCAGCTATATTCCAGAGAAGAAACAAAGCAAATCAATAAAGTTCCAAAGTAAATGGACTATCAACTTCAGCAAAATTACTTACTTCCTCCTTGCAAAAGCATGTATAGTTTTGATTCATAGTGAAGCTGGGGATGCCGTGATTTTACCGATTCCTGGTAAGAAATGGTATGCACGCACAATATATAAGCAAACTGTCCAAAATTCCTAGTAACTGAAACTGGGGTTTTAACCACCACAATGGCAACAAATCAAGTAATATAAAAAATGACCAATCATCTTACAAACCAAAAGACAAACTAAGTGCATTTGAGTGAAAGATACTTTTGTTCCATCATTGTTATTTTACTTCCTTGGAGCAGCATTCTATCTCAAGTTAACATACCGACTCAATTTAGTATAAATAGGAAAAATGAACACAACTCCAAGGAATTACATCCGAGTTTGAGACTCATCCAATCAGAACCAGCAATAAGTTAATTTCTGACATTTTAACTGTAAGGATCCCTCTCGAGAACTGAGAACTGCAGGTTCATCGACTCCATGTACACAAGTAAAACCGTACTGCAAAATGATGGATTATTCAATGGTCCATGGAAGCCACTACTGACAATTTAGTGAGAAGGGCCACAGAGATGTTGGACAATGCCAAGTCTGCACAGGAATATTTGGTTGTAAATTGCTTAGCTCCGAATACCAAAAAGCATGTCACAATGCATGATAGCACCTTATGGCTAACTACAGATGCACATCACTATAGTGAAGCAAACTGCCTGATGCAGAACATGTGGCCTAAGATACGGATCCCAGGCTCTGAAATCCAGCAGAATGTAATTCAAATGTTGGCCACGTACCAGTTTGACAGCCACCTCCTCGCCATTCTGCACGTTCACGCCTGCAAAACCAATCGAACCAGTCCCGTCACGGACATGCATCATACTCCAAAGTACATACACCCGGAGAAGGAAGGACAAGGCGTGCGTACCGAGGTAGAGCTCCCCGAACGATCCGCTCCCAATCTTCTTCCCGAGCTTGAACTTGCCACCGACCACGTGGTCCATCCTCGCGGCCCCCGAACCCGACGCCGACATGCGAGCTAATACCGCCACCAACCCTCCACCGACAGAGCTCCTCTTCGGCCTTCGCCTCCCTCCCACACCTCACCCACGCCTAGATCCCGTCCTCGCGCCTCAAGCAGCCCCACGAGCGGTCTGCATTGCCCGCGCGCCGCTAGCCGCGATCGGCCCCGTGCCGCGACGACCCGGACGAAACGGGCCACGCGCCCCGCCGGGACCGGCACGCTGGCTCTCGCCGGAGAAGGCGGAGGAGCCGATCGACCGGGCGGCGACCGAGCTGGCGAGCGAGGAGTCGGGGGGAGATCTGAGCGATTCGTCGGTTAGTTTATGGGGGAATTTCTCGGAATCGGGGGCGAGTTAAAGAGGCGTGTCGGGGGCAGGAGGAGGAGGGAGAGAGGAGCGCGGCGGGGGCGAGCCGAAGAGGATGTGGGAATGAAATGAAATGAAGAGTGGATTAGCTGTGTATCGAGGAGGGCGGGCTGCGAAACGCGTTCTTTTTTTTTTTCCGCTCCTTCCTTTCTTTGCTTCGTGATTCGTGCTTTCCTCCGGGTTATCCGGCCGTGCCGTACCCGTTCGTTGCCTGCGTAAAATCAGGCGGCCTCGCTGTGCCTGCGGGTAGTGGTGCCAGTAGCCGGTCTTTTCGTGTAGGTTGTCACGTCTCTGTCAAAGCGTATCCGTAGACGTATCGCCATGCGTACGGAGCAATGGTATCTCCGTATGGGCAAACTAAGAAAAGCAAAAACTCGGAAGTAACAACATTTTCTGATGAGAGAAGTACAAAAAAACTAAACTAATACTCCATCCTTTCTTAAAAATTTATGACCTTATTTTTTTTACTAAAAGATGATAAACTTTTAAAAAAGGAGGGAGTACTATAGGTCTGTAGGTGATCCATCCAGTTACAACTATCTGAGTTAGGTACAGTTCCTTAATCAAACTAACCAGGGCACTTTATGTTTACCACATTACTAATTGACATTAAGGAAGTTTAGCGTCCTCTCTTTTAAAAATTAATCTGAGTCGTGTAAGACCAGCCTCTCTTTTAAAAATGAAGTGATATGATGAAGCTTAGCGTCGGTGTTACATTAGTGACGACGAACTTGTGCCGCATCATTCAACTGCGTCTTGGACTAGTACGAGTTCCAGCCTCTGTAAGCAACACGGGTTCACTAGGAGTACTACACATGGGCTGGACCGTCTCAGCTTTATCAGGGATTCAATGAAGCCATTCATGACGTGCTCGTGCTGAGTACAGCTACGGCATATCCTAGGACTGGCTCTGATCGTTGCACGTACTGCTACAGTTGGTTAGCTCAGCTGCAACAATATATACCATGACACCAAAAAGAAAAGGTTAAACTTCGACATGATACCCGTTGTGTCATCAAGGTCCGTGGAGTTGTTGATGAAACATAATGGCTCTTAATCCCCCCAAAGGAAGCTTTTCATGCCTCTAATCATGGGCCTCCTCTTCGCGCTGCTCATTTGGTGTACCCTGCAAGCATGAAAGGGAAAGATGACTGCAATCATGTTGCTTTTCAATACAAAAGTACGCATTTGCTTGAAAAGAGTTCTTGCAAAACCACATCTTTCGAGCCCAATGTTAGGTGCGGATCAAACCAGTTGCATTCTTGAGTTTGCAACAGCAATGACAATCAGCTTATTCAACCAGCTAATACCAGAACTACCTTTACACATGCCAACCCTGAAACATGTGATCTGGTTCTCTGTCCTGTTACAAGCATTGCTGTAATATAAAAGACAATAAGTTTGTTATGACAGATGACCGAACTGAGCTTGTACATGTTAGCTCAGTATGCAAAGAACAAATTCTCTGGCTCAATAAAGCTACCGTTTCATGCAAGGTGTCCTTCAATTCTACATGATATTTCAACATTCCAGAACAAGAATAATTCCAACCCTTTCAGTAGTGGAGATAACAAAATTATCAAGCTCCTCTTCATTAGTTGCTCATGCTCACACTCAATGTAGAAGTGTGTGCAATATGGCTGTTCAACAATGGTTTAGTCAAACCTTAGCAAAAATCAGCAAAAGCAAACTGAACTGTGGGTTACTGTTCATTTGACCTGTTTACTATTCATCGGCGGTATATTTTTTTGCTAGCCGGTTTGTCAACGGTTTGCCTCAAACCGGATTGAACACCCCTGGCATGTAATAAGATCCCTGTTTCTTGAGGATAATCCCAAACTGCTATTCAATCACCAATAGTCCCCACAGGAACAACTTCCATCCTTAAAATGGTGGAAACGATTTGCATCACGCACCACAATCTCCCTGTTAACTAACTTCGAAATCAATTTTGTTACTGTATGGCAGTCAACACAAACTCGGAGATTCTTCATCACACGAATAATTGTTCCAGGTGGTGTGCTAATAATACCAAACACTATTGCAAGTTTCTCACTGTGACCACATAACATATGTCTCTTTTGCTCTTCTTCAACATCCTGGAAAACATCCTCTGTATTGGGTACATATCCTTGGCGTGCCATCTGCTCTGAGAAAAGATTCAGTGCACTGACAATTCTTTCATACCAAGGATGGGTCCTATCATGGGCAACAAACACATGCAGCTGATTCTTCACTTCAATCCAACTGCAAGCTGGATCCTTCCTCATACCCTTATTCCTCATAGATTTCCGCAGGTGCGCGGCTTCATTCCATCTCCCAGAAGTTGAGTATATATTTGACAAAACCACATGAGATCCCACACTCCTAGGTTCAAGCACCAAAATTTTCTTGGCTACTTCTTCGCCTAACACGGTATTTTTATGGATCCTGCAAGCCCTTAGCAGTGTGGACCAAACACTTGCAGTAGGCTTTATTTGCATCTTCGATATGAAATTATATGCTTCATCTAACTCTCCAGCACGACCAAGCATATCTGCATAGGCTGCACAGTGCTCAAGCGTAGGGGCAATTCCATATTTGTCTGACATACTATTGAAATATTTCCGGCCGTTATCCACCAATCCAGCATGACTGCAAGCAGTAAGAATGGCCAGAAAGGTGATGTGATTAGGCTTCACGTTTCCCAATTCCATTCTCTCAAACAGCACAAGAGCCTCCCTTACTGGACCATGCAATGCATACCCCATGATCATTGCAGTCCATGATACAAGATCTGGAAACTCCATTCCATCAAACACGTGTCGGGCAATGCTAACATTCCCACATTTGCAGTACATGTCGATCAGGGAGCTAGATACAAACATATTATCTTCAAGACCACCACGGATTACATATGCGTGCAGCTGCTTCCCGAGGCGCAATGAGGCCAGATTTCCACAAGCAGATATGAGGCTGGAGAAAGTCACAGGTACAGGCTTAACTCCAGCCTGCAGCATCCGGCGAAATATTCCAAGAGCCTCTTCAACTGACCCATTCTGTGCACAGCCTGCAAGCATTGAGTTCCACAGAACAGCATCACGTTGCGGGAGTCTGTCAAACGCCTTGACTGAGTAATCTGTCAGAGTACACTTGGCGTACATATCAATCAGGCTGCTGGCAACATATACATCGTCGTCAAAGCCATTCCTTACCGCAAAGCCATGCACTTCCATGCCTTTCCTGACATCGGCTAATTCGGCAAAGATTGGCAGGATACT
This sequence comes from Tuctoria greenei, assembly GCA_036927565.1. Taxonomy (NCBI): domain Eukaryota; kingdom Viridiplantae; phylum Streptophyta; class Magnoliopsida; order Poales; family Poaceae; genus Tuctoria; species Tuctoria greenei. Next base: position 107,760,448 of record JAYESD010000012.1, on the reverse strand, counting down.
CGACATGGTGAACGAGTCAGGCCTAAATCCCTCCTTACACATCCTCCTGACCAAGTGTAAAGCTTCCTGGTGCTGGTGCGTCCTGTCGTCTGCGTATCCCAGCACCAACGTGTTCCAGGACACAACGTCCCTCTCGGGCATTTCGTCAAACACCTTCCGCACGCTCTCTAACGAGGCTGGTCCCACACCATCACCACTAGAAGCGGCGCCATACCCAGTGCAGTGATACAGGCCCGGGAGCTTGCAGTAGAGGTTGAGGAGGGCGTTGGCTGCGAAGCGGTCGGCGAAGGCGCCGGAGCGGATGGCCAGCGCGTGGAGGGAGGCGCCAAGAGCGCGGAGGCCGAGCGCGGCGCAGGACTTGAGCGCGGCGGGGAGGGAGGCCGGGAGGGACGAGCGCGGCGCGGCGGAGGCCCGCATTTTGAGGAAGAGCGCGACGGCGTCGAGGAACTGGCCCTGGGCGGCCGCCACGCGGATCTGGTAGGCCCATGAGGGCGGTAATTGCGAGGGGGAAACTGCGGGGTGGGACATGATGGCGACAGCTGCTGCCGCGCCGGCCGAGGGATGGAGAGGCGGCGTGAAATCTCATCCCAACATATCAATTGTCAAAATCCCATTATAATTCTTTTCACTTTGCTCTTTTCTCATTGTGATAGGATTTCACTCTATGATAGACTGTTTGAGAGTAAATACATTGCAAAATGACTTTTTACCCTTCTCTTCAATTAAAAATCCTACTAGAGATTGAAAAAAAAACACATAGCATGGCTGCCAAAACCGACGGCGCACCACCGCCCGACGCCACCTCGACCGCAGCCGCGCGAGGCCCCACGCCCGCCGCCGCCCGAGGCCCCACGCTCACCGCCACCCGATGTCCCTTACCCGCCGCCGGAGGCCCCTCACCCGCCGCCGACCGACGCCTTGCGCCCGCCGCCCGAGGCCCCTCGCCCGCCGGCCGACGCCCCACCGCCGCCCGAGGATCCACACTCCTCCTCCTCTGTTCCTCCAGAGGTCATGGCGCTTGGCTCACCTCACCTCTGCTCTGTACAGTTACACCCTAGTGAAAATTTCGTCTTGGTTTTTAATTTTTTCATGATGTTATTGTTGGATGCTACAGCAAAATAATTGGGATTTATGGCCTGTTGATCCTAATCAGCAACTCTTGCCCCTTGACAGCAGTCAGGCCAACTGCAATGTAAGCATTTTATTGTCTTAATTAAATTGTTGCATAGATTTTTTCAAAGTAACAATATTCCAGATTTGATTCCTGCATTGACATTTTTTTGTTGATGGGCCTTGTTTGATAGATTAATATTGCACCTTGTGATATGGAAGCCAAACAATTTTCATTCTCTTTTTCTAATAGAAGACAACCGAAATATGTGGTATGGAATATTTTCTGCTATAAGTTCTTGATACTTCATTGACATGCTTTGTGGCTTACTTGATGTTTCATTATTTAGAATACTTTATACTGTTCAGGGAGCTGGTCTTAGCAATATGGGGAATACATGCTTCACAAATGCAACTCTTCAGTGCATCACTCGTACAGTCCCACTTGTTCTCAAGCTTCACTCAACTGATCATTCCACTCCATTTCATGTATGTATATTAAATTTTTCTGTTTTGATAGTTTTCCATATTAGTCAGCATAATTAGGATTGTTGGTAAACTGCAGTTGACAAAGATGGATTATGTTCTTTCTGTTCTTTAAGTTCAAAGACAACTTAAGAAGTATTCTTTCCTCTTGAGATTTTTTCCCGTGTTGTTTAATTTTGTACCATGAGGATTCTGTTTGCTTATGGAAATTATGTAGGTACCTTTGTTTTATCTATAAATAATCCACTCTTTATCTAATTATTTGGTTTTTTTTTGTAGGAAAAGAAAACCAAGAAAAAATATCACCAAAACTTGGTTTTCAACACCGACGACTAGCAACATTGAAGCTTATGAAAGATTGAGTTATATGTGATGTCTATGTCTATTTTATGACTATGTGATATGTCTATTTTGTAACTATGTGACATGTGTGATATGTCTATTTTGTGACATGTGTGATTATGTGACATGTGTTATATATGATATGTCTATTTTGTTATTATGTGATATGTGAAAGTATGTGATATGTCTATTTTGTGACTATGTGACATGTGTATTTGTTTTTGCCTATGTGATACGTGAATATTTATCTCTCATGTATGTGACATGTCACTATACATTATTTTCTATTTATCACTATTTTTATTTTTTTTGAAAATTACCTTAATATTTTCCCTATTTCCCCCCTTTTACTTTAATTTTTCCAGTTTTTTATATTTTTTACTGATTTTAACATTTTTTCCATTTTTCGAAATTTAAAATTTTTTCCGAAATTTATTTTACTGTTTTATTAAATTTAAATCATTTTTGAATTATTATATATTTTGACAAATTTAAATATTTTTTCGTGATTTTTAAATATTTTTTTGAATAAGTATGAAATGAAGGGTACAAATGTCTTTTTGCATCATTTTTTTACTGTTAAAGAGTCTATCAAAGAGCGAAATCGTACATAATGGGAAAAGAGCAAAGTGGAGAGAATTATAATGGGATTTTGGCAATTGACATGTTGGGGGTGGGATTTTGGTGAAGCCCACTGTTGGGAGTGGGAAAATTCCAATTGTCTCGTCAGTTGGTACTGATACAATTGCAATTTTCCCACCCTCAACGGTCGGGTTCGCCAAAATTCCACTCCCAACGTGTCAATTGTCAAAATCCCATTATAATAGTCTCCACTTTGCTCTTTTCCTATTGTGATAGAATTTCACACTTTGATAGGATATTTGATAGTAAAACTGACACCCTTCATTTTCATACTTGTTAAAAATATAAAAATCACGAAATATATTTAGATTTAAAAATCTAATAATTCAAAAAATGTTTTTAATTTAATAAAACAGTAAAATAAATTTCAGAAAATATTTAAATTTTGGAAAAATAGGGAAAAAAGTAAAAACAGTAAAAAATATAATTTTCTTTTGGAAAAACATAGTAAAAAAGGGAAAATTTAGGGGAAAAATTAAGATAGTTTAAAAAAAATAAAAAATAGTGAGAAATAGAAAATGATGTATAGCGACATGTCACATACATAAGAGATAGATATTCACATATCACATAGGCAAAAATAAAATATACATGTCACATGGTCACAAAATAGACATATCACATAGTATTCACATGTCACATAGTCACAAAATAGACATATCACATATGACATAGTTTTGCACATATAACACATGTCACAAAATAGACATCACACATGTCACATATCACAAAATAGACATCACACATGTCACATAGTCACAAAATAGACATCACATATCACATATAACTCAATTTTTCCTAAGCTTCAATGTTGGTTGTCTCCGGTGTTGGAAACCAAGCTTTGGTAGTATTTTTTCTTGATTTTCTTTCCCTACGAGAAGAAACAACATGTTTAGATAAAGAATAGATTATGTATAGATGAAACAAACAACATACATTTTCTTTGTTCCGTTAAAAGGACATTTGGGGCTATTCTTTTTATGTCTCAATTCTCCACAATTAGGACATTTGAACTTTCCTCGAATCAATTTCTTTTCCTTCTCATTTTCATTTGGCTTCTTACAACTACCACACTCAAGACAACTCTTAATCCTCAAATTCTTTTGTCGTTCTGCACTTCTCTTTTCAAGTGGTGCATGCACATCACGTGCTATGTCCACTTTTGACCATTGTGATTTATCACTAAGCGGCTCAACTATTCTCTTGTATGTATTTTTAAACTTCTCCACCGAGTAATAATCATCGGCAAAATCTTCCATTCTCACATCTCTAATTTGTTGAGCTATTATTAAAGCAATAGCATGTTGACATGGTTTACCAGTATGTTGCCATTCTTCACGTGAGCACAATTTTGAGTATGCCTTGACAACATGGCTAACAAGTACATTATTATTGTCTCATACCTCTGCAGCATAGTAGTCACCTTTCACAACGGTCAAGTGACTCAAACCTCGAGTTCTTGCTTTTAAAACTTGTAGGACAACCGGTAATATTCTCCCATTTAGCTTATATCCAATCCTTCTCCTCCTGTAAAACAAAGTCATGATCATCTCTCGAATCTTGTCAGCAAGCTCACACATCGAAAGATCTTTGATGTCTTTTATCGAGTTATTGAATGATTCTACAATATTATTAGTGATATAATCACACTTAAAAACTGGATTGAACTCACTTCTATACCATATGAGAGGATGACATGTATCCAACCAATGATATATGTCAGGATTGGACTAAATGTTAGCCATGAGGTGATCATATACTTCTTTCTTATATGCCCTTGCTGTAGGAAACATATACTCTTCACCATGATAGGTAACATATACTCTTCACCACAAAGTTTTTCATAAGATGTCTGAAACATTCGCTCTTTTCAGCATAAGGGAAAACAATCTTCACTGCATTTTCTAAACCCTTGCAAGCATCGGTACAAATAGAAAGTTGTGAAAGATGTCCAATATCCTTATGTAGTTGTCTCATGAACCAAGTCCAATCATCTTTTGTTTCTTTGTGAAAAAACCAAAAGCAACCGGAAACATCCAATTATGACCATCCACAACAGTAGGTGCAGCTAGCTACCCATTCCATCTTCCATTAAGTGTAGTTGCATCTACAGCGAGGTATGACCTACATCCATCCAAAAAACCTTCAATGCAAGGACCAAGTGCACAAAAGAACCGACGGAAGTAAAGTTTATTATTACCATCCACTTGTAGATCTATCTAAACAACACTATCTGGAGACTTCTTTAAGATCTCTTCCTTCCAATTGAATAGAAGTTGGAAGCTTTCCTCCCAATTACCATATAACTCTTTCAATGTTTTTTATTTTCCTTTCCAAATTGTGTCATAAAAAATAATGCAATTATGATCCTCTTGTAACCTTGTTTGCAAAACTTTAGCACCCATATCAGGATTCTTCTGAAGGATAGGAAGTATTTTGGAAGCAACCCACCCACTAGTTGGTGTTGTAGTCTTTCTTTTACCACTAGATGTACACGTATGTTCATCAACTAACACTGTTACCTACAACATAATGATGCAATATTAATTAAACATATAATGAAAAATTACAAAAAGTAGTAGGTAATAAATCATACCATGATAGTGGCAGAGCCTTTTCGCTCTCAGCGTGCATTTATCCTCCAAAGACAATATCCACCTTTGCAATAGCCTCAATATCTATTAGGATCTGTATCTTCAATGCTCAACTCAAATTCTTTATTTATAGCATATTGTCTCATAACCAATCGAAACTCTTTCATTGATGAATACAAACTACCAAGCTTCATTACCGGAATGTTCTTGTCATACACAATACTTCCCTCTTCTTCTATAGAATCATCGACCAGAATTGCACCACTTTCGTAATCCTACTCATATACACCACTTTGAAAATCATGTCTTGCTTTTTCTGCTCTCTCATCTTCTTCCCTCAAATCCAAAAACTCGTACATTTTATTATCATCAACAACTTCAAGTCTACCTTCTTCATCATATTGCTTAATTTGAATTGCATCCCAATCAATCAAAGGAAGCCAAAATTGCTACAATAATTTTTTGATGATTAATAATCATCAATTGACAATAACATATTCATATAACTAGGAAGAGAAAATTACCTCAAGAGCTAGAGCGTAACTGGGCGTCTAGTCAGGCGTGGGGCTGAGTGCGGGAGACGGCGCGGGGCTGAGCGCGGCTGCGGGGATGGACGCGAAAGTCGCCACCTTGGGCGCGTAGCTGGGCATGGGAGCCAGCGCCCTGTCACGCGCGAGGCTTGGCGCGGGAGGGGGCGCACCGTCGGGCGCTGGACTGAGCTCGGGCGGCGCGGTCTCCATGCGCGGCGGCGTTGGAGTACGGGTGGCGGGAGGAGATACGGGAGCCGTATTTTTTTCAATACAAGTAGGGTTCCAAATAAAAGAGGGTATAAATGTCTTTTTCTATCAGTTTTACTATCAAATACCCTATCAAAGGGTGAAATCCTATCACAATGGGAAAAGAGCAAACTGGGGACTATTATAATGGGATTTTGGCAATTGACATATTGGAGATAGGATTTTGGCGAAGCCCATTGTTGGAAGTGGGAAAATTGCAATTGTCTCATTGGTACTCGGGAGGTGTAGTCTAGGAAGGTTGAAGAGGAGCACATATGGGCACTTTTATCAGATTGACGTTGTCGGTGGTTTGGAACCAGCAGATCTCCCGACACTACTAAAGTGTTAGAGGAGTTTGATGTTCGGTGTGGGCGCGCGGAGATTCGAGAAGGTGAATAGTAAATGACGCAGGAAACACAGGAGTTTACGTGGTTCGGGCCGCCTAAGTGTAATACCCTACTCCACGGGTGTGTTGGTGTTGTATTAGCTGTATGACCTTGTGTTGAGCGTCTATGGCGCGTGTGTTGCGTCACTCAACATGTAGAGTCCGTCGTCGACCTGTCCTTTTATAGTACAAGGGCAGACCGTTACAAGTTAGCTTGGCCCGACATGTGGCCCCGACGGTTACTAGTATTGATATTCATTCAACAAGTTTAATTGCCCTTAATGACCGGGTAATGGGCTTTGACAGCACCGTTACTGGTAATTAAGGTCATCCGACCGTGTGTCATTAATATGGTATTAATGACACTTAATCGGGTCTTGAAGTCCTTGATTCTCCTTTGAAGATCCGGAGCCGTTATGAAGTCTTCCGGAGGTCAGAGGCTGAAGCTCCGACGGGTGGACACGTGGTAGCTCTGGAGCATACTGTGGGAAACAGGAAGCTCCGGAGCTACCTGACACATGTCAGGTCCGGAGCTTCTCTCGGTCTGGGGTTAAATCCGGAGGTGCCATTTCGGTACATGGCTCAGAGCTTCCCCCTTGTGGGCGGTAGCTCCGGTTTGATAATACACGTGGTGACCCTGGGATTAACCATGTTGGAGAAGCGGGTCCGGTTACATCTGACATGTGGGCCTCCGAAGGTCTTCAAATCAAGTGGGTGACTTTTCCTTGATATCTTTGTAACCTCAAGGGGTGTACGGTTTCCAGGGTACCGACAGTGGCCCCCTGGACCTACCTCCGGAGAAGACCACTGGGGTGAAGTCATTTCGCCGGAGGTGGGTCCATCCTCGTGACTTTTAAACTGAGTCTTCAAAGGTCTTCAGAGGTGCCGTTGGCGAGGGTTTGGAGTTAAATCCTCACCACGTGGTGTGTCCCGCGTGCGGCAGATGAGATCTTTGGCATGCGGATCTCACGCAATTGAAGGTCGCCGGTTCCCGATACGAAAACCGTATCGGTTCCGCGCGCCTTGTCAGGCTGCCGCCTTCGGGTTTCCCGCCTCTTGATGACAACCGTTCGCCTGGGTAAGAACCTCGACTTGATCGTCGGGGTGGTCCCAGGCCCCCTTGTCATCGGCTGGGTGGAATTTTTGAATGGTATCTTCGACTTCCTTGCGGTTTCCATCCAAGCGTTGTGAGGGCTTACTTAAGAAGGAAAGCACGCACCGTCGGGAGTTCTTCACGTCTCCCATCTGATCTTGTGCTCAAACTCCCAACTTGTGCTTTGTTTTTCTTCTCTTGCCTAGCCGTGCCGCGATGGAGTTGGGTCTCCGCGAGAGTCGCTTGAAGACCGACGGCGAACTGAAGAAGGTCCGGGACCTCATGGGGTGGTCCTTGTGCTTCTTCAACCGCTCGGTCTGCGCCAGTGGAGAGCTCCCGTTCGAGAAGGAGCACTCCGGCGAAATGGTGTACTTCTCCTCGTACGCCATGGTGGGGTTGATCCCACCTTTTTCTTCCTTTTTCTTGATGCTGCTGGACTTTTATGGTCTGCAGCTATACCACCTTGGCCCTCACTCCATTCTCCTCGTGTCTATCTTCGTCCACTTCTGTGAGATATGGGTGGGCATCCCCCCCTGCATCGAACTCTTCCGGACCTTCTTCACCGTCCACACCACCGGTAGGAGCAATGAGTACCTTGGCTTCTACTACTTCGTGAAGCGCAAGAAGTGCCCATTCAAGTACCTCCGGTCGTTCCCCTCTGGGAAGTGGGATGACTGGAAGAAGGACTGGATAGTCATCCGGGTGGAGGAGCACGAGAGGCTGGAGCTTCCCGAAGGCCTCCCCAACACTGACACGACGATCTGGAGTGAAGCTCCGGTGCTGGTGGACGCCTTCTACCCTGTCCTGACCAGGATTTGCCGGTGCATGGAGGGGGGATTAACCCCTCAAGCGGTGTTTTGTAACTTCCTGGTCAACAGGTGGGCACGGCTGAAGAAGAGGGAGAAACTCGCTTGGGCCCTCAACAGCGTGATGGACGACGACCGGGTCGAGACCGGGTTGAAGTCCAACATGGTGGGGAAAACCTTGGAGTTCCACCTCAAGAAGTTCCAGCACGGCATCGACATCGAGGGTGACGACTTGACTCCACCATCGGCTTTTCTTCCTCTGAACGTGGAAGTTGAGTTCAGTAGGGAGCTCCGGTGGAAGATGCCCATGCTTGATGACCTTGGTGTCGTCGAGAGAAGATCAACTACCAGGGTGGCGATCCCTGGAGTGTCCGAAGGTGGCTCCGACCCAGCTCCGAAGCCGAGGGAAGAGGTCATCGGCAAGGGCAAGGAGCTGGCGGATGAACCCGTGAGCCGGAAGAGGAAGCTGCAGTACGCCGACGGAAGGTCCGTCAGGCCCGCTACTTCTGCGTCGGCTCCTTCTCCCCGGAGGGGAAGGTCTTCCACAACCGCGGCGACTGTTCCCGTAGTGGGGTCCTCCCGGGAAGAGACGGTTCCCGCAGTGGGGTCCTCCCGGGGTGTTAGCTCCGGGCACGCGACTCCAGCACCTGGGCTGGTGGAGGCCTCTAGGTTCGGGGGTTCTTCCCGATCGAGGGGGGCCTCGACCCGGGAAACACCCGTGGCCGCGACGAGCTCCGGGGGGCCTTCCGGAGCTTCCAAGCCGGCTATGACCAGCCCGAAACGCCCGGGAAAAAGATTCCGCGCAAGCTGGTGCGGAAGCCTCCTAAGGTAATTTTTAATCTTTACCTTGGACAATTGTTTTGCTGTAGTGATTGCTTTTTTAAGTTTCTTCGTCCATCATTTGCAGCGTTCCCAAGAAGAGGAGTGAGGCTCCACCCTCAGCCACAGCAACTGAAGCTGTGAGGGCAGAAGCTTCTGCTCCTGTCCCAGTGCCGCCCCAAGTGGTGGCTGAAGCTGCGACAGCTCTGGCGCCGGCTGTCGTGGTCATGGACCTCGACTCATCCCCAGAAGCTCTCGTGGTAGCGTCGGACCACGGGAGAGAAGATGCGCCAGCGGCACCTGTCCCGGAGGTTGAAGCTCCAGGTCCTGGTGCTGAAATGACGGAAGTTTCGGCTGTTGAGCCGGAGGAAGCAGTAATTCCGGCCTCTGAGCCGGAAATTGTCGAAGCCCTGGTGGTTGAGCTGGAGGTGATTGAAGCCCCGACCTGCGTGCCGGAAGCTGAGGAAGTTCCAGCAGTTGGGCCGGCTACCTCCGAAGCATCGGCCGCAGAGCCGGTCATTGTTGAAGCTCCGGCCGCAGGGCCGGTCGATGTTGAAGATCTTTCGGCCCCCGAGCCGGTTGTTGAAGAGGTGACGGAGCTCGAGCCCCCATCAGAGGAGGTGCCAAGGCCGGAGCCAGCAGCGGTTCCTGCTCCAGAAGTGACGACGTCGGAGGTACCTGCGGCCGAGCCGGAGTACCCAAGCGAAGTCGCTGGCCCCCTGCCCGAGGGGGTGAACGAAGACCTGGTGGTGGGGCCTTCCTCGATAGCGACTGAGGCCATCCCGGAGGACAGCCCTAGTGCCATGGAGACTCAGGGAACCACTCTTGTGGAGTGGGACCCAATTTTTGTATCTGAAAACCCGTTGGAACCAGTGGAGGAGACCCCAGCAGGTCCGGAACCTATCCAGTTGTCACTGTCTATTGACAACGCATGTTCCAGTCTGCGTCAAGTCCAACTGGCCTTCTTCCACGACAGCAAGGCTCTTTAAGAGGAGCGCCAAACCCTTAGGCGGTGGCGTAATCAGTTCTACTTCGAGACCAAGCTGGCGCAGTCGAGGCTAGCGGATGACAAAGAGTGGATCAAGCGGGAGAAGATCCGCCTGGAGTACTGGGGCAAATTACTGGATGACAGGGAGAGTTTGACTCGCGCCCTCGACGCTCAATCCCGGGAGATCTACGATCGGGCCAAAGCAGCCAATAGCGCGGCCGATGAACACCACGAAAGGCTTGAGGCCATTAACACTACACTCATCAAGCGCCGGGAGGAACTTGAGGAGAGGGAGAAATGGCTCGAGGATGAAGAGCAGAAACTCCTAGAGCTGCGGGATGACGTCCTGAGGAGGGAGGAGGAGCTCGCTGAGAAGGTGGCTCTGGCTGACAAGGGCCTCAAGGAGCGCGCCAAAAAATTGGAAGAGCGCTGCCATGAGGAAGAGGAGAAGGCCTGGGTGCGAGGGCTGGAACTCTACGAACAAGAGTGTGCCCTTACTGCCAGGGAGAAGAAAGTGAGGGGTAGAGAGTAGGACCTGGTCGACCGCCGGAACAAGATCCACCTCCGGGAGGAGGAGCTCGGAAAACTCGAAAAGCGGGCTGCTGAGAAGATTCAGCAAAACGCCAAAGAAGTTGAGCGCCTCGGCCGTGAGAATTCCGAACTGATGGCGGCCAGAAGATCCCTGGAAGAAATGAAGGGCTTGAGGACTGCGAACTCCCTACAAATTTGGGAGTTCCTGGGCAAGGCCAACGACTCGCTGACACCGATGGGTTTCAGCCTCGTGCGCCCGGATGATCCGGAGCCGGAGCCGGACCTAGCGCTGCAGGCATTGAGCTCGGCAGGCAGCAAGATCTCCAAGGTGGGTGATGTCATCGCGGACCAATTGGAGGTTGAAGGGTAATCCCTAGCGAAGAACGTCGCGGAGTACGTGCTGGCGTGCTACACCAGTCGGAACTCCCAATTTCCTCTGGACCCGGTGCTTGAAGGTCCCGTCGAAGGAGAAGGCAAAGCTACCCGAGCCAACGTATCGGAGGTTGCCCAGAAGGTCACCCAATTCTTCCATAGGGTCTAGGATCATCTCTGTAGTTCTCACTTGTACTTTCTCTTCTTCCTCCTCAATTTTGTAATCCCTTGTTTCCAGATATAATCCCTTGTCTCCAGATAAATGAAATCCCCAAGATTTTGTGAATTTCACTTTTTGTCTTCAACACTTTTGTCTTCACTTGGCCCCCTGGTAGATGTACACAATTTGATTGTGAACATGTACCAAGAGGATATTACGTTTTGTTGAAGACTCATTTGCTCCGAACTTATAGAATTTAGGCCCGAAGTCTTCGATAGTGAAGGCCCCCTGAGGTTGTCCGAGCTTAGAAGCCCCGGAATTGTCTATCGCCGGAGCTTAGTAGCTCCGGCAATAGTCTCTATCAACGCATAGAGCATCGATAGTTAGTCCTCCGGGGTGTCGGAGCTTAGTAGCTCCGGCAGTGACCTTTGCCAACACTTGGTTTGTTGGCAGCAGACTCCGTTTGTGGGGTCTTCTCACCATCTTTTATTCAGCATCGACGGCTGGCCCCCCTAGCTTTACCGGAGCTTGATTACTCCGGTGATGCTCGTTTTCAATGCGTAACATCGATTACAAACCACCTAGGGGAGTCAGAGCTTTGTTAGCTCCGGCTTTTCTCCATCAACGTGTATTTTATTTTTCTTGCACACTGAAGTCAAGAAAAATAGTAAAATTTGTTTCTCGTCTATAACTTTGTCGCGGCTTACGATTCTCAAGAAAGTTTTAGGTCAAACGCGATTCTAGACACAATCGAATGCATTGCCTTTTCTTCCGGATTCAATTGTATTTTGACTCGCCTTACTTCGGCCTGCCGGGATGTAGGTAGAGTGGCGTACTTAGGGTGCTTGACCAGGCTAAGTCGATAGCACACTCCAGCCCTAGATTGGCTTGGCGGCTTTCAGGCGAGTTAGCCAGGAACAATATTTGAATCCAAAAGAATTGACAATACAACTCGTATTGTATATAAACCGGTCGAACTAAAATTTCTTAAGAACTGCACGTCTTCGTTATAGACAAGAAAGAGAAAAATAAAAAATGTTGAGCCTGTACAAAATAAATGCACGTGGAGTCTGTTTCACATGAAGATGTCTTTCATTATAGGTCCGGGGTACAGGGGAAATAAGTACACTCTTAGGGTACAAAACCAGGCTAAGTGTGTTTCATTTCTCGTTTGACCCAGGGTAGCTAGCCACACTTTTAGTTCGGAGACTGTGACAAGTGTTGCATGAACTTTGCAGATCTTTCGGGAAAGGTCTGGCTGCTCTCCCGGAGGAACTACCCGACTCTGTACAATGACTCTATAACATACATCTCAAGTTACTCAAGACTCACCTCCGTGGTATTAAGTGTAGAACATACGGAGGTGCTCGATGTTCCAAGGATTTGGGAGAGGTGTCCCATCCTCGGTAGACAAGCGAACGCTTCCGGGTCGGGATACTTTAATCACTCGGAAGGGTCCCTCCCAGCCGGGGGAGAGTTTGTTTAACCCTTCTCTGGATTGTATTCTCCGAAGCACCAGGTCGCCTTCCTCGAGCTGTCGGTTGTGTACATGCCGCTGATGATAACGCCGTAGGGCTTGGCGATATCGGGCATTTCGAACAGCTGCTTGGCACCTTCCCTCCTTAAGGAGGTCTAGGTCTTCACGCCGGAGCTGGTCCTGCGCGGCTTCGTCGAAGGTCCGGACCCGGAGTGAACCCAAGGTGATTTCCGGAGGAAGGATTGCTTCAGCTCCGTACACCAGAAATAAGGGTGTCTCTCCAATTGACCGGTTTGAAGATGTCCTGTTGGCCCATAAAGTGGGCGGAAGCTCTTCGATCCAGTTGGCTCCATGTTTTTTCAAGCGCTCATAGGTGCGCGTTTTGAGTCCTTTAAGGATTTCAGCATTTGCTCTCTCGGCTTGGCCATTGCTGGCTGGGTGAGCTACAGAGGCGTAGCAAACTTGAATGCCGAGGTCTTCGCAATATCCTTGAAATGCAGAGCTTGTGAATTGGGTCCCATTATCAGTGATGATTTTGTTTGGGACTCCATATCTGCATACAATGGACTGCAAAAAGTTGATAGCAGATTACTTGTTGATTGTCACAACTGGAGTTGCTTCCGGCCACTTGGTGAACTTATCAATGGCGACGTACAGGAACTTGTAACCTCTGACGGCTCTTGGGAAAGGTCCCAAGATGTCCATCCCCCACACAGCGAAAGGCCATGTAGGAGGTATCATTTGTAGGGGCTGAGCCGGTGTGTGAATTTGCTTTGCATGAAATTTACATGCTTCACATTTCTTCACCAGCTCAGTTGCATCCTGGAGTGCTGTAGGCCAGTAGAAGCCATGCTGAAAGGCTTTACCGACCAGCGTGCGGGAAGACGCGTGGTTCCCCCACTCGCCTCCATGGATTTCTGCGAGGAGCTCGCAACCTTCTTCCCTTGTGATGCACCGCATTAGGATGCCGTTGGCACCGCGCCGGTAGAGATCCCCTTCTACCAGTGTGTATCTTTTAGCCAATCTGACTATCCGGTCAGCGGATACATCATCGTCAGGAAGGATGTTGTCTTTCAAGTAGTTCCGGATCTCTGAGATCCATGCATCAGAACTAACTTGAGCATTTGAGTCTTGCGTGCTGGGTTGCTCGGAGCTTCCGGCAGCACCTACGACCCTTGATGGCTGCCATGGTAACAGGGCCATCGGGACCGTCAGCTTCGGGATGCTGATCTTGCCCCTTTCGCTCAGTTCGGCAGGCTGAGCTGTTGGCTTTGACAACCTCCAGACAAAAATTCCGTCAGGAGCCGGAGCTCCAGTTGACGCTTTCGTCGAGAGTTCGTCAGCTTCAGCGTTATGAGCACGCTGGACATGGTGGAGATCTAGGACTTCGAAGTCCTTATGAAGCCTCTGGACTTCAAGGAGGTAAGCAGCTAACTGGAGATTATTGCAGGAACATTCACCCATCACCTGATTAATGATGAGCTGCGAATCTCCCTTGACCAGCAGTTGCTCGACACCATATGACAGTGCCATCTTTAGTCCGTAGATGAGTGCTTCGTACTCTGCCATGTTGTTGGTCGCCTTGAAGTCAAGGTGCACCATGTATTTCACCTTCTCCCCGGTCGGTGCAAGGAGAAGGATTCCAGCTCCGGCCCCCTGCTTCTGCATGGAGCCGTCAAAGTAGAGGGTCCAGTGAGGCTCGGTGAAGGCTGGAGCTTGATGCTCCGTCTTCTGCTCACTGGGGCCCCCAGGGTTTGATGGAGAGGGAGTCCATTCTGCCACAAAATCTGCCAATGCTTGACTCTTGTCTGCTTGCCTTGAAATAAATTCAAGATCAAATTCAGCCAATTCCGCTGCCCACTTTGCAATATTCCCAGTTGAATTGGGATTATGCAAAATTGCTCGAAGTGGGTAAGAGGTCACCACTGAGACTTTGTGAGCTTGGAAGTAATGGCGAAGCTTCCTGGAGGCAATAAGAACTGCATAGAGCAGCTTATGCACCTCTAGGTATCGAGTCTTGGCATCATGTAGTACTTTGCTAATGAAGTACACTGGGCGCTGAATGGTCCGGACCCTCCCGGAGGGGTCCGAAGCTTCCTCTTCACTGACCCAGATCCTCTCGGAGGAATCCGGATTTTCTTCGGGGACCTCCGGGTCCTGGCTGGAGGAACCCGGGGCTTCTTCAGAAGCGACCTGGACCCTCCCGGAGGGGTCTGGGTCTCCTGAAGTAACTTCTTGTGGATTCGAGTTTGGGAGCTGGGACCCAGACTCGCTTTCAGGTACCTCCGGACCCTCCTGAAGGGGTCTGGATTCCTGAGTATGAGGTAGCTCTGGTCTCTCCGCAACCAGAACCATACTGACAACTTCGTCAGTTGCTGAAATGTAAAGCAACAAAGGCTCACCAGGGTTCGGAGCTACCAGAATTGGTAGGGTGGTGAGGAACTGTTTCAGCTCCTGGAATGCCTTCTCTGCTTCTTCGGACCATTGAAATGGTCTGAACTTCCTCAATAACTTGAAGAAGGGGAGTGCCCGTTCCGCCAGTCTTGAAATGAACCGGCTGAGGGCTGCTAGACATCCAGTCAACTTTTGGAAGTCTTTGATGCGGGTTGGTGGCCGCATGTCTTTAATGGCCTTAATCTTCGCCGGATTATCTTCTATGCCCTGGTGACTTACCAGGAAACCAAGAAGTTTTCCAGAGCTAACCCCGAAGACACACTTGTCTGGGTTTAGCTTTGTACGGGTGGCCCGCAGCTTATCGAAGACAGCCTGCAAGGTGTCAAGGAGTGAATCCTTGTCCCTGACCTTGACCACGATGTCATCGACGTACACTTCCACTATGTCTCTAATGAGTTCTTCAAAAGTTTTGTACATAGCTCGTACAAAAGTTGAAGCTGCATTCTTGAGACCAAAGGGCATGACAGTATAACAGTACAATCCATCTACCGTGATGAATGAGGTATGCTCTTCATCTTCCCTAGACATCATGATTTGATGATACCCGGAATATGCGTCTAGGAAACACAGTAATTCACACCCGGAGGTGGAATCCACTATCTGATCTATTCTAGGTAGTGGGAATGGATCTTTTGGACATGCCTTATTCAGTGTGGTGTAGTCGATGCACATCCGAAGCTTCCCGCCGGCCTTGGGCACAACGACTGGATTTGCCAGCCATTTTGGATGGAAGACTTCTCGGATGAATCCAGCTTCGAATAACTTCTTCACTTCTTGTCGGGTGAAGTTTTGTCGCTCTACGGATTGCTTCTGAGGCTTCTGATGCACAGGCCGGGCATCGGGGTAGATCTTCAGATCGTGCTCAATCACTTCCCTGGGGATCCCAGGCATTTGTGACGGTTGCTAAGCAAACACGTCGACGTTAGCCCGGAGGAAAGTGATGAGCACAAGTTCCTATTTTTCGTTCAATCCCCCCGATGTACGGGTGGTCTGAGCGGCATCGGAACCAATTTGGACGACTTTGACGGGAATGTCGGTGTCGCCGCTTGGCTGCACACGAGGTGCAGAAGTCGAGCCTCGTTGACGAATGCTCGGGGGTTTTGGAGCTTGCTCCTGTCTGGAGTCCTCCTCTTGCGCCGTGGTGAGTGCATGGAGTTCTTCCAGAGCAGTTACTCCGGCAGTACGATCTCTGCGGATCCGAAGAACGTCTACTGGCGTTAGCATCTTCAACACCAGATAACCATAATGGGCAGTTGCCATGAATTTGTACAGGGCAGGCCTACCCAAGATGGCATTGAAGGGTAAGTTGATCTGAGTGACGTCGAAGACCAACTTCTCGGTGCGGTACTTCTCTCGTGTCCCGAAGGTAACGGGGAGAGTAATAGCTCCGAGTGGGGTAATGGCCCCCCAGACCTACTCCGGAGAAAGGTCGAGAGGGGTGGAGATCCGAAGGTCGGAGTTGAAGCTTAGTAAAAGCTTCGAAGGTTATGAGGTTAAGCCCCGAACCTCCGTCTACCATGACGTGGTGGAGATGGATGTTGTTGATGGTAGGAGATACCATCAAAGGTAAATGTCCTGCTCCAACCATGCTCCGAGGGCAGTCCGAAGCATCAAAAGTGATGGCTGTGTCCATCCACTTCCGATGAGGTTCTGGCCTGACTGTAGGAGCTACAACGACCATATCCTGACGCATAGTCTTGATGACGCGGCGGGAGGTGATGTCCCATGATCCAGCAAAAATGGTGTTCATGGTCTTTCGACGCTCGTTATCAGAGACGTCAGAATCATTGTCGACGGAGGTGTAAACGGCCTTCATGACCTTTTTGGGATCCTGAAATCCTAACTCCTCTTCAGTCGGAGCTTTGTCGACTTTTTGCTTTCCTTCCCTCTGTCGGAAAGGAGATTCTTCCCGGCGCTTGTTGTAGCACTCGACAAGATTTTGGACCTCCCGGCAGTCTTCCAAACTGTGGCTGCCCGTTTTGTGAATGGGACACCACACTTTGGGTTTGCCACCGTCTTCAGAAGACGGTCGAGGTCGCTTCTCGGGGCGTGGCCCCCGGCCACCCGGAGTTGCAACAGCTGCAACGTTGGATGTGCCGGCCGATGGCTTCTTCTTGCCGTTGGTCTTCTTTTTCTTCTTGCCACCCCCGGAGGTAGCAGCTTCTTCTTTGGAGGATTTCTTGTGACCCTCCGGGGTTGGTTTGGAGTGCATCTCACGGCCCTCCGCAGCTCTGGCACATTTGTCAGCCAAGCTGAAGAGTTTCGTAACACTGGTGATCTCCTTGATCGCTAGTTTCTCCAACATCTTCTTGTCCCGTACACCCTGTCTGAATGCCACAATGACAGAGGCGCTAGAGATAGAAGGAATAGTATTTCGTACCTAAGAGAACCTCTGGATGAATGATCGCAGGGATTCTCCCCCTTTTTGCACGACTGCAAAAAGGTCCAGTTCAGTGCCTGGTAGGGTGTATGAACTCCCGAAGTTGGCGGTGAACTGCCGGCACAGCTCCTCCCAACTGTTGATAGAGTTGGGTGGAAGGCTCATAAACCAGGACCTGGCGGTCCCAGTTAAGGCCACTGGAAAATAATTGGCCATCACAGCCTCGTTTCCTCCAGCTGCCAAGATTGCAGTGGAGTAGATCTGAAGAAATTCGGTGGGATTGACAGTCCTGTCGAATTTTTCCAGCAGGTGAGGCCGAAACTTCTGTGGCCACCTGACCATACACAAATGCATGGCCAGGGCTGAACAGCCTCCTCCCACTCCTTCAGGAGCAGAAAGGTCCTGAGCTTCCCGTCTTTCATGAGCACGCTCAATATGGACTCGGCCGTCCTGCTGGCGGTATCAGCGATCAAGCTCCGCCCAGAGGTCATGAGTCGAAAGCCTGGATACCGTGTGAGTGTGTCGTGCCCCGGAGGGCAATGACGTCACTTGTTGTGACGCAGCACGTCTCCTGCTATTGGAAACGTGCAGACCAAGTCTACCAGACAAAGTCCGCCGGTGCGACGGGGCTCGTCCTGAAGGAGGAGGACCCTGGTTGCTGAGGCGTTCGGCTGCTGCTGCAACCAAATGCTCCACATCGGCCCTCCACTGCTCCAGTGCATCCTGGGATGCATCCGGAGGTGGTGGGCGTTGGAGAAGAGCACGCGCTGCATGGAGCGCGTGTTCCGGGTTGTCATGATTTGCCGACGCAGTGATTGACGCCGACGCACCATCGCGTTGCCCAGCTTGATTTGCTGGTCAAGGCGGTGGTGGTGGGAGTGTGACTCCTGCTGGTGCTGAGGCTCCTGCTGGTGGCTGCATATTGGAGGGATTGCCCCCAACAGCCTGAGCAGCAGGTTGACCGTTGGATGATCCAGCAGCTGAGTTCACCATTCTCAAAATCTCAGGCGCCCCTACTTGGCACGCCAACTGTCGGTGGTTTGGAACCGGCAGATCTCCCGACACTACTAAAGTGTTAGAGGAGTTTGATGTTCGGTGTGGGCGCGCGGAGATTCGTGAAGGCGAATAGTAAATGACGCAGGAAACACAGGAGTTTAAGTGGTTCGGGCCGCCTAAGCGTAATACCCTACTCCACGGGTGTGTTGGTGTTGTATTAGCTGTATGACCTTGTGTTGAGCGTCTATGTCGCGTGTGTTGCGTCACTCAACGTGTAGAGTCCGACGTCGGCCTGTCCTTTTATAGTACAAGGGCAGGCCGTTACAAGTTAGCCTGGCCCGACATGTGGCCCCGACGGTTACTAGTATTGATGTTCATTCAACAAGTTTAATTGCCCTTAATGACCAGGTAATGGGATGTGACAGCACCGTTACTGGTAATTAAGGTCATCCGACCGTGTGTCATTAATATGGTATTAATGACACTTAATCGGGTCTTGAAGTCCTTGATTCTCCTTTGAAGATCCGGAGCCGTTATGAAGTCTTCCGGAGGTCAGAGGCTGAAGCTCCGACGGGTGGACACGTGGCAGCTCCGGAGCATACTGTGGGAAACAGGAAGCTCCGGAGCTACCTGACACGTGTCAGGTCCAGAGCTTCTCTCGGTCTGGGGTTAAGTCCGGAGGTGCCATTTCGGTACATGGCCCGGAGCTTCCCCTTGTGGGCGGTAGCTCCGGTTTGATAGTACACGTGGCGACCCTGAGATTAACCATGTTGGAGAAGCGGGTCTGGTTACATCTGACATGTGGGCCTCCGAAGATCTTCAAATCAAGTGCGTGATTTTTCCTTGATATCTTTGTAATCTCAAGGGGTGTACGGTTTCCAAGGTACCGACATACGTGATCAAATACGAACACCGACTGCTGCCAACATCTTGCCAACAACGATTGTGGCGATGTCTCATATAGCTTGATCCGGCACGATGCAGGAGCCTCCACGGATCCAACATGATGGCCACATCGAGCTCTGCCGCTCGCGCAGCTCGTCGGAGAGCTCCACGCCAGTGCCGAGCGTGACCATCTTCACTTGCGTCTGCCAGCTACCTTTGATCAGGCACACAAAACTTGAACTTGGGCACATGGCCCCAGACGAGCACCGCGCCTCGCGTAGGAGGGTGCCACCGTACGGCGCTCCTAGCACAACCCAGTGACCCGATGAGGCGGTGGTGACGTGGATGCATGGGAAGACAATGTCGGGGCTACAACACAATGCAAGTGCGGGAGCACGGCATGTTGTCGATGATGCTGATTCCAAGCCAGGTTCTATGCATGCGGCAGAGATGCGTTGTGAGATAAGTTCAGACTGGGAATACCCATACTAAGTGGAAGTATATGGAGCAAGGCAATGACTACAATGAAATCAGAATTTTGATGCAACCGTGCAATCAAGCATTCACAACCATTGAATCTGCACAATTGTTGTATGTTTTTATTTAACCCTTTCCACCAGGTGGAGAGATGATGAAGAGGGTTAAATAAAAGGACCTATTGTGAGTTCGCCCTTAGTTTGAAAGTTAATTGTGAATTTACCTTCCAAATTGAGAGTTTATAAATTTATCTCTGTTTTTTTTAAACGAAAGCAAAGTATACCCTTATTCCATTAGTGGGTGTTAACGGTGTTAAAGATGACAAAGAAAAAACTAAAATACCTTTGTGATTTTACTCCTACGTTAATTTATATTTGTGATTTTATCCCTATTTTAGTATTCTAAGATTTTGACCGTATTATAACAATATTTTTAAACTATTTCAACAATATTTTGAAAATATTTTCGAATTACTTACACAAAGTTTTAGAATTATTTATACAACATTTCATCTTGATGATATAATATTTTCAACATTATTTACTCAACATTTCAGCATTATTTACATAATCCATTGCACTTAGGGTCTATTTGGATGATGGTTAACTTGTCTAAGCCTAAGCTTAGCCACTTGCCACACTTATGGTGCACCTAAGCTAACTAATGTTAGCATGTGTTTGGTTTGCTACCATAACCTAAGCTTAGGCGCGTCTAAAAAAGTGTGGCATATGTTTGGCTTGTTACCACGATTAAGTCTAAGCAAGTGTCTAAGCTTAGACGGTCAATTCAAGCGCCACAATTGAGGCAATTTTTTTAGGCAATAGAAGCAAAAGTTGCCTAACTTCTGTGGCACGCCTAACCTTAGTCAACAACCAAACACCCGCCTAAAACAGTGTGGCATGCCTAACATTAGGCTTAAGCAAGTTAGGCATTGAACGAAACAGACCCTTAGCGTGGATGTCTGTCCAAACTCCACAACACGGCCAGGATCGTCGTCGAATGGTAAGGAAGAATTGTAGTGTTTCGACGACAGAGCAGTTACGCATCAGCTAGCTACCGTGTGGTTGTTGGGACAATTTAACTCTTACTGCGTCCGATGATGCTTTCTTCTCGATATTTTTATTTTAGCATATATTTTTAATAATTTAATAATAATAGCTAATAAAAAATTTATTTTTCAAATCTAGCCACCTAATCACATATTAGAATGGTGAGTCGTCATTCCAAATCGTGACTGCTGATGTGGCAGCACATGTGGCTGCTATGTCAGCCGAATCAACCAGCATGACTGCCACGTCAGGCACGTGTCGCACTTCTAAATGGCGAGTCGTCAACGTGTCACACTTCTAAATGGCGAGTCGTCAACGAGGATTGTCCGGTGATGCTTCCTTCTCGATTTTTTAGCATATATTTTTTAATAATTTAATAATAATAGGTGATAAAAAATTATTTTTCAAATCTAGCCACCTAATCGCATATTAGAATGGTGAGTCGTCATTTCGAATCGCGACTGCTGACGTGGCAGCACATGTGGCTGCTATGTCAGCCGAATCAGCCCGCATGGCTGCCACATCAGCCACGTGTCACACTTCTAAATGGCGAGTCACGAGGATCGCAAAAGGTGACGTGGCAGCCATGTTAGCCCGACACATGAGCCAACAACCAAAAATACTCTAAAAATGTGTGCTGCAATTGAGGTTTGAACCTACAACTTCAAAGATTACACAAATTGCTTAAACCACTTGAGCTATATACCTTTTGTGATGAGAGTTAGTTAGATATTTATTTAACCTAACATTAAATTTGAAATATGAACTTCTGAACTTGTAACTTCAAATTGAAATTTAAACAAATTTTAAATTTTGAATTTCTTTTTTCTTTCATATCTGAAATATCAAATTTTAGGTTGATCAAAATTTGAATTTTCTTTCATATCTGGCGTTTTTTTTGACACGGAAAAGCCTTCCACTTCCATTTCATTCCGAAACGGAGATCATAGTTTGTTACAGAACCCAGTCAATCAGCACCTCACTTGCTAGGCTGACAGATAGTTTTGTACGGTGTATCCAAAAGAACTCCCGCTTAAATTATTTCACCAACCTACCACATCACCATCCACACAAGAGCTAAATGTCCACAAAACTTTTATAAAGTTCCAACAGAAGGTAAAAGAAACTACAATGCAACTTAAAGCTAGTTATAATAATAGAAAGTCTTGCTTTCTTCCAGCTTTTTTCCCACTGTCCTCCCCCTGCATGGTCTTCCATATCAGATAATCACTTCAACAAGGTCCCCCGTACCCTCTTCCGGTTCCAGCTTCTCCGCTTCATCGGTCACCATCGCCGCATTGCCTGTAGCAGGTAGGAGAGAGTACTTGTTCAGTTTTTTCATCACATTGACAGCTGCTTTTAGCAGGGACTCCGCGCCATCCTTGATGATCTGGACCATACCAATAGGATATAAACCTGTCCAGTAATTCATTAGAGATACAACATTAAAAATTATATCACAGAGATGATGAAGACACTTGTTTTTAAAGGTCTCTTTATTTCTAATTTCCCAAGTTGCCCAGCAAATCGCTGCTAAACCAAAAGTATACACATCGCTCCCACCTGGTAAAACTTGATTGATCCAAGCCCAGTATTGCTCCACATTTGTCGGTCTAGTCTTGAACCAAATCACATAGCTAGAATATCCCATACTACTTTCAGCACCTCACATTCAAAGAGCAAATGATTAACTGTTTCCAATTGATCGCAAAAGCTACATGAAGCATCTCCAGACCAATTCCTTTTCAACATGTTATCACGAGTAACAATGGCATTATGTTCGACTAACCACAAGAAAAACTTTATCTTTGGGGGAATTTTAGCTTTCCAGATTCTATTGTAATTATAACCCACATCAGTAATGGTTAATCTACAGTATGCAGAATCAACAGAAAAGATACCCGATTTATTCCATTTCCATCTAGGTTTGTCTTTGTCTGACAACAACACAGTCCTCTGCAAACATCCAAATAATTTGCGCCACTGACCAAGTAAAAAACTAGGTTAGGCTGGTCTGAACTCAATACACCAGTTTCTAGCTGCGTATTGAGCTATAAACCACTTTTTTCAGAGCAAAAGTACTACAACAAGTTATACTTAGACACCGAAGGTTCAGGGGTCTGTCAAGGGTCTAACCAGAAACTGACTAATTTTCCATCCCCCACAACATATTGGCTCCCCTTGATATAAAGACCTCTTACTTTTAGTAAGTCGGCCCATATCAGAGAATCATTCATCCTATGCTTAATCAAACAAATAGGTTTCTCTTTAATATATTTCTTGTGTATGATTTCTTGCCAGAGACCCTCTTTCCGTTCTAATTTCCACACCACCTCATAAGCAAGCTAATGTTCATCTTATAAAGATCCTTGATCCTCAAACCTCCCTTTTTTACTTTTACAAACTATTCCCCATTTAATCATGTGGTACTTCTTTTTCTCCTGACCATCTTGCCAAAAAAATTTCTTCTATGTAAATCTATTCTTTCAATAACAGTTTTAGGGATAAAAAACATAGACATGTGATAGACTGGAATACTAGACATACTAGAGTTAAGCAGCACTATTCTTCTAGCTATAGACAAAGAATTCCCTTTCCACATATCAAGTTTTTTTTGTAGATTTAATCTTCATATTTTTTTTTCAGTCATAACAGAAAAGTCTAGAAACAGAGACATATACTCCTAGATATCGAATAGGAAAATTACCCATTTGACAATTAAAAATATCAGCAAACATCTCTATATTATCCTCTTCACCCCAACACCTAAGATTTCATTTTTATAATAGTTAATCCTCAGCCCAGAGGTATGCTCATAGAGGGAAAGAAGAAGTTTCATGTTCAAGGCATGTTCTACACTGCTCTTCAAACAAATAATGGTATCATCAGCATATTGCAGAATGACCACCCCTCTCGGGATCAGATTATCAGCTAAATCGACTATCATACCATTCTCTTGGGCTCTAATCACCATTTTGGAGAGACAATCAACAACAAAATTGAACATCAAAGGGGAGAGAGGATCTCCTTGACAAACACCTCTATAGCTCATAAAATGGGGGCCAATACTATTATTCATTTTCACACGAAGTGTACCATTTTCTACAACCATCCTCATCCAAGCACACCAAGTGCGGTTAAAGCCCCTGGTCAGCAAGCATTTAAACAGAAAACTCCAGTGTACCCTGTCATAGGCTTTTTCAAAATGCAATTTGAGCACAATCCTTTTTTCTTTTTGATTTCATGCAAGGCCTCATGAAGAACTAAGATTCCATTCATTATGTTCCTACCAGGGATAAATGCTGATTGAACTTCATTAAAAAGTCTGTCTGCAACTGCTTCTAGCCTTAGAGTCAGCACTTTAGTTATAATTTTGTTCATGAAGTTCAAAAGGCACATAGGTCTTATTGTTTGATTTTTTCAGCATCTTTGGTTTTCGGTATAAGAGTTATAATACCATAATTAATTCTCTGTACCTCCAAATTGGTGTTATAAAAGTCCTGGAAAATCTCCAAAAGGTCAGTTTTTATTGTGTCCCAACAACTTTGATAGAATTCAATAGGGATAGAGTCAGGTCCAGGAGCTTTCTTCTTTTCCGTTTGAAAAATTTATTGTTTCACCTATTTCTTCTCAAAGGGTTTAGTTAAGTTTGTATTTTCCTCCTCCTGGACCAATTCATCTGCTCCCCAAAGTGAAGAATCCACATCTATAGTTTTCTCTTCTGGTTTCCCAAAGAGGGTTTTATAGTAATTTGTTGCATTTTTAAAAAGATTTTCACTTCCCTTAATCATAGCATCATTATCATCTTTTAGCCAGAAAATTGTGTTTTTCTTCTTTTTTCCATTTTGCGATTTTATGATAGTATTCAATATTATTATCCCCTTTAAGTAACCAGTTTTCATGGCTTCTTTTAAGCCAATATAATTCGTCATCCTCTAAAATCTGATACAACTCAGTTTGTAGGCTAACTTTTTCCACTTTTAAATGCACATTCAGTAAACCTAACTCTTCCTTTATCTCAATATTCTGAAGCTTATTTAAGATTTCTTTCTTTCATTTCTTAGTTTTTTCAACTTCATTAAAGTTCCATCCCTTAAAGAATTTCTTAAATTTGTTTAACTCGAAAACAAATCTATCAAGAGCTTTGGCGTCTGTCGATACCCTGCGTACCGTATACCCCTTGGGACTGCAAAAAGACTAAAGGAACTTCACCTATCTGAGTTGAAGACCTCCGAAGGACCTACGTTTCATACGAGATCGGACCTGCCTCCCTTCTATGGTTAGTACATGTGCTGCCACGTATATCCTACAACCAAAGCTACATCCCACACATGGGAAAGCTCCGGGCTAAATACCTGTGCGGCACCTCCGGACCTAACCCCCGACAGAGGGAAGCTCCAGTCCTGACACGTGTATAACAGCACCGGACCTACCCGTCCCAGACGGTAAGCTCCGGAGCTGCCACGTGTCTAACCACAGGACCTTCAACTTCAACAAGCACACTGGTGGACCCCCAACGGCTCGGACCTTCAAGGGGCAATTAAAGACTTCAAGACCCGATTAAGTGTCATTAATACCATCTTAACGACACATGATCGGAGGGCCCTTAATACCAGTAACGACACTATCAAGGCGCGTTACCACTCTATTAAGGGTAATTAAGCTCATTAATTGTGTATTAAGCATCAGTAACCGCCAGGGCCACATGTCGGGCCAAGCTAACAATATAACGATCAATCCTTGTACTATAAAAGGACTGGTCGAGCGATACACGGGAGAACCTCTGGGCTCGAAGACTCCTGCAGACTCGACTCTAACACACGCACACCCTCAAGCGCTCAGATGCTCAATACAACATCTACACACCCCGTGGAATAGGGTATTACGCTTAGGCAACCCGAACCACATAAATCCTCGTGTCAGCTTGCCATCGTTTTCTGAATCTCCGCGCGCCCAATACCGAACTACAAACTCCGCGGGCTACCAACATTAGTACCGGGAGAATTGCCGGAACCAGACTCCGACAGTTGGCGCGCCAGGTAGGGGCGCCCGAGATTCAAACATGGTAGACTTTGCTGCTGGATCTTCCAATGGCAACCCTGCTGTGCAACCTGCTGGAGGCAATCCCTCCAACATGCAGCAGCTAGCAGGTGTTGTGGCTCCAGCAAGAGTCATGCCACCGCCGTCACCGTCCGCACCGGCGAATCAAGCTGGACAGCGAGATGGGGCGTCTACGTCAGCCACAGCATCGGCGAACAACAACCCTGAACACACGCTCCATGCTGCGCGTGCTCTTCTCTAGTGTCCACCGCCTCCAGGAGCATCCTAGGTGTGCAATGGAGCAATGGAGAGCTGATGTGGAACATTTGGTTGCAGCAACAGCCGATCGCATCAACAACCAAGGTCCTCCCCTCTCGGGGCGGGCCCCATCGCAGTATCGGACCGTGTCGGGTAGACTTGGTCCGCACGCTTCACAACATAGGAGGCGTGCTGTGTCTCAACAGGCGACATCGCTGCCTTTTGGGGCGCGATGTACCCATACGGTAATCAGGCTTTCAACTCACAACCTCCAGGCGGAGCTTGATCGCCGTTACTATCAACAGGACGACCGCGTTCATATTGAGCAAGCTCGCGAGAGGCGAGAGACTCGGGACATTCCTGCTCCTGAGGGAGTAGGAGGAGGCTGTTTTGCCCTAGCCATGCACCTACGCATGGTCATATGGCCGCAGAAGTTCCGGCCTCAACTGCCGTAGAAATTTGACGAGACTGTCAATCCTGCTAAGTTTCTCCAAATCTACTCCACTGCAATCCTTGCGGCTGGAGGCAATGAGGCCGTGATGGCCAATTATTTTCCCGTGACTTTGACTGGGACCGCCAGGTCCTGGTTCATGAGCCTTCCGCCCGACTCCATCAACAGTTGGGCGGAACTGTGCCAACACCGTTAATTTCGGGAGTTCGTACACCCGACCAGACACTGAACTGGACCTTTTTGCTATCAAGCAGAAGGGAGGAGAGTCCCTGCGATCCTTCATCCAGAGGTTCTCCCAGGTACGAAACACCATACCTTCTATCTTAAGTGCTTCTGTTATTGTGGCATTTATACAGGGCGTACGAGACAAGAAGATGCTGGAGAAGCTGGCGACCAAGGAAGTCACCAGCGTCACGAAACTCTTTAGCTTGGCAGACAAGAGCGCCAAAGCTACGGAGGGCCGTGAAATGCATTCCCAACCACCTCCGGAGGACAACAAAAAGTCCTCCAAGGGTGAAGCCACTACCTCCGGGAGTGGCAAGAAGAAGAAGAAGTCCACTGGCAAGAAGAAGCCATCGGCCGACACACCTACAGTCGTTGCTGCCGCAGATCCGGGTGGTCGGGGGCCGCGCCCCGAGAAACGACCTTGGCCGTTGTCTAAAGACACATGCAGCTCCAAGATGTGGTGCCCTATACACAAGATGAACAACCACAACCTAGAAGGCTGTCGATAGGTCCAGAACCTTGCCGAGCGCTACAACAAGCGCCGGGAAGAAGTTCCTTTCCGTCAAAGGGAAGGAAAACAAAAAGTCGCCGAAGCTCCGTCTGAAGAGGAGTTAGGCTTTCATGACCCTAAAAAGGTCTTGGAGGCTTTTTACACCTCCGTCGACGATGACTCCAACGTCTCCGACAACGAGTGTCAGAAGACCATGAACACCATCTTTGGTGGTTCGTGGGACATCACCTCCCGCCGTGTCCTCAAGACAATGCGGCGGGACATGGCCTCAATAGCTCCCACCGCCAGGGCGGAGCTGCACCGGAAGTGGATGGACACTGCCATCACCTTCGATGCTTCAGACTGCCCTCGGAACATGATCGGAGCTGGCCAACTTCCACTGATGGTATCACCTACCATCAACAACATCCAACTCCACCATGTGATGGTGGACGGAGGTTTGGGGTTTAACCTCATAAGCTTCGAAGCTTTCGTCAAGCTTAAGCTCCGACCTTTAGATCTTCGCCCCTCCCGACCTTTCTCCAGAGTAGGTCCGGGGTCCATAACCCCACTGGGTGCCATTACTCTCCCGGTGACCTTCGGGACCCGGGAGAATTACCGCACTGAGAAGTTGGTCTTCGACGTGGCGCAAATCAACTTAACATTCAACGCCATCTTGGGCAGGCCAGCCTTGTACAAATTCATGGCTACCGCCCATTATGGCTACTTGGTGTTGAAGATGCCAACACTAGCAGGTGTTCTCCGGATATGCGGGGATCACATCGCCGGAGTGACTGCTCTGGAAGAACTCCATGCGCTTGCTACAGCGCAGGAGGAAGAATACGGAAAGGAGCAAGCACCGAAACCCCCGAGCATTCATCATCGAGGCTCAACCTCCGCACCTCGCGTGCAACCAAGCGGCGACACCGACATCCCCGTCAAAGTCGTCCAAATCGGTTCCGACGCTACTCAGACCACCCGTATATCAGGAGGTCTGAATGATAAATAGGAACTCGCACTCGTCACTTTCCTCCGGGCTAATGTCGTTGTGTTTGCCTAGCAACCGTCACAAATGCCTGAGATCCCTTGGGAAGTGATGGAGCACAATCTGAATATTTATCCCGCCGCTCGGCCTGTACATCAGAAGCCTCGGAAGCAATTAGTAGAGCGACAAAACTTCATACGTCAAGAAGTGAAGAAGTTGCTCGAAGCTGGATTCATCCAGGAAGTCTTCCACACAAAATGGCTGGCAAACCCAGTCATTGTACCTAAGGCTGGCAGGAAGCTTCGGATGTGTATCGAATACACAACACTAAATAAGGCATGCCCAAAGGATCCAATCCCACTACCTAGAATAAATCAGATAGTGGATTCCACCTCCGGGTGTGAATTAATGTGTTTCCTAGACGCATATTCTGGGTATCATCAAATCAGAATGTCTAAGGAAGATGAAGAGCATACTGCCTTCATCACAGTAGATGGATTGTACTATTACACTGCCATGCCATTCGGTCTCAAAAACGCTGCTTCAACGTTTCTGCGAGCTATGTACAAAACTTTTGGAGAGCTCATCAGAGATGTATTGGAAGTGTAAGTCGATGACATCGTCATCAAGATCAAGAACAAGGAGTCATTTCTTGACACCTTGCAAGCTGTCTTTGACAAGTTGCGAATCACACGCACAAAGCTGAACCCAGACAAGTGCGTCTTGGGGGTTAGCTCTGGAAAGCTTCTTGGATTCTTGGTGAACCACCGAGGTATAGAAGCAAATCCGGCGAAGATTAAAGCTATTGAACACATGCGGCCACCAGCTCGCATCAATGATGTCCAAAAGCTGACTGGATGTCTAGCTGCCCTCAGCCGGTTCATCTCAAGACTGGTGGAACGGACGCTACCCTTCTTCAAATTATTGAGGAAGTTCGGACCATTCTAATGGTCTGAAGAAGCAAAAAAGGCATTCCAAGAGCTGAAGCAACTCCTCACCACTCTACCAACTTTGGTAGCTCCGAACCCTGGTGAACCACTTCTGCTTTACATTTTAGCAACTGACGAAGTTGTCAGCATGGTCCTGGTCGTGGAAAGACCAGAACCATCTCCAGTTCAGGAAGCCAGACCCCTCTGGGAAGGTCCGAAGCTACCTGAGGGCGAGTCTTGGCCCCAGCCCCTAGACCCGGATCCTCGAGGCGAGACGCCAGAGGATCAACCTCCTTCAAATGAAGGAGTTACTGTTGCTGAACAAGAAGATCCAAACCCTTCCGAGAAGGTTCGGGTCACTTCAAAAAGAAGCTCTAGGTTCCTCTAGCAAGAACCTAGAGGTCCTCGAAAAAGGTCCGGACCCCTCCGGGAGGGTCCGGGTTGATGAGGAGGAAGCTCCGAGCCCCTCCGGGAGGGTCTGAACAGTCCAGCGCCCAGTGTACTTCATCAGCGAGGTACTCCATGACGCCAGAACTCGATACGTGGAGGTGCATAAGCTGCTCTACGCAGTTCTTATTGCCTCTAGGAAGCTTCGTCACTACTTCCAAGCTCACAAGATTTCAGTGGTAACCTCTTATCCACTGCGTGCAATCTTGCATAACCCCAACTCCACTGGGAACATTGCAAAGTGGGCAGCGGAACTGGCCGAGTTCGATCTTGAATTCGTCCCAAGACAAGCAATTAAGAGTCAAGCACTGGTAGATTTCGTGGCGGAACGGACCCCTTCTCCATCAAATCCTTGGGGCTCCAGTGAGCAGAAGCTGGAACCCAAGGTACCGGTCTTCACCGAGCCTCACTGGACTCTCTACTTCGACGGCTTCGTGTAGAAGCAGGGGACCAGAGCTGGAGTCCTTCTCCTCGCTCCGACTGGGGAGAAGGTCAAATACATGTTCACCTTGACTTCAAGGCAACCAACAACATGGCGGAGTATGAAGCACTAATGTATGGGCTCAAGGTGGCATTATCATATGGTGTCAAGCAACTATTGGTAAGGGGTGATTTGCAGCTCGTCATAAAACAAGTCAAAGGTGAATGATGCTGCAACAACCCTCAATTAGATGCATACCTACTTGAAGTCCAGAAGCTTCAGAAGGACTTCGATGTCCTGGATCTTTGCCATGTCTAGCGTCTCAACAACGCTGAAGCTGATGAACTCTCGACGAAAGCTTCAACCGGAGCTCTGGCTCCTGACGGAACCTTCGTCCGGAGATTGTCAAGACCAACAGTTCAGCCTGTCGAACTGAGCGAAGGGGGCGAGACCAGCACCTCGAAGCTGGCGGTCCCGATGACCCTGTTACCATGGCGTCCATCAAGGGTTTTAGGTGCTGCAAGAAGCTCCAAGCAACCTAGCACACAAGACTCAAATCCTCAAGTTAGCTCCGATGCATGGAAGCTACTTGAAAGACAATTTCCTTCCTGAAGATAATGTATCTGCTGACCGGATAGTCAGGTTGGCTAAAAGATACACACTGGTAGAAGGGGATCTCTACTGGCGTGGTGCCAATGGCATCCTAATGCGGTGCATTACAAGGGAAGAAGGCCGCGAGCTCCTCGCAAAAATCCATGGAGGCGAGTGTGGAAACCACGCGTCTCCCCGCATGCTGGTCGGTAAAGCCTTCCGGCATAGTTTTTACTAGCCTACAGCACTCCAGGATGCAACCGAGCTAGTGAAGAAATGTGAAGCATGCCAGTTCCATGCAAGGCAAATTCACACACCAGCTCAACCTCTACAAATGATACCTCCTACATGGCCATTCGCTGTGTGAGGGATGTATATCTTGGGACCTTTCCCAAGAGCCATCGGAGCTTACAAGTTCCTGTATGTCGCCATCGACAAGTTCACCAAATGGCCAGAAGCAACTCCAATTGTGACAATAAACAAGCAATCAACTATCAACTTCTTGCAGTCCATCGTATGTAGATTTGGAGTCCCAAACAAGATCATAACTGATAACGGGACCCAATTCACAAGCTCTGCATTCCAAGGATATTGCAAAGACCTCGACACTCAAGTCAGCTACGCCTCAGTATCTCACCCGGCAAGCAATGGCCAAGCTGAGAGAGCAAATGCACAAATCCTAAAAGGACTCAAGACGCGCACATATGAGCGCCTGAAAAAACATGGAGCCAACTGGATCGAAGAGCTTCCGCCCACTTTGTGGGCCAACATGACAACTCCAAACCGGTCAACTGGAGAGACACCCTTCTTCCTGGTGTACGGAGCTAAAGCAGTCATTCCTCCGTAAATCACCTTGGGGTCGCTTCGGGTCCGGACCTTCGACGATGCCACGCAGGATCAACTCCGGCGTGAAGACCTTGACCTCCTTGAAGAGGGAAGGTGCCGAGCAGCTGTTCGAAATGTCCGATACCGCCAAGCTCTTCGGCGCTATCACCAAAGGAATGTTCACAGCCAACAACTCGAGGAAGGCGATCTGGTGCTACGGAGAATACAAACTCGAGAAGGGTTAAACAAACTCTCCCCCAGCTGGGAAGGACCCTTCCGAGTGATCAAAGTATCCCGCCCCGGATGCGTTCGCTTGGCAACCGAGGATGGGACACCTCTCCCAAATCCATGGAACATTGAGCACCTCCGTAAGTTCTACGCTTAATATCACGGAGGAGATTCTGTAGTTACATTGTACGGAGTCGGGTAGCTCCTTCGGGAGAACAACCAGACCTTCCTCGGAAGGTCTGCAAAGTTTAGGCAACACTTGTCATAGTCTCAGAACTAAAAGTGTAGCTAGCTACCTTGGGTCAAACGAGAAACGCAACACACTTAGCCTGGTTCTGTACCCTAAGAGTGTACTTGTTTCCCCTGTACCCCGGACCTATAATGAAAGACATCATTGTGTGAAAACACACTCCACGTGCATTTATTTTGTACAGGCTCAATATTTTTTATTTTTCTCTTTCTTGTCTATAACAAAGTTGTGCAATTCTTAAGAAATTTTAGCTCGACCAATTAATATATAATTCAAGTTGCATTGTCAATTCTTCCGGGTCCAAACATTGTTAATGGTCTACTCGTCTGAATGCCGCCAAGCCAATCTAGGTTCGGAGTGTGCTATCGACTTAGCCTGGTCCTGCACCCTAAGTACGCCACTCTACCTACACCCCGGCAGGCCGAAATAAGGCGAGTCCAGAAACGATCGGATCTGGAGAAAACAAGCCAGTGTACTTGATTGTATTTAGAATTGCGTTCGACCTAAAAATTTCTTTCGGGGTTAGTAAGCCGCAAACGAGTTATAGAGAAGAAATGGGTTTTACTGTTTTTCTTGACTTCAGTGTGCAAGAAAAATAAAGATCTCATGATTATGATGGATGAAGCCGGAGCTATCAAAGCTCCGACACCCCCTAAGGTGGTCTACTGTCGATATTTCAAACATTGATAGTAGACATCGCCGAAGCTACAAAGTTCTGGCAAATCCAGGGGGCCAGCCATCAACGTGAAGAAAAGATGGTGGGAAGACTCCCTAGTGGGGTCTGCTGTCGACGCACCGCGCGTTGACAGTGGTCGCTGCTGGAGCTACCAAGCTCTGACAACCCGAGAGGACTAACCGTCGATGCTCTATGTGTTGACAAGGGTCACTGCTGGAGCTACTAAGCTCCGACAACCTCAGGGGGCCCCTACCGTCGACGACTTCGGACCTACAAACTACAAGTTCGAAGCACGCAAGTCTTCAACAAAATGTTACATCCTCTTAGTACATGTTCACAATCAAATTGTGTACATCTACCAGGGGGCAAGTGGGACAAAGGTGTCGAAGACAAAAAATGAAATTCATAAAATTCTGGGATTTCATTAATATGGAGACAAGAGATTACAAAATTGGAGAAAAAGAAGAGAGGATACAAGCGGGAGCTACAAAGAGAGAGTCCTAGACCCTATGGAAGAACGAGGTGACCTTCTGGGCAACCTCCGACACGCTGGCTTTGGCGGCTTCTCCCTCTCCGTCGATGGGGCCTTCAAGCATCGGGTCCAGTGGGAAGTGAGGGTCCTGGCTTGTGTAGCACGTCAGCATGTACTCTGCGACGTTCTTCGCCAGGGATTGTCCTTCAGTTTCCAGCTGGTCCGTGATGACATCGCCCATCTTGGTGAGCTTGTTGCCCGCCGAGCTCAACGCCTGCAATGCCAGGTCTAGCTCTGACTTCGGATCATCCGGACGCACGGGACTAAAACCCATTGGCGTCAGGGCATCATTGGCTTTGCCCAAGAAGTACCAAACTTGTTGGTACTCCGCAACCCTTGAGCATCGCATCTCTTCCAAGGATCTCTTGGTCACTGCAAGTTCCGAATTCTCCCGGGCAAGGCGCTCGATCTCTTTGGTGTTCTGCTGAATCTTTTCAGCAACCTGCCTTTCGATTTTACCGAGCTCCTCCTCCCAGAGGTGGATCTTGTTCCAGCGGTCGACCAGGTCCTTCTATCGGCCCCACACTTTCTTCTCTCTGGCATTAATTTCATTCTCCCTCTTGTGGAGGTCCTGTCCTCACTGCCAGGCCTTCTTCTCCTCCTTCTCGCAGTGCTCCTCCAGCTTCTTGGTGCGCTCGCGAGACTCTTGTCACCCAGAATCAGCCTCTGAGTAAGCTCCTCCTTCCTCTTCATGAGGTCATCCTGCAGCTCCAGGAGTTTTTGCTCTTCATCTTCGAGCTTTTTCTCCCGCTCCTCAAGAGCCTCCCGACGCTTGACGAGACTGTCGTGGATGGCGCTGAGCTTATCTTGACGTTCATTCGCTGCTTCATTAGCAGCCATGGCCTGTTCATGGAAGGCCCAGGACTGGTCATCAAGGAATCACGTCATGCTTTCCCTCTTGTCCAGCAGCTGACCCCAATACTCCAACCGGACCTTCTCCATTTTCACCCATTCCTTGTCGTCGGCCAGCCTCGTCTGCGCCAGTTTGGTATCGAATTGGAGCCGTTTGCGCCACCTCCTAAGGGTTTGGCGCTCCTCCTCGAGGGCCTTGTTGTCGTGGTAAAAGGCCAGCTGAACTTGATGAAGGTTGGAGCAGGCATTGTCGATGGATAACGACAAAGGGATTGGCTCCGGACCGGCCAAGGTCCTCTCCGCTAGCTCCAGCGGGTTCTCCATAACAAAAATCGGGTCCCACTCTACAAGAGAGGTCCCCTGAGCTTCCACGACACTAGGGCCGCCCTCCGAGATAGCCTCGGCCGCTGCCCAGGAAGGTCCTGTAGCAGAAGTTTCTACCTCTGGAGTCAGCGCTGAAGGTCCCGCCGCCAGGTTATCAGCAACTGGTCCCTCAGGCGGAGGACTGGCAGCTTCATCTTGGCACCCTGGCTCAGGCGCGGGCATCTCCGGAACCACCATCTCCGGGGCAGGCATTGAAGGTTCGGCCGGAGCTGAAGCCACTTCCGGCTCCGACGCTGGTGCCTCCTCCACCGCCGGTTCAGGCGCTGGTGCTTCGACCGCCATTGGCTCGGGCGCCGGCACTTCTGCAACCGCCATTGGCTCGGGCGCCGACACCTCTGTGACAACCGACTCAGGCGCCGGAACTTCATCAAGACCCGTCTCTACCGCCGGGTCTTCATCAACCACCGGCTCTACCGCAGGGACTTCATCAACCACTGGCTCTGCTGCCGGAGTTTCAATAACTTCCAGCTCTACGGCCAGAACCGCAGCTACCTCCGGCTCTGAGGCCGGAGCGTCCATCATCTTAGCATCCAAACCCGGAGCTTCAACCTCCGGAGCTGGTGCCGCTGGTACATCTTCATTCCCATGGTCTGGCGCTATCACGGGTGCTTCGGGAGATGAGTCGAGGTCCAGGACCACGACAGCCGGTGCCGGGGCTGCCGCGACCTCAGCACCACCTGGGTCGGCGCTGGGATTAGAGCCGGAGCCTCCGCCTGCACAACCTCAGCTGCTGCTGCAGGAACCGGGGCTTCAGCCCCTTTCTTGGGTACTCTGTAGATGAAGGACAAAGAAACTCAAGACATGATTACAACAAAAACAATCAACTGAGGTAAAAAAAATCAAACTTACCTTTGAAGGCTTCCGCTCCAGATAGCGCAGAATCTCTTCACCGGACGCTCAGGAGTGGGCCTTGTCGCCATTGGCGTGGCAGCTCCGGAAGGTTCCCCAGAGCTTGCTCCCGCCATTAGTGACGTCTTGATTGAGGCCCCCCTCGATCAAGAAGGACCTTCAGACGTAGAGCCTTCAGCTCGCCCTGGTACCGGAGCCACATGGCCGGAGCTAGCGTCCCGAGGAGATGCCGATGCTGGAGTGGCCGTTGCCGTTAAATATCTCCTACGCCGGGGAGAAGGAGCTGACGTGGAAGGAGCAGGTCTGACGGACCTCCCGTCAGCATGCTTCAACTTCCTCTTGCGGCTCGAGGGCTCGACCAACTCCTTGCCCTTGCCCATGACTTCAGTTCTTGGCTTCGGAACGAGAATGAAGCCATCCTCTGAAGCTCCGAGGATCGCTACCCCGGAGGTTGATCGCCTCTCCATCAGGCCCAAGTCGTCCAACAGCGACATCTTCCTCTAGATCTCTCTGCACTCCTATGGTATCATATTCAGAGGTAGGAAGGCCGCCGGTGGAGACACGTCGCCAGGGCCGATGTTCCCAGGTTGGAACTTCTTGAGATGGGTCTTCAAGGCTTCACCGGTCAAGTTGGTGTCCAAGCCGACCTCAATGCGGTTGGTATCCATCTCACTATTGAAGGCCCAGACAGGCCGGCTCCTAGCCCTCAGCGGGGCCCACCTGTTCGTCAAGAAGTTGCCGAAGACCATCTGGGGGGTCACCCCACCTTCGACATATTCCTGGATTCTATCCAGAATGGGCCTGTACTCCCTCGACAGCTCCGGCACATCACTCCAAGTGTCGGTGTCGACACGAGGGAGGCCTTCAGGCAGCTCCAGCCTCTCGTGTCCCTCGACGGTGATGACCACCCAGTCTTTCTTCCAATTGTCCCACTTGCCGAAAGGGAAGGACCTCAAGTACTTGAGGGGGGAGTTTTTCCGCTTCACGAAGTAGTAGAAGCCGATGAACTCATCGCTCTTCCCGGTCGGGTGGACAGTGAAGAAAGTCCGGAACAACACCACGCAAGGGGGCACACCCACCCACATCTCGTAAAAGTGAACAAAAGTCGCCACCAGCAAGATTGAGTGGGGGCCAAGATGGTGGAGCTGCAGACCATAGAAATCTAGCAGCATCAGAAAGGAAGTGGAGAAAGGCGGGATCAAACCCGCCATGGCGTACCAAGGAAGTACACCATATCTCCAGCTCGCTCCTTCTTGAAGGGAAGCTTGCCGCAGCGAATATCATTGTCGAAAGAGCCCCTGGACCATCCCATGTAGGTCTGGACCCTAGACAACTCCTTCTTGCTCCCGATGCGGCTCTTGGGAAGTCCCAACTTCATCGCAGCACAACGTGGCGAGAGTGGAAAAGCAAGCGAAAGTTTGGAGGATTTGAACGCAAGTTTGAATGAAGGCGTAAAGAATCCCCAAACGGTGCACACTTTCCTTCTTAAGTAAGCCCCCACAATGCTTGGATGGAAACCGCAGAGGAGCTAATGATACAGTTCAAAAACTTCACCCTGCCAATGACAAGGGGGCCCGGAGTCACCCCGACGATCAAGTCGAGAACCTTACCCCAGGCGAACAGTTGTCATCATGAGAGGCGGGAAGCCCAAGGGCGGCAGCCTGACAGGGCGCGCGAAAGCGATACGGTTTTTGTATCGGGAACCGGCGACCGTCAATTGCGTGAGATCCGCACGCTAAGATCTCACCTGCCGCATCCTGGATATGCCACGCGGCTATGGTTTAACTGTGAACTATCGCCAACGGCACATCCAAAGACCCTTGAAGACATGGATCAAAAACCGAAGGATGGACCCACCTCCGGCAGAACGACTTCATCCAAAAGGTCTCTCCGAGAGGTGAGCCCAGGGGGCCACTGTCGGTACCCTGCGTACCGTATACCCCTTGGGACTGCAAAAAGACTATAGGAACTTTGAAGACCTCCGAAGGCCCCACCTGTCATACGGGACCGGACCTGCCTCCCTTCTATGGTTAGTCCCTGTGCTGCCACGTGTATCCTGCAACCGGAGCTACATCCCACACATGGGAAAGCTCCGGGCTAAATACCTGTGCGGCACCTCTGGACCTAACCCCCGACAGAGGGAAGCTACGGTCCTGACACGTGTATAACAGCACCGGACCTACCCATCCCAGGCGGTAAGCTTCGGATCTGCCACATGTCAAACCGTCGGACCTTCAACTTCAACAAGCAGACTGGTGGACCCCCAACGGCTCGGACCTTTAAGGGACAATTAAAGACTTCAAGACCCGATTAAGTGTCATTAATACCATCTTAATGACACACGATCGGAGGGCCCTTAATACCAGTAATGGCACTGTCAAGGCGTGTTACCACTCTATTAAGGGTAATTAAGCTCATTAATTGTGTATTAAGCATCAGTAACCGCCAGGGCCACATGTCGGGCCAGGCTAACGATGTAACGACCAGTCCTTGTACTATAAAAGGACTGGTCGAGCGATACACGGGGGAATTTCTGGGCTCGAAGACTCCTGCAGACTCGGCTCTAACACACACGCACACCCTCAAGCGCTTAGACGCTCAATACAACATCTATACACCCCGTGGAGTAGGGTATTACGCTTAGGCGGCCCGAACCACTTAAATCCTCGTGTCAACTTGCCATCGTGTTCTGAATCTCTGCGCGCCCAATATCGAACTACAAACTCCGCGAGCTACCAACGGTAGTACCGGGAGAATTGCCGAAACCAGACTCCGACAGTGTCTCTAGTAGGTGTATCCCAAATTGATTTAACTATTTTATAAAAATCTGGATGCTTGAGCCAGGACAATTCAAAGTGGAAAGAAATTTGATTTTTATTCTCCTTATTTTGAGTAGAGAGAATTAAAGGGTTGTGGTCAGATAAGGTTCTACCCTTTTTGTGAATAACCGCAGTTGGAAAGATATTTTCCCAGTCTCTAGACATAAGAACCCTATCCAAAGTCTCCAAGGTTGGATTATCTTGGTTATTTGACCAGGTAAACTTATTACCAGCCATGTGGATTTTTCTAAGCTCATTTATGTTGATAATAGCATTAAACAAGTCTGTGAATCTATTAGGGATGCATTTTTTATTTTTTCTTTAGGACCTCTGATTGTGTTGAAGTCACCGCCTATTATATAGGGTTCATACATCCTATTACAAAAGGTTGCCAATTCATTTAGGAAAGTTGCTCTTTCCTTATCATGAGCTGACCCATAGACATTTAGCAAATTCCATTCACAATTCATATTTCTGTCCCAAAGTTCTACTTGGGATATATAAATTCCATCCCTGAAACTTAGAATGTCAAACCTATCCAATTTAATACCAAAAAGCAAACCACCAGACTTCCCAACAGCTGGGACAACATGCCAAAAATAATCATTAAAACAATCAATTTTCCTAACAAAAGCATGTTTTAGATCATTCATTTTGGTTTCTTGAAAACAAAGAAAGTCAAATTTATGATCGCTAATCACTACTACCATTCCTTTTTTCCTAATCTCCCTACTGTTCTAGAAGAGACCATCCATCGTTAACTTCTTTATTTTGGTTGTATTTTTATCCGTACCAGCATTTTGGACCCCTCTACCTATCCTATTTCTGTAGACAGAGGGTCCAGTTCTCTTACTCCTTTTAGGAGTAACCATCACATTCTTATCATAATTCAGTTTCTTCTTATTTTTTCCTTTACTCTTATCTCGGGAGGATCTATTGTCCTCTTCAATATCACTAACATCTTCCTACCATTCAATTAGGTTGGAAGTGGTATTTACTGTTAACTCTCCTATATTCACATTCTCTTGGGAAGATAAAGTTTTACTCTTATGCTTATTATAAAGGTTAATCCTGGCAGCTTCTAAATCCTTCATCATTTCAACTACTCCAAAATCCTTTTCCTCAATCAAAATACCAAGTTTTTTAGCTATCTGGATATAGTGTCTAAATCAAGCATGATAAAATATTTGTTATGGCATTCAGGTATTCCTTCAAACGATCTTTTCTTGGAAGTCCTGATGTCCTCCATGGCTTTAGACATCATTTGTTGCTGGAGACGTCCACTTTGTCTTGTAGTTTTCAGTTGCAGATCCACCATCTGAGGGTTTGCTTCTTTCTTTAACTTGTCCAACATGCTACTACCTGGATTTTCACTATTTGCAAAAATTTTCATTGTTCCATCCATGTTTTTCTCAGTATCATCAGTAGGGTGTTTTACAACCACTACTGATTGTTTGACACACTTAGCCATCATTATGTGCTGGTTGTTACTCTCTTCAGTCTTCTCTTCAAACTCTATTTCTTCATCAAGCAAATCATCCTCATCTAAGATCCCAATTTGCATTTCCCACCTCATCTATTACCTTCTCATTCTCTTCCAGCCTCATACCATTATTCTTTTCCATCAGATGTATCCCAAACTTGGACACCGCTTGCACCTCGGATTGGTAAGTTTTTGTTTTTGGGGGTGCTGATTCACTCTTTTGAACTTTAGGGTTAGCTGCCTTGGATGACTCTCCTGTAGTGAACCTTGGCCTTTTAGGAGATTGAGCTGGAGCCTGCACTGTTTGCACATTTCCATAAGCAACATTCTCTTCTCCTCTTCTTCCATTTCACTCTCAAAGAAAAGGTCATATAAGTATGGTAGGATAGTAGCTTCCACCATAGCAGGCACTTTGTCCAGGCTTCTATATGCTATTCTCATCCTCACATAATCAATCCAAACCATTGTTTGCTCATCTATTTTTAGTGTAGCTCCAACTAATGATCCTATATAAGCCAGAGTCTTGATATTCCTCTTGTTGTAAGGTACCCCTCTTACCCTAAACTAGCCAATCTGTAACATCCTTTTAGCTCCTACAGCCGCTGTCCATGGTTGAACAGAAATCAGCGCATCAGTCCCCCATATGCCCAAGTAAAAGATCCCCCATTCCTTGATATATTTGGCATTCGAGAACTGCATCACAAAACTGTTATTATCAAATTTATGTGCATGCCATTTCCAAGTCCCCTCATACAACTTTCCAAACTCTTTCTCAATTTGATCACCTATAACATTCCCACTTATGACCTGAATAATAGCAGTAGTATTTGTCTCCTTGGCACACACTTCCGAAGGATAATCTGGAATAACAAAGAAACTTTGTCCTTCTGCTTGAATGCCACACAAAGGAGCTATATACCCATAAAGACGCTTAGTGTAGCATTTCATAGTGTCACGCATGTATTTACCACATTCTCTCACAAGGCACATTCTTAGGACAAGAAAACGATTTGTGATATCTAGCACCACACTTAAAACAACTAGGATCAGAGCCATGATTCCTATTATGATCACCTTTGCCCCAGACTAGGGTTTTGTTGATCTCAGCGACATCAGTTGTACCTTGTGATTTTTGGGTCTCTGAATCCGTATCCCACTTCATTTTCCTCTGACGCTGCGATGATTCGATCTCCAGGCCTGCACTAGGGTTAGTCAACATCTTCAGATTCTCCAGAGCATTATCTTCATCTTCTCTTGGTTGATCGGCCATAATAAGATCAGCGGGCACTTGGCTCTTCTGCACATTCAGGCTCAGATCCATGGCGATCTCCTCCTTGATGGTCTCCTTCTGAGGAATCGGCACAAAATCCTCCTTGTTGGAAGGTTGATTTGGGGGGATCCATTTCCTATACCATGAATTTCTCCCCCCACCTTGTCCACCCCACCATGGAGGGCGACCGCCACACGCTCCACGGCGGCCACCTCACCACCGCGCCAGCCTCCCTCGCGCCATCCACCAGGGGCCCACTCTCCCTGGCCACACCCGAAAGTCATCACCATCGGAGCAGTGTGCGTACACACCGCTCTCGCATACGATTTCTGGAGGCCCCAAAAGTGGTCGAAGTATCTCCTCTTTGTGGAATTGTAATCGCAGCCAGAGGCGGGGGTGGTTCTGGGTGAAACCGTAAGTTCACCTTTGTGCTCTTCACAGGTGGAACGAGATTCTGCCACGACGCCTCCCCATGTCCATCTCCACCGCTCCTTGCTGAGCTCCCCCGTCCTCCATTGATCTTCTGCTTGAGCAACGTGGCGATCATCGCCATTTTTTCCTTTTTTTTTTCTCTTTTTTTATCCCAGAGATCAATGGAGGCACATATCACGCTATTTCGCGGTAGCGCTGCGCCCTGCACTTTCCACACGGGGTGTGGGGCAGGTCCGCTAGGAGCTCCAACGATGGAGATCGCCGAAGATTCGCTGGAAAGGAGCGACTTCCGCTGCCGCTACCTTCGTATCTCTCGACCAGAGTACTAGCTAGCTAGTAAGAAACGACAATGGGGGTTCAATCGGTGGAGCTTTTGTCCAAGCTGTCGCGCTAGCTCGAGCGAAGCGGCAAAAAGAATCCTCTCAGGCAATTCGGCACACACGTGGCTGACGTGGCATCCACGCGAGATGATTCGGCAGACATGGCAGCCACGTGTGCTGCCACATTAGCAATCGCGATTCGGAATGGTGACTCGCCATTCTAATATGAGATTATGTGGCTAGATTTGGAAAATATTTTTTTATGTTATTATTATTAAATTATTAAAAATTTATGATAAAAATAAAAAATCCCTTCCTTCTCAACGAAAGCATATACAATACTCTCTATACGACCGCCAGCGCTAGCGCTACCGCTAGGTACAAGTCGTATACCACCAGTACTGCTACTAGAATTTACACTTATATACGGAGACAGCTACCAAATATGCTTATCTTTTGCAATAGATGGACACCAAAATGCAATAAAAGGTCATGGTCAAAATAAATCGCATCTAACTTTGCGCGAATGGAAATTTGGGCACCTAGAAATTACCGTCGGCGGCAGTTCCAGGCGCGGCAGCCGCGGCGGTTCCACAAGTGCAGCGGTGGGGGCTCCCCAGGCGACAGCGGCTCGACGGCGTATCCCAAAATGACGGAGGCTCCCCAGACGACGGCGTATCCAGAGGCAGCGGCGGCCCGAGTTTCGTCGTTCGACGACAGCTGCTCTCCAGCTGTGGCGGCCGCTCTCCACGCGATGGTGCAACCCAAATGGACGGCGGCGGCAGCCCGCATCGGGCGTGGGAGCGCGGAGAAAG
The DNA here is from genome assembly GCA_036927565.1 of Tuctoria greenei. Lineage (NCBI taxonomy): Eukaryota > Viridiplantae > Streptophyta > Magnoliopsida > Poales > Poaceae > Tuctoria > Tuctoria greenei. Next base: position 107,718,054 of record JAYESD010000012.1, on the reverse strand, counting down.
CCGCAGGGGTGTGACGGCAGTGATGTGGTCCTGGTCCGGCTAGGTCAGGAAGATGCATAGTAACATTTGATGAGGGTATTTTAGTCTTTGTGAATAATCTAATTTCTTATTTTTTAAATCATTTAATCCTGAAAAACAAATGGTGTGAAAATCCAAGGCAAACGACAGGTTCGTTGTAAAAAAGCATGGTCAAATTCACAAAGTATTATTTTGGAGGTCAAAATTACAATTAAGCTTCAAAATAAGGGTTAAATCACAATTATCCCTAAATAAAAGGATGTGTTGAACATAGGATATAGATCCAACAATTGAGGATGGTTAATTGTACGATTGCACCAAACATTTGATTGCATTCTAGTTGTATTCATATAGCAAAGGCAATGACTACTATGCAATCTGATTTGTGGTGCAATCCTGCAATCATTCATCCTCAACCATTGGATGTATATCTAATGCAGTTGTGTTTTTTCACTTAACTCTCATTCACGTGAGAAACACAGGTAGAAGAGATTAAGTGAAGAAACGCAACCAACCTAGGATGCACATCCAATAATTGAGGATGGATGATTGCAAGGTTGCACCATAAATCAGATTGCATACTAGTCATTTGCTATAAAGCAAAACCTCTTAAATTGCATTTGGTTTGTGTAAGGAAGTGAAACGGAACGGAACAAATCCACTTATTAGCCGATGCATGCCTAGAGCGATGACCAACCTTCACCGCACCCCGGAAAGCTCGCGATCGTCGCTCACGCACTATTCGTTCTGATGATACTCCCTCATTTCTTAAAAGATTGTCACTTTCTAGTTCATTTTTGTACTAGAAGGCGATTTTTTTTTGAAAAAGGAGGAAGTATTTGTTCTGCTCATTGTAATGCTGAGCCAATGGATCAGAGGAGTGCTGGCTTCTGGCCGTCCGATCTACGCTACACGTCTAAGGTTTTAAGAAGCTAGCTTGGGCTGTCAATGGTTTACTTGCATGCATACTTTAGGCCGTAATTGCGTGGGCCGGGCTACTCTCTGGTTGAATGTCCATTCTCCACTAGGAGAATCGGAGTTCAGATGTTGCCGAGATATTTTTTGAGAACATTTTTTCTTCTAATCCGAATTTTCGTCTCCCAGCTGGCTTCAGTTCAGAGTTTCAGGCTTAAGGAACATCCATTAAGTCATCCAAATACAATTCCACCCCATCGTCTGATAAGCTTCGTCTATCCTCGTCGAACAAACGCATAAAAAAGGGAAGCTAAAAGATCAACTTGGCGTGACCGACCTAAGGGCACCACATTTTTTACATCATACGACATACGACACTGTTCTGAGTTCCATACCTACACAGTATCGGCGTCTTCTTTCTCGCTCCTTCCCTGGAAACGTTCGGGTACGAACTAAATGCAGAGCCGCAGCTTTGCGACGCCTCTTAAGAACCCTTCCCGAACTGGCCTGACATAACATCCGATCCGAGCCGGTGCATGTCGCCGAGACCTTTACACGACAAGCTGTGCCGCCTCAAATACGGCACTTGATGATATCTGAAAGATCTCACGAGATTACGCTGTGCACCCTCAAAATATGGCAGGTGATTAATGTGCGCGTTTAGTGGTTGCCTTTCTCGTGATCACCTTCCTTGGCAAACATTCATTTGCAAGATTTGTAATGGAGGATATGGAGTCGCGGTCAATGCTAATGCTAGCTCTTGTGTTCCAGGTGACGAGTAATCGCACCCAGGCTGATGGCTTATGTCCACTAATCAACGTCGCCGCCACCCACAAGGCCACAACCATTTAAATATTCGAGAATGCTAGTTTTTAGCACTATAAAATTAGCATATTCTTCCAATCTATGTCATAAATTATCATATCTATTTCAATATCCGTTCGCTCGTTATCAGTTATTTTTGTAGATTTAGTATTGACTATAGAATAAATTTATTGATGTATTGACTATAGAAAAACGGTGTAAGCAATGTAGATATGAGAAAATATGCTACTTTTAAACGACTGAAAATTAGTAACTCTCTTAAATAATTCCTAATTTTATGTTAAGGACAGTTAATTCCTTCCAACTTTTGCTGCAAGCGTGCGAGTATATAAATCGCCTCCACCTCGGCCTCCACTTTCCGCAGCACCAAACCCCAGCACAACCTCCCTTGGCTAGTGCTCGAGAGGTGGTTTGTTTTTAGGCGAGAAGAAGATGGAAGGCGATAAGAAGGTGGTCGCCATGGAGGAGGAGGTCAAGAAGGAGGTGGTCGCCGTCGATGTAAGCCTGAAGCAGCTGTCCAAGAAGCTCGATGACTTCGCCAAGCAGAGGGACTGGGAGCAGTACCATAACCCGAGGAACCTCCTGCTCGCCATGGTTTGCATCTTCGTCCATTTCCCCTGCCTCCGATCTCCTCTTCTTAGGATTGTAACCTTTTTTTTCAGCGTTTTTTCTTCACCCTTCTATTTTTCCTTGGGTCCACGGGAGGGAGGATTATGTTTACCTTGAGTTACTCGTCAAGAATTACGCCTGAATCTTACTACGTCCAAGGACTTTTTTTTTCCACGCATGTCCTTCAAAAGTCTAGACTTTCTTCAATTTTATTTGAGGAATCTACGGTGATCATACGCTGTACTTCTCATTTCTGAATTCTGATAATTACAAATGATACATCAGCAATAGACTTTCTGCATCTTTTTTTTAAGAAAAAAGACTTTCTGCATCCTCATTGTAGTAAATTTTAATGGTAACTCAAGTTATCATTATAATCAACTGAGAGGCCTGAGACAGTACTCAGTGCCGTTGCAATTAAGTATTTAGTTAGCAGTGCACATCTCAAGAGATAGCAGTACTTATTAGTAGTCGGCACCTCCAGAAGGAGCAGAAGACACCATGTGCACATAACACAATGTCTCCATCAGTCAAAAAAGTGAAGTCGACTGTAGTTAACTACTCTTTCTTAAAATATACGATGTTTTACTTCAAAAAAATATATGCTATGTTTAGAAAAAAATCTAGATTTAAAATAATTTAGCTATTATTTTTGGAACAGAAGTATAAATTCTCAAGTGATAAAGAACTTTCTGAAGTTTTATTATCTCCAAAGTCACCATATACATCCTCAAATTATGGTGTATAGATTAAATTATCGTGATGTAATGCGTTCTCTTTTGACCAACCTGTCTGTTCTGCAAGATTCCTGTTTCCTTAGCTATTTGTTCGAAGAAGAGTGGCTAGATTCTTTAGATCTGTCTAATTTATTTTGTTCGTATTAATTAATGCATGTGGACGGCGAACATTGTGCCTTCGAATTGTTTTTTTCTTTCTCGAACCATCATGGACAATTTTTTACTCTAAAATTGTCATCCACCAGATTAACAATTAGCCAGCTACCTTGGGCATCCGAAAGTGTTGCCAATAAATCGAAATTCTTGGAAAGAAGTACAGATGTTCCATAACCACATTGAAAAGGACATAGCTAAGTATTTCATACTAAATTTTAATAAATTGCTCTTGCCTAAAAGAATTTCATACTGAATTTTACTTTACTGTTCCTTACCTGTTCACTTCAAAAGATTGGCCCCTGATATTTTTGGAGTCTTCTTATACCTGAAAGATCGTGCAGTCCCAGGTGTAATCCTCTGATTTTATTGGAGACTTTTCTACGTACCTGAAAGCATTCGCGCCCGAAAGATCGTGCAGTCCAGGTGTACGTAGGTCGAGGAGACCAAAATTTGTCCTCCATCCCTAAAAGGATGTCATTTTTAACATTAATTTTAGTTCAAAAAACGTCATCCTTTTAGAGATAGAGGGAGTATCTGATTTCTCCATGTCGAAGAACCGGGACGCAGCTTTCATGTGTCGCGTCTTGGATGCCACGTGTAGCCAACTGGCCCTCTGCGCGTCAAATTTCCCGCGTCACCGTCGGCAACTAGCAAATTGCCATAGTTCGTCGTGTTTATACTTTCAGGCTCAGTACTGAGCATCACTGTTATTACTGAATTTTCTGAACACGGGACAAATGCGATCCACTGCTCACCTTTCCAATCTTAATTGGTTTGATTTGTGCCTGACAGATTGGTGAAGTCGGGGAGCTGTCGGAGCTGTTCATGTGGAAGGGGGAGGTGCCGAAGGGGCTGCCGGGTTGGGGAGAAGCGGAGAAGGAGCACCTCGGCGAGGAGCTCTCTGACGTGCTGCTTTACCTGATCCGGCTCTCCGACATGTGCGGCGTCGACCTCGGCGACGCGGCCACCAAGAAGATCGTCAAGAACGCCGTCAAGTACCCGGCACCCTCCAAAGGCGCCTGAACGACGAGCAATTACATATGTGGCAGCATGCGTTTTCTGAGCTTGTTTGTTCGTAGATTGCTGGTGCCTGTTAGATCGAGAGAAACTACCGAAGTTGTTAGAGATTTGTTTAGACGCTGCATCGAACCTTGTCGTTGGCTGGATGTGCTAAGGCTATACACCTGCTGCATGAACACTGATGCTTGAAGGTTTTTCTTTTCAGTGAAACTTGGCGGTCCATGTTGAAAAGTTTTTTTTTCTGCTCATTCTTATTTCAGAGGAAATGATATTCTGCAAAAAGTAATTCGCTCTGCCCATTTTCCCGACACGTGACATAGCGTGTCTCATTCGTAGCTTGTTGAAGATTTTTCGAAACCAGCGGGATGCCCAATAATGAAGCACCTTCCCGATTTGGACTGTTTGGTGGCCCAATTGGGGAAGAAATTGCAATAAGGCCGGTGAAGAAAGCATGGCCCATCAATGAGCGAGCCCGCCTGGTGCGTCAGCCCACTTCTGCTCACCATCGCTGGGCTGGCAAACGCGTGTCAGTCATCGGCACGCCGCGGAAACCAAGCACCGGAAGCACGTGACGGGCGAACGCTGGAACTGGAGGCCCACACGGATTGCCTTGCCTCAGCAGTCAGCACGCCTTCACTGCCGCTAGCGAAAACGCACTTAGCTTGCAAATTAACGGCGTGGCCTCGCCTCGCCGGAGAGGTCCGCAAGGTCCAGCCACAACGAAACGTCGATGGCCTGGTCGATTGTTGACGGACAGGACGCGTTCGTTCTGGATCCGTGTGGGATCCAGACGACGCGTGAGCAAAGCCATCCAGCTGCAGCCGTCTCCATCATCTACACATGTTGTCAGCGGGATGAGGACCACATCTCTCCAGCCAAAGTGGGGCACCAAAGAGAGACGGAAGAATCTAGCCCGTGAACCCAGCCTGCCCCAACGCAACAAGCATCCAAACGTACGTACGTACTCCTTCGTAGATGTTGGAGCAACTAGCTAGCCCTGGAGGCCAGCATCCATATACACATGTTGCCCAGTTGGCCCGGAGCATGTGGAAAATAAAAGACAGTTGCAAATACAGAAATTATTAAGTGGTCGCTTGGTACTTGAATGCGTAATACGTTTACCGATCTGGCACCCCCAGTATCGATCGACGTCGATCCCCCCGTCGCAATAATACAAGCGACTCCTGATGATTGGATTGGATTGGATATGCGCTGGCTTTTCAGAATGAACACTGCTGACGATCGAGCTAGCTTCTAGGGACAGTAACAGTAAGTCTGCCCCCTCCCCTCCCCCCCGTGTCGCGGCGAGACCGTGTCCGCTATTCCGTCTTCGCGTGATCTCTGCTACCTTCGCCGTTCAATCAGCCAGCGGCTTGTTATTCACTTCTTATCTCATGAGCTTTTGCTCCAAATCATGTGTGCATCATTGTCGAGCTGGACTTTTGGCAGCAGCCTGATCAACGAGCAGCGTTGTACTAGTTGTCGGGTTAAAATTCGCGCCCCGGTCCCGATCGGCCGTGCGCCGAGACGAAGCTCCTCGCGACACGATCGCCGGCGCCGGGTGGTGACTGGTGTCTGGTGGTGAAGGCTCTTACGGTCTCTCGATCGATGCAACCTGTGTAACTTACAGCGTTGCTGGCTCTCATGTCATTTTTCCTCAGCCAAACCCTTCCTCGATCAAGTAACTTAATCGACAAGAATGCCGCGAATTCTCTGTTGTTCACACGAATGATTAACCGCTGCTTGAGTTTTAACCTTACAAGCCACTAGAAGAACTGAAAAGAAACGGTGCAGGTGTCAAAATGGAGCAGCTGGCAGGGAAGAAGTGAGTGTTAGAATTGAGGTGATTAGCTTAGGACCTAATTGGTGATTAGGGTTCGGTTTAGCTAAGAACAGATAGCACAATCAACATGTCTAACACACTAGTCTGAGTACATGAATTAAAATTGGGATTTGTAGATGTGCACATACCTTGGAGCATACCTTGATGTGTAGATGAGGGAGAGACCATTGAGTTGATGAAGCCCCGACGCAGTGCAGGGCCGTCGGGAGGCCTTCCCCGTCTTTGTTCCTCTGCCGATCGGTGACACTTAGGGATTAAGCACCGAGTCTTTTAATCTTGTCTTAACCAACTAAATCACCAGTGCTTTCTATTTATAAGGGTGAGATACCGGACGAGGGGGCTTCCCAACCGAATCTGTTGGGGAGTCCTCCGATCAGGACTTGGAGAAAAAGAGTATGAGTCAGTTACAGACGTAACCGACTCCTAAAACACCGTGGTCACTTATTTTATCCTAATATTCTCCCCCTTGACCACGGGTCACATAAACTAATTTTCTTAGCGCATAGACTTTTGATATTATTTTCTCATGCTCGACATAAAGGGGACGACACATCGAAGACAGCTAGTTACGTACTGCTTGACTCGACACTTAGAAACATATCCTAAAACTGAGTTTGACCCCTAAATATCCATAAATCATGGATTCTTCCTTGAACCCATGTGCATTATGTGTTCACGAAACACATTGGGTGAAAGTCTCTTTGTATGCGGTATCGCGAGGATTCAAATGAATCTTATTGCTTAATTATCAATGCTTAGTATATTCCTGGATTTACTTCTTTTGCAACACACAACTGATGTCAATGTGTTTGGCGGCACATTCGACTTGTTGTCTTAGAAGTACATAACCTGAGGTGGTTCTATGCTGTCAACCACACTTAGCCCGGATTTTCATATGGTGTCGTTTCAATGGTCTCATCACTAATTTAGTATACATCATTCACGATGCAGTGATTTTAGGTTTGAAGCTAGTTCCTCAACAAAGATCCTACTGCAAGTGTTATTTTGCTAATGAGGATTTTACTACACATCTCACAGAAACTTAGTCTTAGTGATTCATGGCTTATAGTATTACTAATCTTATCATGAGACCTTAGTTAATTGCATCGCAAATTAACTCTCATCTCTATTCCAAAACTTGGATTGGACTAACTTTTGCCAAAACAACCCAATCACTTAGTCTATGTCAATGTGACTAATTGTTTGAGTAACTTAAAGACTTCTGACAGAAGAAGTCCTTGGAATCATATTTTGTTCAAACGCTCTCTAATTGGTTCCAATACTAATTAATCTTGACTTTTGTCTGAGCGGACTATTTATTTACATACACATCATACTTTTCAAGTCAACTCAAGTATGCCTTATGAGCATAATACCCCTTAACGTCAAACTCAGAAGACAAATATTGAATAGTAAATCGACATTATTACTAGAGAGTAATATGTCATTTACAAGGTATGAAACTTAGTGAAAAACTAAGTTGTCTTCCTTATTTATGATAACTCAAACTTACTAATTGACTTATTGAATTTTGGGATACTAATTGCCAACAAAGACTTATTTAGTTCATAAATAAAATAAACCTTTTAATTTGTATATCTATGCTCCTTATGCTTAACGACAAGACCTTTCAATTGTGTCACATAGACGTTCTTCCATAGATCCCTTTTAAGAAACATCATTATTACATCCATACGATGTAATACTAAGTCATAATGTGTTACTAATATCTAATCAGTTCTGAATGAATCAATAATTGAGACATTATGAGAACAACTTAGAGTACTCAATGTCTCCTTAATGAAAATGACTCTTCCCTCCAGAGTCACACTTAATCATGTGGACCCATTACAGTCTACTGTTTTGGCTCTTTTATGAATATCGACTAAGTACAAACTTTATTAGCTTATTTCAAATAAGGCGGGATCACCCTTCATTTGAATATGAATCTCATAACAAGATTCACTTATGAACACATTATTCACTAATGGAGACAATTGTTGCTCTTCATCTTTAGCGGCAACTAATAATCAGAAAACTGAAGTTGCTTTCGTGAGATAGAAGTCTTACTAAATATGCCAATGAAGAACTAACAAAATGTGTTGAGACAACGGTGTTGTCTTAACAACAGCAGATATCGTGATGAACGATTCTTGAATCATGAAAGTGAGTGCATGCACCCACTTCTCCTCATAATCATCATCTCAAATTACCTTACCCCCCTGATTCTAGCATATATTTCTTCCATTAAGCTTAGTGTCGATTAAGACGGTGGAAACAATGTCATCTTACTGAATTGCCAACTTAACGACGTCCTCATATAAAATATTAATGAGGGTTTATGTCTTGTCCTTATGTAATATGGTGTTTTCATGCAGCAACTATTTAATTTTCGATGTAACATTTGAATTGAGGTTTTAAGCCTCAAATCATGAGCTAATCGACTAAATTGAAGGACATCACTTATTTCTAATTCAATACGGGTATGTCGATCGTAGTACTCCCTTCATGATCGGAGTTTAGTCTTAGAGAACATATGCTGAATTTTGTTTATGTATTCGCTAATGTTTTGTAAATCTAAGTGGAGATGAATCGGTTAAGAAACACACTAATCAATTCCCCCACCTCGAAATATGGTCTAACAACGTAGTACCATTATTTCGAAATTGTTTCGTGATCCATTCTTATGCTCTTTACGAAACACTTAGTTTGATGATATAAATTTGATGCATCTTAAATAATCATCATGCGAGGATAAAGAAAATTGTCTTGTCAGATGATAAGACTCACAACTTATTATAAACTAATTTAGCCAAAAGGCTTTTAAGTCTGAATAGTTCATGCATGAAACTAATACAAATTTCTCTAAATGAGGGTACATAAAGCATCATAGTGAAATAAAAGTACAAAGCCATGTATAAATACTAATGGGAGTTCTAAGTTGGCTTTTGCTTCGGCTTCGTGGTCATTAGTGACTTTAACGAACCTTATTCCTACTCTTATAATCCTCCTCATACTTAATTCCTGTAAATTTTTGCACAATTGCAACTAAGTCAATCTATCAAGTAGATTGAAAATATACTGAAAACAGAGAATTATGAATTAAGTATTACCCTTCTTATAACATTATTTGAGAAAGCCTATGCAATCCTTCTGGTAGTGCCCTTCTTGCTTACAAAAGTAGCACTTATGTGTCCACGAAACCTTATTCTTGCCCTTATGATTTTGATTAGTGCGGCTGACAGGATCAACAACACTAAGAGACTTAGTGGAGCTAGCAAACTTTCTCTCAATCTCACTGAGGTACTGAGTAGAAGTGTCGCATTCGGGAATTGCTTCCTGAATAACCTTAGTGATAGAACCCTTAATTATCAATAAAAGAAACTTATTTTAGTGGTCACACTTAGCTAGCTCATTCTCATACATGTGCATGAGACTAAGAAATTTTTCCTTCCTCAACTCAAAAGACTCATCAGTCTCTCCACTCATAGGTATAGGAACATGAGGCTTAGTAGGGCAAGGACTAATCAGTGTCACATCTAATTTCTAGACTGCCAAAGAAATCCTCAAATTCTCCCTCCATGAGTTATAATTAACTTCGTTAAGAGGCTCAATGGTAGAGAGATAACTGAGTGCTGAACTGATGATGGATGAGTTATCTGAATGAAAAACTGAGTAACATAAGTTAATGCATAATAAAACTTAGTAATAAATTGAAGTCATAGGAAATTTTGTCTTTCACATTGGCTACTCGAACAAATTTTCTATTATACTAATATAAACAACTTAGGAAGAAGAATCGTCATAATTTGTCTTTCAGCAAAATACGAGATTTATTAGTTAACTTATGAAACATAGTAAACTATGTCTTTCACGTTGGCTACTCGAACGAAGTTTTCTATGTACTTAGCGGGAATGTTACTTTTGTCTTTCACGTTAGCTACTCGAATAAAATACAACATTCATAACATAGGGCATGGCAAAATTTTATTTTCACGTTGGCTACTCAAGTAAAATTTTTCATGCGACTTAATGACTTAGAACATAGTAATTTTATTTTTCACATTGGTTATTTAACAAAGTTACTATGAAACTGAATAAACTGAGAGCATAGCTTAAATTTGTTGTCCATGTTGGCTACTTAACAAAAATTGCAGTGCATAACTAAATAACACGATAAAAGCTTAATTATAAGCATACATAATTATGAAACATAATAATCATATGTATAGACTGAGAATGTACTAAAAATACATATTGAAATATATCTTAACATGAATTACTGAAAAACACACTATAATTATGATCAGCTATAAACTTAGATCTTTTTTTATTTCGGCCCATACTAAAATCACTAAAAAGTAAAATGCCCATTATTCTAAATTAGTGAATTTTAGTTCATGACTAAAATTCAAAAAGCTGACTAAAATACTAATTTTGTTTTTCTGAATACTAAGTAAAAAAGAATTTACTGCTAATGTGATCCAAAATTACTAAAATGGGCCCAACCCAACAAAAAATAAACTAAAAACAAAACTGATGCGGGTGGCCAAAATAATTGGGAAACAACCCACTAAGTAAAGGAGTCCAAGAGCCCACTACTGATTTTCTGAATAATGGAACCGACATGTTGGCCCGATCTCAGTTCTAAATAGGCCCAAGGCCCAAATTTTGATTTTCTGAAAAAATGCGGAAAAAGAAAACAAAAATCTGAGCCCAGTGGCCCAGCCTCCCCGCTAATCAAGCCCAATGTCTTCTAAAGAATTTGGGACTAATTTGGGGAAAAAAATATGTAAGGGCAACCGAGCTGGCCCAGTCACTCTCCCGCCTGGGCTGAGAGCCCCCGCGCGCGCCGCCTAAATCGGACCGTCCAATCGAGATTTGATGGCCAGGGTGAAAAGTGTGACGTGGCCTAGGCTAATCTGAGCCGTCGAGTTTTCTTTGAATGGTGGTGAGGTGATGAACCGAAGTACTTATTCGGTTTCACTCGAAACCCTAATCATTTCATCCTAGCCGTTCCCGTTCGTCACCGAAAGAGAGAACAGAGAGAGAGAGAGAGAGAGAGAGAGAGAGAGAAAAGAGTGGCGGCGCCGCCGAGGTGGCTGGGAGCTCGTCTCTCCGCCAGCTACCATGCAGGCCCACGAGCCTAGCTCGTCGTCGCTGATGCTCGCTGGCCCAGAGCCACTTAGGGAGGGGCCCTCGCGTTCTTAGAGTTTAGGTCAGCAAACCTAGGGTTCCAGTGTGCCCGGGACGGCGAGGCTAAACCCGGCGACACCACTACGGCCCTCTCGCCGGCGCGTGCTGGGTGAACGCGACGCCGTCGAGCGTCCCGACAGGGTGCCTGATGCCGGATAAGTCCAAGATTCGGCGACCTCCATTAGTGAAGTTGCGGTACGGCGACGCGGTTGGGTCTCTAGCAAGTTTGAAGCCACGACGGAGAAGATCGAAACACACCGCTAATGTCCAGATCTGGTGACCTCCATGGAGGAGGGTCCTGGATCCGGTGCAGTGGTGCGACGGCCCCTCCGATGAGCACGAAGTCCAACTAGAAAGGTCGTCGACACCAATATGAGGTTAGAGCTAATATCCCCTTTTCTATTCTGAGTTCTAAGTTCAATTCGAGTTTTGAAGTTTGAATTCGGTTTTGAGTTCCTCTTATTTGATCTGATTTGAAATTCAAAGTACGGATCCTAATTTCTTTTTTGTTTGTCACTAATTTGAAATCCAATTCAAAATTAGTACTGATTTGGGATTAGAAAACCTAATCCCCAATTTCGATTTTGATTTCTTGTTGAAACAGAAACCCTAAGTTCATAGTTCGAATCACCTTCTTCTAAACTGTTGTAGAATCAAGTGTGAGTGTGTTGAGATCGATTGATCTCACTGAATTGATCAAAGATTGATCAACTTAGGGTTTAACTAAGAGGCCGAAAGCCCTAACTCCAATTAAGGTGGCTATTGATACCAATGTTACACTACAAGAATCGCGATAATAAACGACGACCAAAATCCGTCGTCTATAAAGTTAATACCGTCATCTATAGCTTATAGACGACGGTACAAGCTTATAGACGACGGTTTACGGCCGTCTACGATTATTTGTCGTCTATAAGCTTATAGGCGACAGTAACCGTCGTCTATAAGCTAATTGACGACAGTCAGATTTAACCGTCGTCAATTAGTCAACCATGCCACATGACAGCAAAGGAGGCTTCTAGATGACGGTAAAAAAAACCGTCGTCTACAAGGAGGCTTATTGACGACGGCCAAAAATAACTGTCGTCTATAAGGAGGCTTGTAGACGACGGCAAAAAAAAGACGTCGTCTTTAAGATTTGCATTTTTTTAAAAAAATAGAACAATGTTGTCCTGCCTTCGAGGACAACTCTGGCTCGATGGCCAGCTCACATAGGCATATAAAAACATAACTAAAAGTTGTCTATGGCTGATAGCAGTGGCATAGCAAGTGGCAATGGCGCTTTAGAACTCTGTGTTTAAAGAATCACATTCTAACAAACCCTAGGGTGACAAAAACATAACATAATCAGGATCATATACACAATGAGTGCATAATAATTACAAAACTGAAGATCACAAACACTCAATCAAGTGTCTTCACTCACACTAAAATATCAGGTGCTTAAATCAGACATTCAGACACTTGGATTTATACTACTATAAACAGTTACCAACTTGCAGCAATATCATGACAAGGTATCAAAGGCCAATAAAAATGTAAACCTACAACCTAGTCAAAGATACCAAGTTTTTCATTGAAGGCGGTAACACATCAGTCAGGTTGTTAGAAGAAATATCCCTGCATACCAAACTCAGATGTTCAGTCAATCAAGACATCATTTGGATAAAAACACACATACAGAAAACGTCCATCTTACCTTGGTACCGAAGGGGCCAACGGGATGATCCATGTCGAACCGCTATTTCCCATGTGAAAGTCGCAAAAGTCAGCATCTTTGACATGTTATATTAAAAACATTCAGAATATATATGATCTAATGCCAAATAAAAAAGCAAATGGGGTTTATCATCATGGTACCATTATATCTACACAAACAAGACACACAATAGTGCAATTCCACAACACAGTCCAGAGGAGATTATTTTAATGGCATTCTAATGTTTCCTTGAATAACAACAAAATATATTTGACTAACAAAAGAAGAAAGCATTGAATTATGCATCTACAGAATTAACCAAACCAAATAGTCAAACCACTTAACAAATTGGAAACCATTAGTACCTCAAGCCATTAGATAGGTACTTCTACAGTCCTGCTAATGACAGACCGGACCAACATGTCAGTGTAACTGGATCTGGTAAGCAGCATCAATTACCTCATGTTTGTTGTTGTAGTGGTAGGCAAATCCCATCGTTCGACACAAAGAAGCGAAGGATACGGCGGTCCAGGTCTGCGACCGCGTCTAAGCGGGCACGGCGGTAGCGGAGGAAGGAGGCGTCGAACCCAAGGTCCAACCCACCCGACGAGGAGGAGGAGGACGAGTATCCAAAAGCGGCACTGTCAGTACCCTGCTTACCGGATACCCTTTGGGATTGCGAAGATCACAAGGAAACTCCATCTACCAGATTTGAAGACCTCCGAAGGCCCCACATGTCAGCCGTAACCAAACCTGATTCCTCGACATGGTTAGTCCCAGAGCCGCCACGTGTATCATAAGACCGGAGCTATCGCCCACACATGTGAAAGCTCCGGACTGGATACCAGTATGGCACCCCCGGACCTAACTCCAGACAGAGGGAAGCTCTGGTACCGACACGTGTCCAACAGCACCGGACCTACCCGTCCACGACGGTAAGCTCCGGAGCTGCCACGTGTCCTAACTGCCGGACCTTCAACCTTAACAATCAGACTGGTGGACCCCCCAATGGCTCAGACCTTCAAGGGACAATCAAAGACTTCAAGACCCGATTAAGTGTCATTAATACCATATTAATGACACACGATCAGAAGGCCCTTAATACCAGTAACAACACTGTTAAGGCCCGTTACCACGCTATTAAGGGTAATTAACCCCATTTATTGTGTATTAAACATTAGTAACCGCTAGGGCCACATGTCGGGCCAGGCTTACAGTGTAACGACCAATCCTTGTGCTATAAAAGGACTGGTCGACGATACGCAAAAGACCTCTCTGGGACTCAGAGACTCTCACACGCCCTCACACACATACTCACTCGCTCAATACAACATCAACACACCTGGTGGAGTAGGGTATTACGCTCAGGCGACCCGAACCATGTAAACCTCTGTGTCAATTTGCCACCATCTCTTGAATCTCTGCGCGCCCACTACCGAACTATAAACTCCACACACTACTAATAGTAGTGTCGGGAGATCTGCCGGATTCAACCATCGACAGTTGGCGCGCCAGGTAGGGGGTGCCCGAGATTTCAAGAATGGTGATCTCAGCTGCTGGATCGTCCAACGGCAACCTCGCTGCGCAACCTGCTGGAGGCAATCCCTCCAACATGCAACAACCAACAGGTGCCACGGCTCCAGCAGGAGTCATGCCTCCGTCGCCACCGCCTGCACCAGCAAAACAAGCTGAACAACGGGACGAGGCATCTACGTCAGTCACCGCATCGGCGAATAACAATAACCCCGAACACGCGCTCCATGCAGCGCGTGCTCTTCTCCAACATCCACCACCTTCGGGTGCATCCCAAGGTGCAATGGAGCAGTGGAGGGCTGATGTGGAACATCTGGTTGCAGCAGCAACTGATCGCATCAGCAATCAAGGTCCTCCCCCTTCGGGGCGGGACACATCGCAACATCGGACTTTGTCGGGCAGACTTGGTCCGCATGATTTCCAAAACAGGAGGCGTGCTGCGTCTCAACAAGTGACGTCAATGCCTCCCGAGGCGCGACGCACCCATACGGTAACCAGGCTCTCAACTCACGACCTCCGGGCGGAGCTTGATCGCTGTTACCATCAACAGGACGGTCGCGTCCATATTGAGCGTGCTCGCGAAAGGCGAGAAACTCGAGACATTCCTGCTCCCGAGGGAGTAGGAGGAGGCTATTCCGCCCTAGCCATGCGCCTGCGCATGGTTAAATGGCCACAAAAGTTCCGGCCTCACCTGCCAGAGAAATTTGACGGGACTGTCAATCCCGCTGAGTTTCTCCAGATCTACTCCACTTCAATCCTTACAACCGGAGGTAACGAGGTTGTAATGGCCAACTACTTCCCCGTGGCTTTAACTGGGACCGTCAGGTCCTAGTTTATGAGCCTTCAGCCCAACTCCATCAATAGCTGAGCGGAATTGTGCCAACAGTTCACCGCCAATTTCGGGAGTTCATACACCCGACCAGGCACCGAATTGGACCTTTTTGCTTTAACGCGGAAGGGGGGAGAATCCCTGCGTTCCTTCATACAGAGGTTCTCCCAGGTATGAAATACTATTCCTTCTATCTCCAGCGCCTCTGTTATTGTGGCATTTAGACAGGGCGTATGAGACAAGAAGATGCTAGAGAAGCTGGCGATCAAGGAGATCACCAGCGTCACGGAGCTCTTCAGCTTGGCAGACAAATGTGCCAAAGCTGCGGAGGGTCGTGAAATGCACTCCAAACCACCTCCGGAGGATAACAAAAAATCCTTCAAGGGCGAAGCCACTACCTCCGGGAGTGGCAAAAAGAAGAAAAAGTCCAACGGCAAGAAAAAGGTGTTGGCTGGCGCACCTACCGCTACAGCTGCTGCAGCTCCGGGTGGCCGGGGGCTACGCCCCGAGAAACGACCTCGACCTTCATCTGAAGATGGTGACAACTCCAAAATGTGGTGTACTATCCATAAGTCGAACGTTCACAACTTGGAAGACTGCCGAGAGGTCCAGAACCTTGCCGAGTGCTAAAACAAGCGCCGGGAAGAAGTTCCTTTCCGACAAAGAGAAGGAAAACAGAAAGTCGACGAAACTCCGGCTGAAGAGGAGTTAAGATTTCAGGACCCAAAAAAGGTCCTGAAAGCTATATACACCTCCATCGACGACGACTCTGACGTCTCCGACAATGAACGTCGGAAGACCATGAACACCATCTTTGGTGGTTCGTGGGACATCACTTCCCACCATGTCCTCAAGACCATGCGGCGGGACATGGCTTCGGTAGCTCCCACCGCCAGGGAGGAGCCGCACCGGAAGTGGATGGATACCGCCATCACTTTCGACGCGTCGGACTGCCCTCAGAACATGATTGGAGCTGGCCAACTCCCAATGATGGTATCTCCGACCATCAACAACATCCAACTCCACCATGTAATGGTGGATGGAGGTTCGGGGCTGAACCTCATAAGCTTCGAAGCTTTCGTCAAGCTTCAGCTCTGACCTTCGGATCTTCGCCCTTCCCGACCTTTCTCTGGAGTAGGTCCGGAGGCCATAACCCCACTTGGTGCCTTTACTCTCCCCGTGACCTTCGGGACTCGGGAGAATTATCGCACTGAGAAGTTGGTCTTTGACATTGCTCAGATCAACTTACCCTTTAACGCCATTTTGGGCAGGCCAGCCTTGTACAAGTTCATGGCTGCGGCTCATTATGACTACTTGTTGTTGAAGATGCCGATACCAGCTGGTGTTCTCCGAATCCGCGGAGACCGCACTGCCAGAGTGACTGCTCTTGAAGAACTTCATGCGCTTGCCACAGCACAGGAGAACTTCATAAGCTGCTCTATGCAGTTCTTATCGCCTAAAGGAAGCTTCTCCATTACTTCCAAGCACATAAGATCTCAGTAGTAACCTCTTATACACTGTGTGCGATCTTGCATAATCCCAATTCCACTAGGAACATTGCAAAGTGGGCAGCGGAATTGGCTGAATTCTATCTTGAATTCGTCCCAAGACAAGCGATCAAGAGTCAAGCACTGGCGGACTTTGTGGCGAAATGGAACCCCTCTCCATCAAACCCTGGGGGCCCTAGTGAGCAAAAGCCAGAACTCAAAGCTCCGTTTTCACTGAGCCTCACTGGACTCTATACTTCGATGGCTCTATGCAAAAGCAAGGGGCCGGAGCTGGAGTCCTTCTCCTCGCTCCAACCGGGGAGAAGGTAAAATACATGGTCCACCTTAACTTCAAGGCAACCAACAACATGGCGGAGTATGAAGCACTCATTTACGGATTAAAGGTGGCACTGTCATACGGTGTCAAGCAGTTGTTGGTTAAGGGAGATTAGCAGCTCATCATTAAACAGGTGAAGGGTGAATGCTCCTGTAACAATCCCCAACTAGTTTCTTATCTCCTTGAAGTCCAGAGGCTTCAGAAGGACATCGAAGTCCTCGACCTCCACCATGTCCAACGTCTCCATAACGCTGAAGCTAACGAACTCTCGACGAAAGCGTCGACCGGAGCTCCGGCTCCCAACGAAACCTTCGTCCGGAGGTTGTCAAATCCCACAGCTCAGCCCGCCGAACTGAGCGAAGGGGGCGAGACCAGCATCCCGAAGCTGACGGTCCCGATGGCCCTGTTATCATGGGAGCCATCAAGGGTCGTAGGTGCTGCCGGAAGCTCTGAGCAACCCAGCACGCAAGACTCAAATGCTCAAGCTAGCTCCGATGCATGGATATCGAAGATCTGGAGCTACTTGAAAGACAATATCCTTCCTGATGATGATGTATCCGCTGACCGGATAGTCAGATTGGCTAAAATATACACGTTAGATGGGAATGTCTACCGACGCAGTGCCAACGGCGTCCTAATGTGGTGCATCACAAGGGAAGATGGTCGTGAGCTCCTCACCGAAATCCATGGAGGTGAGTGTGTAACCACGCGTCTTCCTGCATGCTGGTCAGTAAAGCCTTTCGGCATGGTTTTTACTGGCCTACAACGCTCCAGGATGCAACTGAGTTGGTGAAGAAATGTGAAGCATGCCAGTTTCATGCAAAACAAATTCACAGACCGGCTCAGCCTCTACAAATGATACCTCCTACATGGCCTTTCGTTGTGTGGGGGATGTACATCTTGGGACCTTTCCCAAGAGTCGTCGGAGGTTGCAAGTTCCTGTATGTTGCCATTTACAAATTCACCAAATGGCCGGAAGCAACTCCAATTGTGACAATAAACACACAATCAACCATCAACTTCTTGCAGTCCATCGTATGCAGATTTGGAGTCCCAAACAAAATCATAACTGATAATGGGACCCAGTTCACAAGCTCTGCATTCTAAGGATATTGCGAAGACCTCGGCATCCAAGTCAGCTACGCTTCCGTAGCTCACCCGACAAGCAATGGCCAGGCCGAGAGAGCAAATGTTGAAATCCTAAAAGGACTCAAGACGCGCACATATGAGCACCTGAAAAAACATGGAGCCAACTGGATCGAAGAGCTTCTGCCCACTCTATGGGCCAACAGGACAACTCCAAACTGGTCAACTGGAGAGACACCCTTCTTCCTGGTGTACGGAGCTGAAGCAGTCCTTACTCCAGAAATCATCTTGGGGTCGCTCCGAGTCCGGACCTTCGACGAAGCCACGCAGGACCAGCTCCGACGTGAAGACCTTGACCTCCTTGAAGAGGGAAGGTGCCAAGCAGCTGTTCGGAATGCCCGATACCGCCAAGCTCTTCGGCGCTATCACCAACGGCATGTTCACAACCGACAGATCAAGGAAGGAGATTTGGTGCTACAGAGAATACAATCCAGAGAAGGGTTAAACAAACTTTCCCCCAGCTGGGTAGGACCCTTCCGAGTGATCAAAGTATCCCGTCCTGGATGCGTTCGCTTGGCAACCGAGGATGGGACACCTCTCCCAAATCCTTGGAACATTGAGCACCTCCATAAGTTCTACGCTTAATATCACGGAAGTGAGTCTGTAATTACATGTGATGTATGTTATAGAGTCATTGTACAGAGTCGGGTAGCTCCTCTGAGAGGACAACCGGACCTACCCCGTTAGGTCTACAACGTCCATGCAACACTTGTCACAGTCTCAGAACTAAAAGTGTAGCTAGATACCTTGGGTCAAACGAGAAACAAAACACACTTAGCCTGGTTCCGTACCCTAAGAGTGTACTTGTTTCCCCTGTACCCCGGACCTATAATGAAAGACATCATTGTGTGAAAACAGACTCCACGTGCATTTAATTTGTACATGCTCAATATTTTTTATTTTTCTCTTTCTTGTCTATAACAATGTTGTGCAATTCTTAAGAAACTTTAGCTCGACCAGTTCATGTACAATTCGAGTTGCATTGTCTATTCTTCCGGATCCAAACATTGTTGATGGTCTACTCGTCTGAATGCTACCAAGCCAATCTAGGGCCGGAGTGTGCTATCGACTTAGCCTGGTCATGCACCCTAAGTACGCCACTCTACCTACACCCCGGCAGGCCGAAGTAAGGCGAGTCCAGAAACGATCGAACCTGAAGGAAACAAGGTAGTGCACTTGATTGTATTTAGAATTGTGTTCGATCTAAAAACTTCTTGGGAATAGTAAGTCACAATGAAGTTATAGATAGGAAAATGGATTTTACTATTTTTTTTGACTTTAGTGTGCAGGAAAAATAAATATTTCATGATGATGGCAAATGAAGCCAGAGCTGCCAAAGCTCCGACATCCTCTAGGCGGCTTGCAGTCCATGTTCAAACATTGATAGCGAGCGTCGTTGGAGCTACTCAGCTCCGGTAAAGCTAGGGGGCTAGTCGTCAATGTGAAGAAAAGATGGTGGAAAGACTCTATAGTGGAGTCTGCTGTCGACACACCACGTGTTGACAGAGGTCACTAGCAGAGCCATCAAGCTCCGACACCCCAAAGGACTAATCGTCGATGCTTTACGCGTTGATGGAGACTACTGCTGGATCTACTAAGCTCCAACGATGGTCAATGCCGGAGCCGCTAAGCTCCGACAACCTCAGGGGACCTTCACTATCGTAGACTTCAAACCTACGTTCTACAACTGTTACATCCTCTTGGTACATGTTCACAATAAAATTGTGCACATCTACCAGGGGGCCAAGTGGGACAAAGGTGTTGAAGTGTTGAAGACAAAAAATGAAATTCACAAAAAACATGGATTTCATTCATTTGGAGACAAGAGATTACAAAATTGGAGAAAAAGAAGAGAGGATACAAGTGGGAGCTACAAAGAGATGGTCCTAGACCCTATGGAAGAACGAGGCAATCTTCTGGGAAGCCTCCGATACGCTGGCTTGGGCAGCTTCTCCCTCTCCTTCGATGGGGCCTTCAAGCACTGGGTCCAGGGGGAATTGAGGGTCCCGGCTTGTGTAGCACGTCAAGACGAATTCTGCGACGTCCTTCGCCGGGGATTGTCCCTCGGTCTCCAGCTGGTGCACAATGATATCACCCATCTTGGTGAGTTTGTTGCCTGTCGAACTCAATGCCTGCAACGCCTGGTCCAGCTCCGGCTCCGGATCATCTGGACGTACGGCACTAAAACCCAATGGTGTCAGCATGTCGTTGGCTTTGCCCAGGAAGTCCCAAACTTGTTGGGACTCCACAGTCCTTGTGCCTCACATCTCCTCCAAGGATCTTTTGGCCGCCTCAAGCTTCGAATTCTCTCGAGCAAGACGCTGTACCTCTTTGGCGTTATGCTAAATCTTTTCAGCAACCTGCCTTTCGAGTCTGCTGATCTCTTCCCCCCGAAGGTGGATCTCGTTTCGGCGGTTGACCAGGTCCTTCTCTCGGCCCCGCGCCTTCTTCTACCTAGCGGCGACGGCATTCTCCTGCTTGTAGAGGTCCTGTCCTCGCTGCCAGGCCTTTTTCTCATCTTCCTCGCAGCGCTCATCCAATTTCTTGGTGCGCTCCTCGAGACTCTTGTCACTCAGAGCTATCTTTTGGACAAGCTCTTCTTCCCTCTTCACGACGTCGTCCCGCAGCTCCAGGAGTTTTTGCTCTTCATCCTCGAGCTTTCTCTCCCGCACCTCAAGAGCCTCCCCGCGCTTGACGAGACTGGCGTGGATGGCGTCGAGCCTCTCCTGGCGATCATCCACTGCACTATTAGCAGCTTTGGCCTGCTCGTAGATGGCCCAGGACTGGTTGTCAAGGGATCGCGTCATGCTTTCCCTCTCATCCAGTAGCTTACCCCAGTATTCCAGGCAGACCTTCTCCCTCTACACCCACTCCTTGTCGTCAGCCAGCCCCGACTGCGTCAGCTTGGTCTCGAAATGGAGTCGGTTGCACCACCTCCTATGAGTTTGTCGCTCCTCCTCGAGGGCCTTGCTGTCGTGGTAGAAAGCCAGCTAGACCTGACGAAGACTGGAGGAGGCGTTGTCAATAGACAACGACAGGGGGATCGGGTCAGGACCTATCGGGGTCATCTCACCGATTCCAGCGGGTTCTCCGTGACAAAAATTGGGTCCCACTCTAAGAGCGGTCCCCTGAGCTTCCACGCCACTAGGCCGTCCTCCGGGATAGCCTCGGCCGCTGCCAAGGAAGGTCCTGTAGTAGAAGTTTCGATCTCTAGAATTGGCTTCGAAGGTCCCGCTGCCAGGTCATCAACAACTGGCCCCTCACGCGGGGGGGCCGACAGCTTCATCTTGGCACCCTGGCTCAGGTGCGGGCACCTCCGGGACCACTGCTTCCGGGGCGGGCGTAGAAGATTCTGCCGGAGCTGAAGCCACGTTCGCTCCGACGTTGGCGCCTCCTCCACCGCCGGTTCCGGTGCTGACGCTTCGACCACCATGGGTAGGGGTGGGCATCCGGTTAACCAACCTAATTCGGTTCGGCTTTTCAGTTTTTTCAAATTTCAGTTTTTGGAAAGTGAAAACCGAAATATAACAGGCAAAAAGAAAAACCGGTCCATCGATTAACCACCTAATTCGGTTCGATTTCCGGTTAACCGAGAAAAAACCAGACTTAAGTCTAACTCTCGATCTCTCTGGATGGTCACGGCGCGGTGGTCGTTGGAGCTGATGGCGTCGCAGGCCGATAGATGGCGACAGCGGTCGGGGACGAGGCCGGACGATGCGGCTCGTCGGACGACGGCGGCGACGCGCAATGACGCCCAAGGACGGAGGCCGTCGGGCGGAGGGTACCGGCGGGCGAGAGCGAGGCGCGCCGAGCGAGAGCGTGCGGACCGTCGGGCAGGGGACACTGGTGCCGGAGGCGCCGGAGCGGGAGCGCCGGAGTGGGGGAGCGGCGGCGCTGGAGATTTGTGGCGAGTGACGATCGAGACTCTCGGAGGGGACGGTAGTAGGAGTGCTCGTCCTTAGGGTTGGAGTCATCACCGATTGGGCCAGACCGCTGGGCTGTTTGAGAGTTGGGCTGGTTGAATCATCACTCGCCAATTGGGCCAGGCAGAGGCAGGTTGGGCTGATTTCGACTGGAGTATTGGACTGGACATACTTTTGGTTTATCCGGTTAACCAAAATAAAAAACTGAACACCGAAAAAAAAAATCGGTTTCCACAGATTGAGAACCGAAATTGATATCGGTTTAATCGGTTCCGGTTTGTCGGTACCCTAAAAACCATACACCCCCTGAGGTTACAAAGATCTCAAGGGGAGGACATCTACTCAAATTGAAGACCCCCGGGGGCCCACTTGTCAGACATAACCGGACCTGTTTCTCCAACATGGTTAGCCCCTAGGTTGCCACGTGTACTGTCAGACCGGAGTTATTACCCGCAAGGGTGAAGCTCCGAGCTAGCTACTGAAACGGCACCTCCGGACTTAACCCCTGACCGATAGAAGCTCCGGACCTGACACGTGCCAGGCCGCCCCGGAGCTTCCCGCTTCCCACAAGCAAGCTCTGGAGCTGCCACGTGTCCATACGTCGGAGCTAGCCGCTTCAAACCCCCGGGAGACGTTGTAACGGCTCCGGATCTCCAAAGGACAGCTGCAGACTTCAAGACCCGATTAATTATCATTAATTCCACATTAATGACACTTAATCGGACGATCTTAACACCTGTAACGGCACTGTCGGAGCCGTTACAGGGTTATTAACAACAATTAATCTCGTGTATCAATACTAGTAACCGCCAGAGCCACATGTCGGGTCAGGCTGACTTGTAACGGTTTGTCCTTGTACTATAAAAGGACAAACCGACGATACACGGGAAAAAAAAAACTCTCGAACACACTCAAGCTCACAAGTTAATACAACACACACACACACCCGTGGAGTAGGGTATTACGCTCAGGCGGCCCGAACCACGTAAACCACTGTGTCACTCAAGTCCAATCGTGAATCACCTTCTTGAGTCTCCGCGCGCCCACACCGAACTTCAAACTCCTCCAACACTTTCGTAGTGTCAGGAGATCTGCCGACTCCAACAGTCGACACGGTTAATTCGGTTTCGGTTTTTGGTTTCTGGTTTTTTTGCCCACCCCTAACCATGGGCTCGAGCGTCGGCACGTCTACAGCAACTGGCTCAGGCGCCAGTACTTCTTCAACAACCGGCTTTACCGCCGGAGTTTCCTCGACCACCGGCTCAAGTGCCGGAACTTCATCAACACCTGGATCTATCGCCGGGACTTCATCAACCACCGACTCGACTGCCGTAGCTTCAGCAACATCCGACTCTAGGGCCAAAATTGCAGCTACCTATGGCTCTGAGGCCAGAGCGTCCATCATTTCAGCATCCGAGCCCGGAGCTTCAACCTCTGGAGCTGGTGCCGCTGGTACATCTTCATTCCCGTGGTCCGACGCTACCACGGGAGCTTCTGGGGATGAGTCGAGGTCCAAGACCACGACAGCCGGCGCCAGAGCTGCCGCAGCCTCAGCCACCTCTTCGGGCGGCGCTGGAATTGGAGACGAAGCTTCCGCCTGCACAGCCTCAGCTGCTGCTGCAGGAACCAGAGCTTCAGCCTCTTTCTTGGGCACTCTGTGGATGAAGGACGAAGAAACTCAAAACACAGTTACAACCAAAAAATAATCAACTGAGGTAAAAAATCAAAAAATACCTCGGAAGGCTTCTGCACCAGTTAGCACGGAACCTCTTCTCCGGACGCTCAGAGCCGGACCCTGTCGCCACTGGCATGGTGGTTCCGGAAGGTTCCCCGGAGCTCGCTGCTGCTGTCGGCGTCACTTTGCTTGAGGCCCCCCTCGACCGGGAAGGACCTCCAGACCCAGAGCCTTCAGCTGGCCCTAGTACTGGAGCCGCATGGCCGGAGCTAGCACCCCGGGGAGATGCTGATGCTGGAGTAGTTGCCGCCGATGAATACCTTCCCCTCCGGGAAGAAGGAGTCGATGCGGAAGGAGCAGGTCTGATGGACCTCCCGTTGGCATGCTTCAACTTTCTCTTGCGGCTCGAGGGCTCGGCCAACTCTTTGCCCTTGCCCACGACTTCAACTCTCTGTTCTGGGACGGAAGGGGTACCACCCTCGGAAGCTCTGGAGATCGCCAACCCGGTGATCGAACGCCTCTCAACGACACCAAGGTCGTCAAGCACCGGCATCGTCCGCTAAAGCTCCCTGCTAAACTCCGCCTCCATGTTCAGAGGTAGAAAAGCCGCTGGTGGAGTCAAGTCATCACCCTCAGCGTCGATGCCGTGCTGGAACTTCTTGAGGTGAAACTCCAAAGTTGCACCCTCCATGCTGGACTTCAAACCGGACTCAATCCGGTCGTCGTCCAGCACACTGTTGAGGGCCCAAGCAAGCTTCTCCCTCTTTTTCAGCGGAGCCCACCTGTTGGTCAGGAAGTTGCAAAATACCATATGAGGAGTCACTCCTCCTTCCACGCACTGGCGGATCCTGGTCAGAGCAGGGTTGAAGGCGTCCGATAACACCGGAGCTTCACTCCAAGCTGCAGTGTCGATGTTGGGGAGGCCTTCAGGCAACTCCAGCTTCTCATGCTCCTCCACCCTGATGATGATCCAATCCTTCTTCCAGTCGTCCCACTTCCCAGAAGGGAACGACCGCAAGTACTTGTACGGGCACTTCTTGCGCTTCAAAAAATAATAGAAGCCAAGGTACTCGTCACTCTTGCCGGTGGTCTGGACAGTGAAGAAGGTGCGAAAGAGCTCAATGCAGGGGGGAATGCCCACCCACATCTCGCAGAAGTGGACAAAGATCGACACTATAAGAATGGAGTGGGGGCCAACGTGGTACAACTCCAGACCATAAAAGTCTAGCAGCATCAAGAAGAAAGAGGAGAAAGGTGGGATCAGTCCCACCATGGCGTACGTGGAGAAGTACACCATGTCGCTGGTGTGCTCCTTCACGAAAGGAAGCTTGCCGACGCAGACCAGGTGGTTGAAGAAGTCAGGGGACCACCCCATGAGGGCCCGGACGTTCTTCAAATCATCGTCAATCTTCAGTCGGCTCTGGCGAAGACCCAACTCCATCGCCGCACAGCAAGGCGAGAGATGAAAAGCAAGCGAAAGTTTGGAGGGTTTGAGTGCAAGTTCGAATGAAAGGCGTAAAGAACCCCCAAACGGTGCGTGCTTTCCTTCTTAAGTAAACCCCCACAATGCTTGGATGGAAACCGTGGAGGAGACGATGCTACCATTCAAAAACTTCACCCTGCCAATGACAAGGGGGCCCGGGACCACCCCGACGATCAAGTCAAGGTCCTTACCCCAGGTGAACGGTTGTCATCATGAAAGGCGGGAAACCCGAAGGCGGCGGCCTGACAGGTCGCGCGGAATCGATACGATTTTTGTATCGGGAATCGGCGACCTTCAATTGCGTGAGATCCGCATGCTAAGATCTCACCTGCTGCATCTAGGATATGCCACGCGGCGGTGGTTTAACTGCGAACCACCTCCAACGGCACATCTGAAGACCCTTGAAGACACGACTCAAAAACCGAAGAATGGACCCACCTCCGGCAGAATGACTTCATCCAAAAGGTCTCTCCCAGAGGTGGGCCCAGGGGGCCACTGTCGGTACCCTGCGTACCGGATACCCCTTGGGATTGCGAAGATCACAAGGAAACTCCATCTACCAGATTTGAAGACCTTTGAAGGCCCCACATGTCAGCCGTAACCGGACCTGCTTCTCTTACATGGTTAGTCCCAGGGCCGCCACATGTATCATAAGACCGGAGCTATCGCCCA
The DNA here is from genome assembly GCA_036927565.1 of Tuctoria greenei. Classification (NCBI taxonomy): domain Eukaryota; kingdom Viridiplantae; phylum Streptophyta; class Magnoliopsida; order Poales; family Poaceae; genus Tuctoria; species Tuctoria greenei. Next base: position 107,691,951 of record JAYESD010000012.1, on the reverse strand, counting down.
CACACGTGAAAGCTCCGGACTGGATACCAGTATGGAACCCCTGGACCTAACCCCAGACAGAGGAAAGATCCGGTACCGACACGTGTCCAACAGCACCGGACCTACCCATCCACGACGGTAAGCTCCGGAGCTGCCACGTGTCCTAACTGTCGGACCTTCAACCTTAACAATCAGACTGGTGGACCCCCCAACGACTCGGACCTTAAAGGGACAATCAAGGACTTCAAGACCCGAATAAGTGTCATTAATACCATATTAATGACACACGATCAGAAGGCCCTTAATACCAGTAACGACACTGTTAAGGCCCGTTACCACGCTATTAAGAGTAATTAACCCCATTTATTGTGTATTAAACATTAGTAACCACCAGGGCCACATGTCAGGCCAGGCTTACAGTGTAACGATCAATCCTTGTGCTATAAAAGGATTGGTCGACGATACACAGGAGACCTCTCTGGGACTCAGAGACTCTCACACGCCCTCACACACATATTCACTCGCTCAATACAACATCAACACACCCCGTGGAGTAGGGTATTACGCTCAGGCGGCCCGAACCACGTAAACCTTTGTGTCAATTTGCCACCATCTCTTGAATCTCTGTGCGCCTATTACCGAACTATAAACTCCACACACTACTAATAGTAGTGTCGGGAGATCTTCTGGATTTAACCACCGACAGGCACCCTCACTCCAAGCCACAGCGTCTAAGGCCGGGCTGAGGAAGGCCCTCAGTGACAGCGACGAGAGGCGATGCTGCCACTGCCTCGCCCATCCACCTGTTGTCGGGGGACGCGGGGACGAACTCGAGATCCATCACGACACTTCGAATCGAAAAACGAGGCGGCAGTTACCTAGTCCCAACGAGTCTGGCTTGTAGTTGGAAGCGTTGATGGCCGGGGGCAACTTGACGGGGGAGCTGCTACATATGAGCGGCAGCGGGCGACGGCGCGGCGTCGGTGAAAAGCGGCGGCGGCGGCTAAAATGAGGAAACCGTGAGACAAATGAGGAGTATTCCGCGGGGGTTGGGAAATATCAAATCTAATTGACGACGGTGTAGGTTAACTGTCATCTATAAGCACTAATAGACGACGGCCTTTTGAAACCGTCGTCTATTACCGTGCGGGTGGACCCGAGATTCGGCCCATATTGATGACGAGCCTAATTGACGATAGTTTGCTATCGTCTTTAAGTAATAGACGACGGTACTAGGGTTACCGTCGTCAATTACGGCCTAATTGACGACGGTTGGATTTAGTCGTCGTCAATTAATTAAAAGATGATGGTGCCATCGTCAATTATTTTAGCCGTCGTTTATTTTTTGTTTCCTGTAGTGTTAGAACTGAGGGTGATTAGCTTAGGACCTAATTGGTGATTAGGGTTCGGTTTAGCTAAGAACAGAGAGCACGAACATGTCTAACACACTAATCTGAGTACATGAATTAAAACAGGGATTTGGGGATGTGCACATACCTTGGAGCATACCTTGATGTGTAGATGAGGGAGAGGCCATTGAGTTGATGAAGCCCCAATGCAGTGCAGGGCCGTCGGGAGGTCTTCCCTGCCCTTGTTACTCTGCCAATCGGTGGCACTTAAGGATTAGGCACCGAGTCTTTTAATCTTAGCTTAACCAACTCAATCACCGGTGCTTTCTGTTTATAAGGGTGAGGAACTGGATGAGGAGGCCTGTCAACCGAATCTGTTGGGGAATATTTCGATCAACATTTGGGAAAAAAGAGTCTGAGTCAGTTAGGGATGTAACCGACTCTTAAAACACCGTGGTCACTTATTTTATCCTAACAGTGAGACGCTGTTGCTCAGCACTGTGATCTGAGAAACATCTTTCAGGGGAGCAAGTGCAGATAGCGCTGATGCTGGACAGTACTAGAGCGGGAACATTTGGCATTTGGCAACTGTAGACCGTGACGAGAGCAGGAAAACTTATGTCCGCATTTGGCAAGTGTGATGTCTGTCGTTGCAGTCAAATTGCTCAATCTGTCAATTCGTTTTGATTTATTTTATGAATTTTGAAAAGATACTCAATCTCGAGCTGCGAGTGTTCGAAAAAAAAATCTCGAGCTGCCACCTTGTTTTTTTTTTTTTAACGACCGCTCGATAGGCCGCAAAAGATCTTACTACACCATGGTGCTTTTTTTTGGATGATATACAGATCCCATATAGAGTATATGTCTTCGTAGATATTATGAGTTTGTAAATAATTGTACGTAGGCCAACTTCACCAATAACCAATCGTAAACTCCAGGTCCGTCCAGGATTCAGGATACAGATCCATCCGTCTATCCGTCAGCAGCAGCTGCTAGCTTAGCTTGCTGGTGTCTGAATCCGGACAAGGCGCCAAATCGCAGTCGGACACCGGCGCACGGCGCGGCCCCGCAGCTGATGCGCGCGCGGTTCGCCTTTCCGGTTCTGATCGGAACGGAAGCCGATCGGGGTTGGGATGATGCACCGCGAAAACCGGTTGCCGCAAGGAAGAGAGCACGGAGCCGTCACTCCATGGGCAAAACCCCGACCTCGAAGCGGCTGCTGCCTGCCTACATGGCACCCCCGGGGGCCGCAGGCCATATCCAGATGGCAGCGCGCCACGGCCCCCTCCAATCATGGAGACCGGCCCCGTCTCGCTGGGTCCGCGCCGTTGCCGCGTTCCCCGCCGCGTGTGCCAATTATTCATGCGTGTGCGTGTGCCTCGCGTCGCGCGCGCGGATGTGTCTGGCATGACGGGCGCGGCGAGCTATCAGTAACCCAAGCTTTTCTAGGCGCTCCTCGGCTAGCTAGCTTTGGCGCTTTGCCGAGAGGCGGCCGCAGCAGCAGCTGCTGCGGCTAAGGCTGGCCTCGCCGTCGCTCTCCGGCGCGGGTCCCGCGGCTGCCAAATGGGCTAGCAGACAAGCTGTTGCCGAGGACATCCTCCCGGAGGGATAGGGATGCGGGCTGCACCTAGATTCATTCGCTTGCCCCGAATATGCCCATCGCTTGGCTGCTTGTTCCGCTCAACTTTTAACTTGTGCCTAACCGACGATCTGCGTGCCAGCAAGGGAAATGGACGGGCTTGTCGGACGTGTAGCACTTCCTTTTCGTGACGAGAAATGGATTGCACAAGTAATAAGCAAGCTACCCAGCTTCGTGCTTACCTAGCTTTGGTGGTTAGTTTGGTGTTTGGAGGAACTAGCTACAGAATTTCATCAACAAAATTATTAGATCAGACTAATGACGATAGCTTTCAAATTTTGCCGGCATGAAAACTGACATTGCACCGCATATCTGCGCGTACGTGTATGATCACACATCTCGCATTGTCTATACATCATCATTGCGTGCTGATGTTGTCTGTGGGAACCGAACCAATCGACAATCTGGATTTTGGCCATTCAGAATCATCCTGTAGATGACCGTATTGTTCTTCTTTTGACCGTATTATTCTCTCCACTGGTAGGGCATTCTTCATGCTCTTCCTGCATGCCTGAACGACTGGCTACATGACAAAGCCGGAACCTCGAACGTCTCCGATCAATCTTTACTTTCTGATGATTACTCCGCCATAATAATGAATGGGACGTCTCCATCATTTCGCGTTTACTTATATATGCTTCGATCAAGCTACACGTGTTTCTCGGCTCTAAAGATTGTTTTGTAGACCACACTCTCAGGTCATGATGTTTAGTGTTTTTGCCTGATTAACAAGTACTCGATTCTCACTCACATTTGATGTCGGTTGATTCTGGTTGGTTCATCTGGTTCTTCAGTGAACTCATCCATGCGGCCATGCAGGGCCGGGCCGGTAAAATCGGAGGCCCTGTACAGTTTGAGACACTGTACATAATATTAGTATGAGATTCGTCTTTATAAGAAAAATAAGATTATAAATCAATTATGGACGAGAACTTCCTTTCAATACTAATTTTAACAAAAAGTTCCATAAGGTGTATAACTCCGATGAAAGGACAATAACTAATATTGAGATAATTATCTCTATAGATATGAATTGTTGTATGTTTCAAATGTAATATATTTGTCTTGAAAACCCTCAAGTGAAACAATCAGACATCAGACTAATCGAGCAACACCTACGTACCTATAAACCGCAACACTGCTTACTGCCGAAGGTCATATATTACATATAAATGACGGAGTTCTGACATGATAATACGGGTAGAAATTAACAATGCAATCACCCTTCATGTTATTATATTTTTTTACGGTGCCCGAGACAGCTACTCTTGCTTTATCGGTGTGCACGTTTCGTGTCACAGCCCGAATTTTAAACAAAGATAAAAATCACTCTGAATTAATTTTTTTAATCAAATCTTGAACAAATATTTATCGTTAATAAAAATCAAGGCGAATGAATGTGTGCACATTTAAATACGAATCAAATTATAAAATAAATCTCAAACAATCAATAATGGTCAACCTAAAATAAGGTCACATAATTATTAATACTTCTCAGACGAGGGGAAACAAGAAAACGATGAATAAGCGCAAGTACAACCACACTCATAACGTTCTTAAGACATGAATATCAATCATTAAATAATACCTAAAATTGTACCTATGTGTATAAGGCGCCCAACTGATAACTTATAATATGACACATAAATCAAGTAATACTATAATTATCCGAGAGAGTAACTATATTCTAGAATATAAATGTACTGAAACAAGGGTTATTGTCCATAAACCAAATTCCGATTTAGGACTAAAATTTACAGTTCAAAGGTGTGAGAAGATTTGGGAGATTAAGGAAACACTCTCTAAACACAAGCATAAAAACATTTAGGTGAAATCGAATTCAAATCAGAAATTAAATAGAAAACCAAACTGAAAGGTACTCTAAATAATATTCAACATACACAAAGTAATTTTGAATTAAATTTGGATTCAATTTAGATTGGGATTCAAAACCAAAACAGAAATTTAAATAGAAAAGGAAGGAAAACAGATAAAAATAGAAAAGGGCGAGCAACCCATTTCCCCTAGCCGGCCCGGCTCTCCCCTCCTTCCCTTCGGCCAGCACGACCCATTTTCTTTCTCCTCCCGGCCTGGCCCGTCCGACCTCTCTTCTCTCCCCTTCATTTTTCCTCACGCGGCCCACACTTTTCCCCACATGCACACGCGGCCTGGCCCAGAGGGCGAACCGCCTTCTTCCTCCCGCTGCCTTCCCCTTCGAGCCAGACCGCGCCTCCGAAAAATCTGGCGACACGACATTGACCGTCACTTCCCTGCGCCGCGCCAGCTACACCGCCCTAGTCACCTCGCCGCCTCCGCCCTGTTGCGCCATCATGAGCACGGCGAAACGGACGCGCCACGGAACCAGCGCAAACCGCCTCAGGCCACCCTACCTTGCCACCGCCTCTCTCGCCTATAAAGCACGCCCTGCTCCTCCGTTTGAGCACCGCACGACTCGCAAACCACTCTCGCACGCTTCGGGTCAAGAATCTATCATAACCAAGCTCTCCTCCGACACAATTTTGGAGCTTTTCCCTTCTTCCCCAACTCCGACCGTCGCAACCATTCCCACTCCGATGAGCTTCCATATTCCAATTACTTTCTCGTTCAGCTTCCTAATCTTCCATGCAATCTAGAACACGTATTGCTTCGTGGTTTAGTGCTCCCTAGCAGAGATACGAGGTCAACCCTAGCCTCACCGCCGTACTCCCCTGTCGACGGTCGTTGTGGAGCGTTCCACGACCCGGCCGAGTGCTCTGGCGCGTTATTAGATCATCCATGTATGCGTTAGGCAACACTCAGCCACTAGGAAACGCGCGCACGTCTGCCTCGCCGTGCACCACCGCCGCTCACCGCCGTGGCGCATCGACGACCATCGTAGGAATCGCCCTAGCTTGTCCAAGCGCAGAGGCACGCTCTCCACGACCTAGAACACATCCTTGATCACTTACCCCGTCGTTATAGCAAACCTGTGTGAGTTTCCCCTGGCTCCAGCGCCTCCCTCCGCCGTGCGCTGTCGCCGGCCATCACGAACGTCGCTCCAGCCCAGCTGAGCACACCAGCACACTCCCCACACTCGGGAACACATCACTGACACACTTGTTTTGCGAAAGCTCGCACGCTTGAGTAGATCGATGACGCACCGGTGCGCACGGTCGCCACAGCCCGCCGCCAGCCGCCGTCGGTGCCCCTCCGATCTGGTCTTGTGCACCACCACACTCCAATCGGCCCTAGCGCCGTGTAGGTACAACCCAACCCGAGCGTAACCGCCCTCGCGCGTGACTCCTTCGAGCGCCGCCGAGGCGCCCCGTCGTCAAGGCAACGGGCACCGCTCCGGCCTGGCCGCGCTCACCGGGAGCCTCCTTGCACTCGTGAACACGCGCGAGACATGTTGGTTGGAGAGGAAACCAGCGCCTCCCTGTAGTTCCATCGCGGACCGCCGCCTCGGCCTCCTCCGGCCAGCCCCCGGTCACCTCCTGGCCGTTCCCCCTGTTCTGGCCCGCAGTGCCTACGTGGCGCGCACGTGTTGCACGCGTGGCGGCCACCTAGGCGCCACCTCAGTGCCACGTGTGCACCCCTTTGCCACACACACACAAAAGTCCCAGAGCCCCTTGCATGGACTCGGTCCACGTGAACCACATAGGCATGCTGGACTGACCACCGGGACCCACTCAACCACTGCGCAGGAAAATAAGACACATGCACCTAGCCCGTAGTGACCCCACAAGTCAGCCACTGCCCGAGTACAGGAATTTTGCTAGAGCTACCCACACCTGTACACAGAGTTATGGTCCCACATCCAGCCTTACAGAAAGCTAATAAATTGCTAGAGCCACACACTTAGTGTACACGGACAGTTAGAAAAATGCATTTTCTTATCTAGGAAAATTCTGGAATTTTTTCTATAATTAGGAAATGACTACTAGAGTCTGAACCAGTGATTTGAGACACAAATAAATGGTATCAATTTTGTAAAATACTATTAGTTAATAAATAATAATAATAATCAAGTAGAAATTTGGGAAAATCCACATATAGTCTCCCAACTTGATAAACCAACCAAAATAAATATCTAAAATTATTAGGGATAATAATCAGAATTAATAATGCAATTAAGTGTGCCACCAACATAAGACCTAGTGTAGTAAAATAATTATCCTCATTATAGAAAATAAATTGAATCACCAATAGTGGTGGAAAGTCTAGATAAACAAAAACCCCTCAAATAAATTACCCAAATATCTTAGAAGATATTGCTAGGAATATACAATAATAGAATTGAATAGTATTTAATATATGATAGGGAATTGATTATAATTCCCATAGGAAAATCAGGTGAATAATCATAATTAGTTAAATAGACATAGAAGCTTCCAATTAATTAGTCTCCTCCATAAATGATCTTCTAATGATTCCTAGGAATATATCATTAGGACTTTGAAACAGTAATTGATCATATTAACATATAGGATAATAAACTAAATGGTGTCATTATTGATAAAAATAATTAGTAGACTAATGAATAATAGAACTCACAAGCTAGCTCTAAGTGGAATAGACCCTTCACTAATAATTCTTGGAAGTCCTAATAATCATACACTATGGAAACTCCATAATAAGTTCATAACCTTTAGGGTATAATAAAGAAATGATAAATTAAGAAATAGAATGAGTAGATACACAATAGTCTTCAGCAGAATGTTGCCTTAAGTTCAAATACATTAGGACTGATGCTTAGACTCTAAAACAAGTGGGTCCTATATTAGTAGAACCATAGTGAATATACTATTGTGAAGATAGAGTAAATATAAAGAAGGTCCATATAAATCATGGTCAACTCAGAGACCACAATATAGGCAATTTATAGAATAAGCTAGTGAGTTCACCGTAAATGTCATAAACCATGTAAATGACTAAGAAGACTCATAAAACATTTATATCCTTTCAACAACCATTTAGGTGACCAATGAGACAATACTTTTTCTAAATAGCCACCATTAGAATGATGTATTCCCCGATAAACCTTCTAAGAAAACGATAGTGTTTCCAAATAAGTCACCAGTAGAATGACGTATTCTCCGATAAGCCGCCTTCTCAGGATCTTAGAAACCATGTTAATGAACGATTGTTTGTATTTATTGGAGTTTAATTTGGATTTCTTGGATCTTTATTGATGAATCATATTTTCTTCGCGTAGCTACGTACTTAGTAATCAGAGAGTTCGCGACGGAGATATTCAAGACCCGGATCACGAAGGACAAGACAAAGACTATGATAAACCATCGTAAAGGCAAGCTCTAACTCCTTGATCATATTTCACCTATGTTTTGCAATCGCACCTATGGCCTGTTTTCATTGTATGACTGTATGTCTATTTTAAAATATTGTTATGCTATGAACCACTTGATGTGGTAGCATGAGCTATGTTGATGACTGAGTATCGGTGTTAGATACTAGCCAACAGTAACACATAAGTTACTCGCTATCAATGGCTTGAAACAAGACACTGTATCAGTTACGATAATAGCAGTGACTATCACAATCCCCTCCTTGACCTTGACAACACAACCCCTTGACAACCTAACAGCTTCATCACTACGCCATAGCGGCGATGTGAGCACCTCCTTGTTAGTACTATGCTTAGGAACCTCTGCGATGTTCGCATCGCGAACCACTACACACTGTATACATGATTGTGAAATGTGTTAAAAGGTGTTTGGTGGTGTGAGTTAGGATATGGGTGAGATATTAATGAACTGTATGTGTGAAGGGGATGAGTGGTCGAGGCAGGTATGGTGATGGGATGTTGCGGGCTCCCTAAGAGGTATACCAACTGCGGCTGTGTATTCGGTGTAATCCACCGATCGGCGTTGAGTGCTTCAGTAATAGTCCGATGATCATGTTTTTTGGACTAGCCTTGTGCTGAGTACTTCAGTTTAGTTCGATGTTGGGTGTTCCGAACTAGTCCTCTAGCCAAGGACGGATGGAGCCGCCTCACCAATATAAGGACCGGTTCATTTGAACTCAACATAGTGATTTCATACAACCACAAAACCTATATGGGCGGGACTCCCCCTACCTTTCTGGTAACTGCCACAACAGAAAACCTAGAGAGCCATGGAGGGCATGGTGGACCAGGAAATGACACAGAGACCGAGGGTCGTCTGGTGTCTGGCTGGGTTGGTAATACCCGAATAGCCTCTGGGTCAGGCCGAGGTGTGATTGTGGGGTTACGCGGGAAAGATGGGATGAGCGTTATGTCATACCCTTGCTAAGTGTGCATGGCCTGTGGGTAAAGTGTACAAACTCTGCAGAGTCTTAATCTATCCGGATAGCTGTTGTCACAGTCTTGGAACACTATGCTTTGGGCTCCTATTGATTAGTATTAGCGCATCTCCTTAAAGTGTGTGTGGGTGGCCGAGGCCATCGTGTTTTGGTAAAGAGTTGGCATGCGTGCCAAAGTCGTTAGGACCTTGGGTCCGAAGACTCATTTAAAATTGAGCGAACTGGCGGGGTGGTCTGAAACTCCCCCAGGGCCCACCAACTATAATAATACTGATTCAACTACTTCTCCCTCTTATTGCAAAACTCTTATCAAAGAGAACCTTGCATAAAATGATTTTTGGCAAACTAAGCCGTATGGCCTCTCCTTGCTACAAGCCCCAATGCATGAAACACCTCCCCTTGAGTAGCGTTAGGGCTTGCGGAGTACCTTATGTACTCACTCTTGCTTTATATGTGGTTTTATCAGAAGACAAGGAAGCTGAAGCATGTGAGGATGACGGTTAGGTCTAGTCCTACTTCCCAAGTCTGCCTGTTGGGCATGGCACTGTTCTGCTCCGCTGTTTTTGAGGATGTTATATATTTTGATGGTCATCTCCGACCACAACCAATGTAATCTAGATCATGTTTGTAAGACTTATATTGATTATAAATAAATAATCGTTGTATGGATCTCGATCTATTCTGTTGTGCGTACCAACTACTGATCTAGGGATTAGTACGGGATGCACAAGTGTACCCTCAGAAGGCAGGTCCTGACATTTCGCACCTACCAGAAGGACCAATTCACTCTCAAAACTCAAATTAATTGGACCAACTGGTGTTAAAAATGGGGCCCCTGCAAACTTGGGGCCCTGTGCCACCGCACCTAGTGCACGTGCCCTCGCCTTGGCTTGCGAATGCCCTAGTGAGCCCTTATGCATGCAGTGGAAGAAGTCCACCAAGCCTGGCAGACATTAGATAATTGCCCTATATGTGTTGATCTTTTTTTTGAAAGGGACTATATGTGTCGATCTGTTCATTGAATTGATCTACTCGACTACTCCTGTGTACATGCAGTACGGCACCCACTGCTACAATAAGCCTCATCTCAGGTGGCTCCAAACGTATTATCACACGCAGTTTCTAAAACCGCATGAAACGAAGAGTCTATGATAATATGCAATATCACAGGCGGAAAGTGAAACCGCCTATGATAATAGTGTTATCACAGGTGGTTCTTTACTTACGACTAGCCGCCTGTGAATAAACATTATCACAGATGGTTCTTTACTTATGACTAGCTGCCTGTGAAGAAACATTATCACAGGCGGGTCGTACAGTATAGGTAACCGCCTCTGATAATTGTTTTATCATAGGCGGATTTTTACCTATGGCAAGCCGTCTGTAGAGACAATTTATCACAGTCAGTTTGTACCGTAATAGAAACCGCCTGTAATAACTGAGTTGTCACAGGTTGTTCTTTACCTATTTCTAGCCGCCTGTGATAATATAATTTCACAGCCAGGTCTAGCTGTAGGTAAAGAATCGCCTGTGATAAAGTATACCCTATGCAGTACTACCTGCTGTTATTTCTAATTTCCAAGTCAATTTAATATAATCACAGAGTCAATAATATAATCACAGAAGTAAACAATATAATCACAAAAGTCATCTAAAAAAAGTCAATTTCACTGAAACAATATACATATGTACAAGTTACACATACAAGTCATCTCATAGTTTACAAGTTTCACTAAAAACCGTTTCTATTGTCATAGTCGCAAAGTTCTGGCACATCAGCTATTACACCATCCCCATCAAATAACATCCCTCTTTTGTGTAAAATTTCGCGACGCGTGAATTGACACAGTTCACCGACAATCTTGTCAGCTCCTCCACCAGACAAACTTCTACAAACCGGCCATTCTTGGTTCACATTCTTCGTATGCTGCAATAAAACACATAACAAGGTTTAGAATATGTTGGTTTGAAAAATCTCAAAGTATAGATCAAAGTGAGTATACATGAGTTTATTTGATATTTTTGGAGCAGTTGTACTATGAACAATTGAATCTTGAAGTTGGAATCAAAATCTGAAAATAATGCTTCCGGTAATATTGAATAGCAGAGAATATAAGTATTAAAATATGCTAGTTACAATGAAAATGAAACTCAAAAGTAAAAAATAAGATATTGACATTAAATATAACTTACATCCTTACAATTCACTTTATATTCGCTGGCGGCCCGAAGATGCTCGCATACATAATACCCGCACAAGACACTCCCAACAGGCTGCTTCGGACAAGGATAATATGTTTTAATATCCAATGCATTCGTATTAGGAGGTCTCTGACTACCAAGTCGTTCCGTATAAAACCGCCAAGCGTTGTAATACAAGAAATGTCATATAAAACTTGTCAACACATTCTAAATGTGTGTAAATTATAAGTATCGAGTAAACGTACAATTTCAAAATGGAAAGGAAATCTTTGTAACGTTCTGGTGGGTAGTCGGCTGAGTCCATGACTGTTGCCAAACCCTGCGTTGGTTTGATGAAGATCATAATGTAGTGTTTACTACACACATACAAACACACGTGTTAAGTTAACAATTAGCAATAAATGCTATTTCAATGTCATATGTCGAACTTACTCGAAGTGGTACAGAGCCTTTACGAGGTCCTTGCCATCCCTGACAAAATTAAACATGGCATGTCCTATGTAAGCTGCAACCTCGGTACTTTTATCCTTCTTTTATTTTGCAATTGTATCGATTTTTTTTTCATGTGCTTGTATTGTTCTGAGTCTCAATCCACCTTAACGTCGAATAACATCTTTGCAATCCATGTAGGGTCAAGGATACATGTCTTGTGTTTCACCTTTTTATTATCCATGTATTGCATCCTATTAAAGAAGTCCAGAATTGTTATAATCTTATGAAATGTGTATGCGTGTAGTAAGAAAAGCAAATGCAAAATATTAGAGACACTTACAAGCACTTGACGAGTAGCAGGTTGATTTCGAGCATGCCCCGATGGAGAAGGACATGTAGATCATCAAATAAAAGCCCAAATTCCACTTTCTTGTAATATGCTTGAGTATTAAATGTTACCATTAAATTTTACTTGGGAAAACCTTTGAAATTGGTCAGAGCATAAAAAACAAATAACACTGGTTATTTGTCATTTTTTATATCTTGATGAATATAATGATTTTTTTCATTTTTGTTTTTCAATGGAACTTTGTAGTCATCATACCAACCCCTATGATTTTTTTCAGATTTTTCTAAAATTTATTGAATCAATGTGTGTTCAAAATTTGATGACTGTCTCATATTTATATGAGAATTTGATTAGAATGATGGATAATTTAAATTTTGACATGTTGGAATGCTTTAAAAAATTTACAAAATTCATACATGTATAAATAAGACAAATATGTTCATACAAAGAAATTTCAGTGAAGGATCCCTTTTTCTTTAGGAGATAAAAAAACGTGAATAATATGTGAGTATAAATTAATTTGATATTTACCAAAACATTACAATAAAATGTACACGTTTTAAAATATTTGGTCCAGGTGGTAGATATTAAATTTTTAAAAATATAGAAGAAAGAATCATCGCATTTGGACTTATTTGCAGAATCTATACACGTCCGAGTATTTATATTGGAATCTAAATAAAAAAGAAGCAAGGGAAAAGAAAACTGAAAAACAGGCTTAGACCACTATAGCAGGCGGTTGTTTAGGAACAACCGCCTGTGCAGCAGTTAAAAACCGCCTGAAAAAAACATTTACTAAATCTAGGCTTAATTAATATTCTTGTTTAAAATGAGGGGCCTTTTGAAAGCCCAAATTCCACTTTCTTGCAATATGATTTAGTATTAAAGGTTTCTATTAAATTTCATTTCAGAAAACATTGAAATCGGTCTGAACATAAAAAACAAATAACACTGGCTATTTGTCATTTTTCTATCTTGATGAATATAATGATTTTTTATTTAGTTTTTCAATGGAACTTTTTAGTCATCATACCAACCTCTATGAATTTTTCCAAATTTTTTTTTAAAAATTGAATCAATGTGTGTTCAAAATTTGATGAATATCTCATATGTATATAAGCATTTGATTGTAATAATAAATAATTTGAATTTTGACATGTTGGAATGTTTTAAAAAAATTAACAAAATTCATACATGTATAAATAAGACAAATATGTTCATACAAACCAATTTCACTGAAGGATCCCTTTTTTTAGCAGATAAAGAAATGTGAATAATATGTGAGTATAAATTAGTTCGATATTTACCAAAACATTACAATGTTAGCTATACAAGTTTTAAAATATTTGGTTCAGGTGGTAAATATTATTTTTTTGAAAAATATAGAACAAAGAATCATTGAATTTGGACTCAATTTGCAGAATCTATACATGTTTGAGTATTATATTGAAATCTAAATAAAAAAGAAGTAAGGAAAAAGAAAACTGAAGAACAAGCTAGGGCCATTACCGCTTACGGTTGTTTAGGAACAACCGCCTGCGCAACAGTTAAAAACCGTCTGAAAAAAACCGCCTGAACTTAATTAATTTTTTCACAGGCAGTTTTTTCGTTAAAACCCGCCTGTGAAAACGGGCGCCTATATAAAGGGCCCCTCGGGCACCACAGAAAACCTAACCCAGGAGATTTTCCATCGACGCTGTCAGGCTGTCAAAATTTTCTACCGTGCGCGGGCCGATTCTGTATTCATCAGTTGATCAAGATTCGAACAGAGAAAAGGTTAGAAGAGACTTCTTCTTCCCTATCATGTTTTCAATTTGTTGTCCTGTTTTCAGTTTCGTTTTGTTGAGTTTGCATGCCTCCAGCCCCCCTCCACTTGAGATTTGTAGTAGATTTGAAGGATTAAAAGTTAAAAGATATAGTAGAGTCTCCCCTTGAGCTCACCCATGAATTTTGTAGAAAAAGAAGTAGATTTGAAGGAGATGAATGCACGCACATCACGTGTTCGATGAAATGTTTCAATGAATAAGCCTAACTTCAAAATCCATTGTGGCCACTAGGAAGTTGAAAAATTATGAAACAAATTTTCTTGGAACCCTTATGAACAACCTACATGATACTAGTATTCACTCATGTGATACACGCTGGTTATGTCTTTGTAACTTCATTTTAAAGAAAACCTTTAGAAAATATTTATCGCCAAATTTTGTAAATCTTTCAAAAATTCTGTTATTGAAGCATGGACCGTCGAACGTGGATGTATAACATGCCAAGACGCGATCCTATGTATAATCATAACGTTGCAAATTTTATTGAAGCATCCAAGAGACATGCAAAGTTGCAAAAGATAGATGACATATTATGTCCATGTATCGACTGCGAAAATAAGATTGCTTGGATAGGTACTATAGTAATCTAATCTCATTTAGTGAGAAGCGGTTTCAAAAAAACTACATAATATGGACAAAGCATGGTGAGTTAGATACACATGAAGTGGATAAAGATGATGCGAGAGGTTCAGATGATGATAATATTCATATCGATGATGGTAGTGATAATCAAGATGGTGATGATCATGATGAGTTCAATTGTGAGGAGATGTTGCGTCACATTGAACCATATGTATTGATTTCTATGGGAGCAAGTAAAGGTTTAAGTAAAATGGAGACATTGTACAATGCGGCGACGAAGCTTTTATATGATGAATCAAACGGTTGTGATAAAGAGTTTACTATATTGCATGTAGTCCTAGAACTACTAAAGTTGAAAGCCACACATGGATGGTCCAATTGTAGTTTCTCTGATCTTTTGAATCTTTTGGCAGAAATTCTTCCAAATACAAATAAATTGCCCAGAAGCACTTATAAAGCGAAGAAACTTCTTTGCCCGATGGCACTAGGTGTGATAAAAATACACGCTTGTGTGAATCATTGTATTCTATAATGCAAAGAGCATGAGCTCGCAACTAGATGCTCCATCTGTGGTGTCAGTAGATACAAGAAGGACTACAATCATCAGTATGTTACCAACATGAAAAAACCTCAGAAGAATAAGAAGTTTATTATTGGCCCTGAAGGTGAAAATGATGATACTTCTGATGATGCAGGAAGGAAGCATAAGAAAAAAATTCCTACCTTGGTGATATGGTACCTTCCAGTAATTGATCGCTCGAAGTGTTTGTTCTAAAACTGTAGGGAGGCTGAACTTATGCGTTGACATTCCAAGCAGTGCAAGAAGAATGAAAAACATATTCGACACCCTGGTGATGCAACGCAGTGAAATTTTTTTGATATTCAGTAACCAGAATTTGCAAAGGAAATCACAAATGTAAGGTTTGCCTTGGGTACAAACAGAATGAATCCGTTTGGTGAAAAAAGTAGCATACACAACACATGGCCTGTGGTCTTAACGATGTACAACCTACCGACGTGGTTGTGTCACAAAAGGAAATATATCTTGTTATGTGTTCTTATCCAAGGTCCAAAACAACCCGACATCAAAATTAATGTGTTCTTGGAACCTTTAATGGAAGATGTCGGTGGTTTTGAACCGGCAGATCTCCCTACACTGCTAAGGTGATAGGGGAGTTTGATGTTCGGTGTGGGCGCGCGGAGATTCAAGAAGGTGAATAAGAATTGACACAGGAGACACACGAGTTTACGTGGTTCGTGCCGCCTGAGCGTAATACCCTACTCCACGGGTGTGTTGGTGTTATATTAGCTGTTTGAGCTTGTGTTGAGCGTATGAGGCACGTGTGTGTCCTTTTTTGCGTGTATCGTCGACCTGTCCTTTTATAGTACAAGGGCAGGCCGCTACAGGTTAGCCTGGCCCGACATGTGGCCCCGGCGATTACTAGTATTGATACACGTTTAATTGCTCTTAATGACCCTGTAACGGGCTTTGACAGCACAGTTACTGGTATTAAGATCATCCGTTTAAGTGTCATTAATATGGTATTAATGACACTTAATCGGGTCTTGAAGTCCTTGATTCTCCTTTGAAGATCCGGAGTCGTTGCGGGGTCTTCCGAAGGTTAGAGGCTAAAGATCCGACGGTTGGACACGTGGCAGCTCTGGAGCATACTGTGGAAACACGTAGCTCCGGGGCTACCCGACACGTGTCAGGTCCGGAGCTTCTCTCGGTCTGGGGTTAAGTCCGGAGGTGCCATTTCGGTACATGGCCCGGAGCTTCCCCCTTGTGGGCGGGAGCTCCGGTTTGGTAGTACACGTGGCGACCCAGGGATTAACCATGTTGGAGAAGCGGGTCCGGTTATGTCTGACATGTGGGCCGTCGAGGGTCTTCAAACCAAGTAGATGATTTTCCTTTGAGATCTTTATAGCCTCAAGGGGTGTACGGTTTCTAGGATACCGACAGTGGCCCCCTGGACCTACCTCCGGGGAAGTCTTTCCGCCGGAGGTGGGTCCATCCTCGCGACCTTTGAACTGAGTCTTCAAGGGTCTTTGAGGGTGCCGTTGGCAAGGAATTGGAATTAAATCCTCGCCGCGTGGCGTATCCCGCATGCGGCAGATGCGATCTTTGGCGTGCGGATCTCACGCAATTGAAGGTCGCCGGTTCCCGATACGAAAACCGTATCGGTTCCGCGCGCCTTGTCAGGCCGCCGCCTTTGGGTTTCCCGCCTCGTGATGACAAGCGTTCGCCTGGGTAAGAGCCTCGACTTGATCGTCGGGGTGGTCCCGGGCCCTCTTGTCATCGGCTGGGTGGAATTTTTGAATGGTATCTTCGACTTCCTTGCGGTTTCCATCCAAGTGTTGCAAGGGCTTACTTAAGAAGGAAAGCGTGCACCGTCGGGAGTTCTTTACGCCTCTCATCTGATCTTGCGCTCAAACTCCCAACTCGTGCTTCGCTCTTCTTCTCTTGCCTAGCCGTGCCGCGATGGAGTTGGGTCTCCGCGAGAGTCGCTTGAAGACCGACGACAACCTGAAGAAGGTCCGGGCCCTCATGGGGTGGTCCTCGGACTTCTTCAACCGCTCGGTACGCGCCGGTGGAGAGCTCCCGTTCGAGAAGGAGCACTCCGGCGAAATGGTGTACTTCTCCTCGTACGCCATGGTGGGGTTGATCCCACCTTTTTCTTCCTTTTTCTTGATGCTGCTAGACTTCTATGGTCTGCAGTTATATCACCTTGGCCCTCACTCCATCCTCCTCGTGTCCATCTTCGTCCACTTCTGTGAGATGTGGGTGGGCATCCCCCCCTGCATTGAACTCTTGCGAACCTTCTTCACCGTCCACACCACCGGCCGGAGCAATGAGTACCTTGGCTTCTACTACTTCGTGAAGCGCAAGAAGTGCCCATTCAAGTACCTCCGGTCGTTTCTTTCTGGGAAGTGGGATGACTGGAAGAAAGACTGGATAGTCGTCAGGGTGGAGGAGCACGAGAGGCTGGAGCTGCCCGATAGTCTGCCCGGCATCGACACGACGACCTGGAGTGAAGCTCCGGTGCTGGCGGAAGCTTTCACCCCTGCTTTGACCAGGATCCGCCAATGCGTGGAGGGAGGATTGACTCCTCAGGCGGTATTTTGCAATTTCCTGGTCAACAGGTGGGCGCCGCTGAAGAGGAGGGAGAAGCTCGCTTGGGCCCTCAACAACGTGATGGACGATGACCGGGTTGAGACCGGGTTGAAGTCCAACATGGTGGGGAAAACCTTGGAGTTCCACCTCAAGAAATTCCAGCATGGCATCAACGTCGACGGTGATGACTTGAATCCCCCGTCGGCCTTCCTCCCTCTGAACGTGGAAGTGGAGTTCAGCAGGGAGCTCCGGCGAAAGATGTCCGTACTTGACGACCTTGGTGTCGTCGAGAGAAGATCAACCACCCGGGTGGCGATCCCCGGAATGCACAAAGATGGCTCTGTTCCTGCCCCAAAGCCGAGGGTTGAGGTCGTCGGCAAAGGCAAGGAGCTGGCGGACGAACCCGAGAGCCGGAAGAGGAAGCTGCAGCATGCCGACGGAAGGTCCGTCAGACCCGCTACTTCCGCCTCGGCTCCTTCTCCCCGGAGGGGAAGGTCTTCTACAACCGCGGCGGTTGTCCCCGTAATGGGGTCTTCCCAGAACGAGACCGTTCCTGCAATGGGGTCCTCCCGGAGCGCGTCTGTTCCCGCAGTGGGATCCTCCCGGGGTGTTAGCTCCGGGTGCGCGACTCCGGCACCTGGGCCGGTGGAGGCCTCCAGGTCCGGGGGTTCCTCCCGATCGAGGAGAACCTCGACCCGGGAAACGCCCGTGGCCGCGACAAGTTCCGGGGGGCCTTCCGGAGCTTCTACGCCGACTATGGCCAGCCCAGAACGCCCGGGAAAAAGGTTCCGCGCAAGCTGGTGCGGAAGCCTCCCAAGGTAATTGCTAATCTCTACCTTGGACAATTATTTTAATTGTAGCAACTGTTTGTTAATTTTCTTCGTTCATCATCTGCAGCGTCCCCAAGAAAGGGAGTGAGGCTCCACCCCCAGCCACAGTGTCGGAGGCCGTGAGGGGGGGAGCTTCTGCTCCTGTCCCGGTGCCGCCCCAAGTGGTGGCTGAAGCTATGACAACTCCGGCACCGGCTGTCGTGGTCATGGACCTCGACTCATCCCCAGACGTTCCCGTGGTAGCGCCGGACCACGGAAGTGAAGATGCACCAGCGGCACCTGCAGTGGGATCCTCCCGGGTGTTAGCTCCGGGCGCGCGACTCCGGCACCTGGGCCGGTGGAGGCCTCCAGGTCCGGGGGTTCCTCCCGATCGAGGAGAGCCTCGACCTGGGAAACGCCCGTGGCCGCGACAAGTTCTGGGGGGCCTTCCGGAGCTTCTACGCCGACTATGGCCAGCCCAGAACGCCCGAGAAAAAGGTTCCGCGCAAGCTGGTGCGGAAGCCTCCCAAGGTAATTGTTAATCTCTACCTTGGACAATTATTTTAATTGTAGAAACTGTTTGTTAATTTTCTTCGTTCATCATCTGCAGCGTCCCCAAGAAGGGGAGTGAGGCTCCACCCTCAGCCACAATGTCGAAGGCCGTGAGGGGGGGAGCTTCTGCTCATGTCCCGGTGCCGCCCCAAGTGGTGGCTGAAGCTGCGACAGCTCCGGTGCCGGCTGTCGTGGTCATGGACCTCGACTCATCCCCAGTCGTTCCCGTGGTAGAGCCGGACCACGGAAGTGAAGATGCGCCAGCGGCACCTGTCTCGGAGGTTGAAGCTCCGGGTCCTGGTGCTGCAATGAAGGAAGCTCCGACTGTTGAGCCGGAGGAAGTAGTAATCCCGGCCTCTGAGCCGGAAAGTGTCGAAGCCCCGACGGTTGAGCCGGAGGTGGCTGAAGCCCCGGCATGCGAGCCGGAAACCGAGGTAGTTCCGGCAGTTGGGCCGGCTACCTCCGAAGCACCGGCTGCTGAGCCGGTCATTGTTGGAGCTCCGGTCACAGGACCGGTCGAAGTTGAAGATCCTCTGGCTCCTGAACCGGTGATTGAAGAGGTGACGGAGCTCGAGCCTCCCTCGGAAGAGGTATCCAGACCGGAGCCAGTAGCGGCTCCTGCTCCGGAAGCGACAACATCGGAGGTACCTGCGGTCGAGCTGGAGTGCCCAAGCGAGGTCGCTGGCCCCCTGCCCGAGGGGATGAACGAAGACTTGGCGGCGGGGCCTTCTTCGATGGCGACTGAGGCCATCCCGGAGGACGGCCCTTGTGCCTTGGAAATTCAGGGGTCCACTCTCGTGGAGTGGGACCCAATTTTTGTATCTGAAGACCTGCTGGAACTAGCGGAGGAGACCCCAGCAGGTCCAGAACCCATCTCGTTGTCACTTTCTATTGACAACGCATGTTCCAGTCTGCGTCAAGTCCAATTGGCCTTCTTCCACGACAGCAAGGCTCTTGAAGAGGAGCGCCAAACCCTTAGGCGGTGGCGTAACCGGCTCTACTTCGAGACCAAGCTGGCGCAGTCGAGGCTAGCGGATGACAAGGAGTGGATCAAACGGGAGAAGATCCGCCTGGAGTACTGGGGCAAGTTGCTGGATGACAGGGAGAGTATGACTCATGCCCTCGACGCTCAATCCCGGGAGATCTATGATCAGGCCAAAGCAGCCAATAATGCGGCCGATGCACGCCATGAGCAGCTTGAGGCCATCAACACTGCACTCATCAAGCGCCGAGAGGCACTTGAAGTGAGGTAGAAACGACTCGAGGATGAAGAGCAGAAACTCCTAGAGCTGCGGGATGACGTCCTGAGGAGGGAAGAGGAGCTCGCCGAGAAAATAGCTCTGGCTGACAAGGGCCTCGAGGAGCGCGCCAAGAAATTGGAAGAGCGCTGCCAAGAGGAAGAGGAGAAGACCGGGGTGCGAGGGCAGGAACTCTACGAACAAGAGTGTGCCCTTGCTGCCCGGGAGAAGAAAGTGAGGGGTAGGGAGAAGGACCTGGTTGACCGCCGGAACAAGATCCGCCTCCGGGAGGAGGAGCTCGGAAAACTCGAAAGGCGGGTTGCTAAAAAGATTCAGCAAAACGCCAAAGAAGTTGAGCGCCTCGCCCGTGAGAATTCCGAACTGACAGCGGCCAGGAGATCCCTGGAAGAGATGAAGGGCTTGAGGACTGCGGACTCCCTACAGATTTGGGAGTTCCTGGGCAAGGCCAACGATGCGCTGACACCGATGGGTTTCAGCCCCGTGCGCCTGGATGATCCAGAGCCGGAGCCGGACCTAGCGCTGCAGGCGTTGAGCGCAGCAGGTAGCAAGCTCTCCAAGGTGGGCGATGTCATCGAGGACCAACTGGAGGTTGAGGGGCAATCCTTGGCGAAGAACGTCGCAGAGTATGTGCTGACGTGCTACACCAGCCGGAACTCCCAATTTCCTCTGGACCCGGTGCTTGAAAGCCCCGTCGAAGGAGAAGGCGAAGCTACCCGAGCCAGCGTATCGGAGGTTGCCCAGAAGGTCGCCCAATTCTTCCATAGGGTCTAGGACCATCTTTGTAATTCTCACTTGTATTTTCTCTTCTTCTTCCTCAATTTTGTAATCCCTTGTCTCCAGATGTAATCTCTTGTCTCCAGATAAATGAAATCCCCAAATTTTGCGAATTTCACTTTTTGTCTTCAACGCTTTTATCTTCACTTGGCCCCCTGGTAGATGTACACAATTTGATTGTGAACATGTACCAAAAGTATATTGTGTTTTGTTGAAGACTCATTTGCTCTGAACTTGTAGAATTTAGGTTCGAAGTCTTCGATAGTGAAGGCCCCCTGAGGCTGTCGGAGCTTAGAAGCTCCGGTATTGTCTATCGCTGGAGCTTAGTAGCTCCGGCAATAGTCTCTATCAATGCGTAGAGCATTGATAGTTAACCCTCCGGGGTGTCGGAGCTTAGTAGCTACGGCAGTGACCTTTGCCAACACTCAGTTTGTTGGCAGCAAACTCCATTTACGGGGTCTCCATCAACGTAGATTTTATTTTTCCTGCACACTTAATCCAAGAAAAATAGTAAAATTTGTTTCTTGTCTATAACTTCGTCGCGGATTATGACTCTCAAGAAGATTTTAAGTCAAACGCGATTCTAAATACAACCGAATGTGTTATCTTTTCTTCTAGATCCAACTGTACACGGACCCGCCTTACTTTGGCCTGCCGGGGTGTAGGTAGAGTGGCGTACTTAGGGTGCTTGACCAGGCTAAGTCGATAGCACACTCCATCCCTAGATTGGCTTGGCGGCTTTCAGGCGAGTTGGCCATGAACAATATTTGAATCCAAAATAATTGACAATACAACTCGAATCGTATATAAACCGGTCGAACTAAAATTTCTTAAGAATTGCACGTATTTGTTATAGACAAGAAAGAGAAAAATAAAAATGTTGAGCCTGTACAAAATAAATGCACGTGGAGTCTATTTCACATGAAGATGTCTTTCATTATAGGTCCGGGGTACAGGGGAAACAAGTACATTCTTAGGGTACGGAACCAGGCTAAGGGTGTTTCATTTCTCGTTTGAACCAGGGTAGTTAGCGACACTTTTAATCCTGAGACTGTGACAAGTGTTGCATGAGCTTTGCGGACCTTTCGTGAAAGGTCTGGCGGCTCTCCCGGAGGAACTACCCGACTCTGTACAATGACTCTATAACATACACCTCAAGTTACTCAAGACTCACCTCCGTGGTATTAAGTGTAGAACTTACGGAGGTGCTCGATGTTCCAAGGATTTGGGAGAGGTGTCCCATCCTCGGTAGCCAAGCGAACGCTTCCGGGACGGGATACTTTAATCACTCGGAAGGGCCCCTCCCAGCCGGGGGAGAGTTTGTTTAACCCTTCTCTGGATTGTATTCTTCGTAGCACCAGATCGCCTTCCTCGAGCTGTCGGTTGTGTACGTGCCGCTGGTGATAACGCCATAGAGCTTGGCGATATCGGGCATTCCAAACAGCTGCTTGGCACCTTCCCTCCTCAAGGAGGTCTAGGTCTTCATGCCAGAGCTGGTCCTGCGCGGCTTCGTCGAAGGTCCGGACCCGGAGCGAACCCAAGGTGATTTCCGTAGGAAGGATTGCTTCAGCTCCGTACACCAGAAAGAAGGGTGTTTCTCCGGTTGACCGGTTTGGAGATGTCCTGTTGGCCCATAGAGTGGGCGGAAGCTCTTCGATCCAGTTGGCTCCATGTTTTTTCAAGCGCTCATAAGTGCGCGTTTTAAGTCCTTTAAGGATTTCAGCATTTGCTCTCTCGGCTTGTCCATTGCTGGCTGGATGAGCTACGGAGGCGTAGCAAACTTATATGTCGAGGTCTTTGCAATATCCTTGGAATGCGGAGCTTGTGAATTGGGTCCCATTATCAGTGATGATTTTGTTTGGGACTCCAAATCTGCATACAATGGATTCCAGAAAATTGATAGCAGATTGCTTGTTGATTGTCACAACTGGAGTTGCTTCCGGCCACTTGGTGAACTTGTCAATGGCAACGTACAGGAACTTGTAACCTCCGACGGCTCTTTGGAAAGGTCCCAAGATGTCCATCCCCCACACAGCGAAAGTCCATGTAGGAGGTATCATTTGTAAGGGCTGAGCCGGTGTGTGAATTTGCTTTGCATGAAATTGGCATGCTTCACATTTCTTCACCAGCTCAGTTGCATCCTGGAGCGCTGTAGGCTAGTAGAAGCCATGCCGAAAGGCTTTACCAACCAACGTGCGGGAAGACGCGTGGTTCCCACACTCGCCTCCATGGATTTCTGCGAGGATCTCGCAGCCTTCTTCCCTTGTGATGCACCGCATTAGGATGCCGTTGGCACCGCGCCGGTAGAGATCCCCTTCTACCAGCGTGTATCTTTTAGCCAATCTGACTACCCGGTCAGCGGATACATCGTCGTCAGGAAGGATGTTGTCTTTCAAGTAGTTCCGGATCTCCAAGATCCATGCATCAAAACTAACTTGAGCATTTGAGTCTTGCGTGCTGGGTTGCTCGGAGCTTCCGGCAGCACCTACGACCCTTGATGGATGCCATGGTAACAGGGCCATCGGGACCGTCAGCTTCGGGATGCTGATCTCGCCCCCTTCGCTCAGTTCAGCAAGCTGAGCTGTGGGTTTCGACAATCTCTGGACAAAAGTTCCGTCAGGAGCTGGAGCTCCGGTTGATGCTTTTGTCGAGAGTTCGTCGGCTTCAGTGTTGTGGGCACGCTGAACATGGTCGAGATCTAGGACTTCAAAGTCCTTCTGAAGCCTCTGGACTTCGAGGAGGTAAGAAGCTAGCTGGAGATTATTGCAGGAGCATTCACCCTTCACCTGCTTAATGATGAGCTGTGAATCTCCCTTGACCAGCAATTGCTTGACACCATATGACAGTGCCACCTTTAATCCGTAGATGAGTGCTTCATACTCTGCCATGTTGTTGGTTGCCTTGAAGTTAAGGTGTACCATGTATTTCACCTTCTCCCCAGTCAGTGCGAGGAGAAGGATTCCAGCTCCGGCCCCCTGCTTCTGCATGGAGCCGTCGAAGTAGAGGGTCCAGTGAGGCTCGGTGAAGGTTGGAGCTTGATGCTCCGTCTTCTGCTCACTGGGGCCCCCAGGGTTTGATGGAGAGGGAGTCCATTCTGCCACAAAATCTGCCAATGCTTGACTCTTGACTGCTTGCCTTGAAATAAATTCAAGATCAAATTCAGCCAATTTCGTTGCCCATTTTGCAATATTCCCAGTTGAATTGGGATTATGCAAAATTGCTCGAAGTGGGTAAGAGGTCACCACTGAGACTTTATGAGCTTGGAAGTAATGGCGAAGCTTCCGGGAGGCAATAAGAACTGCATAGAGCAGCTTATGCACCTCTAGGTATCGAGTCTTGGCATCATGTAATACTTCACTAATGAAGTACACCAGGCGTTGAATGGTCCGGACCTTCCCGAAGGGGTCCGGAGCTTCCTCTTCACTGACTCGGACCCTCTCGGAAGGGTCCGAATTTCTTCGGGGACCTCCGGGTTCTGGTTGGAGGAACTCGGGTGGTTTGAGCGGCATCAGAACCAATTTGGATGACTTTGACGGGAATGTCGGTGTCGCCGCTTGGCTGCACTCGAGGTGTAGAAGTCGAGCCTCGTTGACGAATGCTCGGGGGTTTTGGAGCTTGCTCCTGCCTGGAGTCCTCCTCTTGCGCCGTGGTGAGCGCATGGAGCTCTTCCAGTGCAGTTACTCCAGCAGTGCAATCTCCGCGGATCCGGGGAACGCCTACTGGCGTTGGCATCTTCAACACCAGATAGCCATAATGAGCAGCCGCCATGAATTTGTACAGGGCAGGTCTACCCATGATGGCATTGAAGGGTAAGTTGATCTGCGCGACGTCGAAGACCAACTTCTCGGTACGGTACTTCTCCCGTGTCCCGAAGGTAACAGGGAGAGTA
The DNA here is from genome assembly GCA_036927565.1 of Tuctoria greenei. Classification (NCBI taxonomy): domain Eukaryota; kingdom Viridiplantae; phylum Streptophyta; class Magnoliopsida; order Poales; family Poaceae; genus Tuctoria; species Tuctoria greenei. Next base: position 107,666,913 of record JAYESD010000012.1, on the reverse strand, counting down.
ATAGCTCCGAGTGGGGTGATGGCCCCTGGACCTACTCTGGAGAAAGGTCGAGAGGGGTGGAGATCCGAAGGTCGGAGCTGAAGCTTAGTGAAAGCTTTGAAGCTAATGAGGTTAAGCCCCGAACCTCCGTCTACCATGACGTGGTGGAGCTGGATGTTGTTGATGGTAGGAGATACCATCAAGGGTAACTGTCCTGCTCCAACCATGCTCCGGGGACAATCCGAAGCATCAAAAGTGATGGCTGTGTCCATCCACTTTCGGTGAGGTTCCGGCCTGACTGTAGGAGCTACAGCGGCCATATCCCGACGCATAGTCTTGATGACGCGACCGGAGGTGATATCCCATGATCCACCAAAAATGGTGTTCATGGTCTTTCGACGCTCGTTGTCAGAGACGTCAGAATCATCGTTGACGGAGGTGTAGACGGCCTTCAGGACCTTTTTGGGATCCTGGAACCCTAACTCCTCTTCAGCCGGAGCTTCATCAACTTTTTGCTTTCCTTCCCTCTGTCGGAAAGGAGATTCTTCCCGGCGCTTGTTGTAGCGCTCGACAAGGTTTTGGACCTCCCGGCAGTCTTCCAAACTGTGGCTGCCCGTCTTGTGAATGGGACACCACACTTTGGGTTTGCCACCGTCTTCAGAAGACGGTCGAGGTCGCTTCTCGGGGCGTGGCCCCCGGCCACCCGGAGCTGCAGCAGCTGCAATGTTGGATGTGTCGGCCGACGGCTTCTTCTTGCCGTTGGTCTTCTTTTTCTTCTTGCCACTCCCGGAGGTAGCGGCTTCTTCTTTGGAGGGTTTCTTGTGACCCTCCGAGGTTGGTTTGGGGTGCATTTCACGGCCCTCCGCAGCTCGGGCACATTTGTCAGCCAAGCTGAAGAGTTCCGTGACACTGGTGATCTCCTTGATCGCCAGTTTCTCCAACATCTTCTTGTCCCGTACACCCTGTCTGAATGCCACAATGATAGAGGCGCTAGAGATAGAAGGGATAGTGTTTCGTACCTGAGAGAACCTCTGGATGAATGACCGCAAGGATTCTCCCCCTTTTTGCACGACCGCAAAAAGATCCAGTTCAGTGCCTGGTCGGGTGTATGAACTCCCGAAGTTGGCAGTGAACTGATGGCACAACTCCTCCCAACTGTTGATAGAGTTGGGTGGAAGGCTCATAAACCAGGACCTGGCAGTCCCAGTTAAGGCCACTGGAAAATAATTGGCCATCACGGCCTCGTTTCCTCCAGCTGCCAAGATTGCAGTGGAGTATATCTGCAGAAATTCGGCGGGATTGACAGTCCCGTCGAATTTTTCCGGCGGGTGAGGCCGGAGCTTCTGTGGCCACCTAACCATGCGCAGGTGCATGGCTAGGGCTGAACAACCTCCTCCCACTCCTTCAGGAGTAGAAAGGTCCTGAGCTTCCCGTCTTTCACGGGCATGCTCAATATGGACTCGGTCGTCCTGCTGACGGTATCGGCGATCAAGCTCCGCCCGGAGGTCGTGAGTCGAAAGCCTGGATACCGTGTGAGTGCGTCGTGCCCCGGAGGGCAATGACGTCACTTGTTGTGACGCAACTCGTCCCCTGCTATTGGAAACGTGCGGACCAAGTCTTCCATACAAGGTTCGCCGCTGCGACAAGGCTCTTCCTGAAGGAGGAGGACCCTGGTTGCTGAGGCGTTCGGCTGCTGCTGCAACCAAATGCTCCACATCGGCCCTCCACTGCTCCAGTGCATCCCGGGATGCATCCGGCGCTGCCCAGCACGATTTGCTGGAGGAGACGGTGGTGGTGGGAGTGTGACTCCTCCTGGTGCTGAGGCTCCTGCTGGTGGGTGCCTATTGGAGGGATTGCCTCCAACAGCCTGAGCAGCAGGTTGGCCGTTGGATGATCCAGCAGCAGAGTTCACCATTCTCGAAATCTCAGGCCCCCCCTTCCTGGCACGCCAACTGTCGATGGTTTGGAACCGGCAGATCTCCCTACACTGCTAAGGTGATAGGGGAGTTTGATGTTCGGTGTGGGCGCCCTGAGATTCAAGAAGGTGAATAAGAATTGACACAGGAGACACACGAGTTTACGTGGTTCGGGCCACCTGAGCGTAATACCCTACTCCACGGGTGTGTTGGTGTTATATTAGCTGTATGAGCTTGTGTTGAGCGTATGAGGCGCGTGTGTGTCCTTTTTTGCGTGTATCGTCAACCTGTACTTTTATAGTACAAGGGCAGGCCGTTACAGGTTAGCCTGGCCCGACATGTGGCCCCGGCGGTTACTAGTATTGATACACGTTTAATTGCTCTTAATGACCCTGTAACGGGCTTTGATAGCACAGTTACTGGTATTAAGATCGTCCGTTTAAGTGTCATTAATATGGTATTAATGACACTTAATCGGGTCTTGAAGTCCTTGATTCTCCTTTGAAGATCCGGAGCTGTTGCGGGGTCTTCCGGAGGTTAGAGGCTGAAGATCCGGCGGTTGGACACGTGGCAGCTCCGGTGCATACTGTGGAAACAGGTAGCTCCGGGGCTACCCGACACGTGTTAGGTCTGGAGCTTCTCTCGGTCTGGGGTTAAGTCCGGAGGTGCCATTTCGATACATGGCCCGGAGCTTCCCCCTTGTGGGCGGGAGCTCTGGTTTGGTAGTACACGTGGCGACCCAGGGATTAACCATGTTGGAGAAGCGGGTCCGGTTATGTCTGACATGTGGGCCTTCGAGGGTCTTCAAACCAAGTAGATGATTTTCCTTTGAGATCTTTATAGCCTCAAGGGGTGTACGGTTTCTAGGATACCGACAGAAGATATGGCAAAATTGTGGACTGAAGGTGTACGTACATGGGATGAGTACAATCAGGAGTATTTCACGCTAAGAGCAATGATATTCCTTACCGTGCATGATTATCCCGAATTGTTTACATTATCGAGACAAATGAAAGGGAAGAAAGGTTGTGTAAGGTTCGTGGATAGAAATGGATTTCTATACCTCACTTCATTTAGAAAGATGATGTACATGAGACACCGAAGTTTCTTGGCAGATACACACAAGTATAGGAAGATGAAAGAACAATTTAATAATAAAATCGAAAGAGTTACTGCACCAAAACCTTACAGTGGAAAACTCGTGTTTGAAATGGTCAAGAACATTCATATTGATTTCGGTAAGGGCAAAAAATGTAAAGGAACAATGAGAAAGAAAAGTACATCTTCGGGTGATACAACTGACATGGCTTTCAAGAAACAATCAATTTTTTCAAGTATCTTCTGTATTGGAAGAATCTAGAATTTTGCCATAGTACTGATTTGATGCACGTTACAAAGAATGTATTTGACAGCATCATTGGGACCTTGCCAGACATGCTGAGGAAAACAAAGGACGGATTAAATTCACGTATGGACCTAGTAAATCTTGATATGAGACCACAACTTCACCCAATAGAAAAGGCGAACGGGAAGCATTACCTTCCCCCAACCAGCTACAACTTGACACAACAAGAGAAAAAAGCAATTTGCGTATGCTTGCATGGGATCAAAGTACCCACGAGTTTCTCATCCAATATCCGCAAACTAGTCTCGATGAAAGACTTGTCTTTATTCGGCTATAATTCTCACGACTGTCACATGATGATGACAGTGTTCCTAGCCATTACAATAAGGGTCATCAAACCTCAGCATATAAAAGTTGTCATCACACGTTTGTGTTACTTCTTCAATGTAGTATCGCAAAAGGTGATAGCACGTGAAGATTTAGACTATTTGAAAACATACATCATCGAGACTATATGCAAGCTTTAGATGTGTTTCCCACCATCCTTTTTTGATATGAAAGTAAACCTAATCATACATCTTGTTGATCAGATAAAATCATTGGGGCCACTATATTTACATCATATGTTTCTGTTGGAGAGATATTTAGGAGAATATTAAAAGGTTATGTGCGGAACCGTGCTCACCCAGAGGGTTCAATTATGGAAGGATACACCACTGAAGAAGTGATTGAGGGTTGCACTGATTACATCAAAGGTGGAAAACCAGTAGGTGTGTCTATACCAGTACATGAGGGTAGACTACGTGGGAGAGGCAAAGTGGGTAAGAAAACTTTTATCGTTCAAGATTACAAGAATGTACACCGTGCAAATTTTGGTGTACTACAACAGCTCACAATAGCTGAGTCGTAAATCGAGGAACACCAAATTGAGCTTTGCGAAAAAAACCAAGACCGCACAGATGACTGAATCATGAAATAACATAGAAGATGTTTAACTGAATGGTTAATGGACAAAAATATACCATACGGAAACTCTATAGAAGAGGCAACAATAAAGAAGTTAGCTTCTGGCCCATCTGCTTTGGTGACACCATGGCAAGCATATGACATCAATGGTTACACATTTTACACTAAGTGTCAAAGTGTTTTGCGACACTTCCCCCGAACCTGCTAAGGAGTAGCCTGCGGAGGTTCTTTTTAGGGTGGCGAATTTTTTGGAACTACGAGCACGATGAACACGAAGGATATTTACGTGGTTCGGACCGCCGGGAGGCATAATACGCTACATCCACGGGGGTTGTGTTGTATTGTATGAGTGAGGTCTGAGAGAGCTCTCTCTTCTGTCGTGCCTGTCTGGTCCTTTTATAGGTGAAGGGCCGACAGGTTACATTATAACCGGGTTCCGATAGGTGGGCCTAGGTTAATTAGTCATAAAAGTGTATTAACATGCTTTAACGACACATTAATGGCGCTTGATGGTGCACTAACATATCCTGGTGACACGTTAATGGTCTTGATGGGTCTTCATGGTGTATTAATGTGTCTTGATGACACATTAATGGTGTCTTGATGACACATTAATGGTGTCTTGAAGTCGCGTTCTTAATGACACAATAATGCTGTCTTGAGTGCACACGACGTCTTCATGATCCGCGGGACGCGTGGCAGCACCGGACCTTTCCTTAGCGGCGAGGCTGGGTTTGGAGCCGCGGGATGTGTGGCAGCACCAGACCTCTATTCAGCGAGGAGGTTAGGCCCGAAGCCGCGGGTCACATGGCAGCACCGAAGGTCCGGAGCTGCGGAGCACGTGGCAGCACTGGAGCCACCCTTGGCAGGGAGGCAGGTTTGGAGCTATGGGACACGTGGCAGCACTGGAGCCACCCTTAGTAGGGAGGTAGGTTCGGATCTACGAGACACATGGCAGCACCGGAGCCACCCTTAGTAGGGAGGTTAGGTCCGAAGCTGCGGGTCGCATTGCAGCACCAAAGGTCCGGAGCTGCGGAGCACATGGCAGCACTAGAGCCACCCTTGGCAGGGAGTCAGGTCCGGAGCTACGGAATACGTGTCAGCACCGGAGCCACCCATAGTAGGGAGGTAGGTCCGGAGCTGCAGGATACGTGGTAGCTTATCGGTACTTTCCCTCTTGGGAGGTGGAACCCAGTGTCTTGTCTTCCTTATATGTGGGGGTACCCGGTCTACAGGGCACCGACAGTGGCCCCCAGGCCCACCTCGAGAGAGGCGACGATCCCGGTGGTGGGACCACCATAATTAACGCTAAGAACGTCAACGGCGGCCCCCCTGAGAGGTGTCGGTGTTGGAGCTTGAGGTCCAACGGCGGAGCTTGGCGAAGGTGTGGGAGCGTCCACCATCGACGCTATGAACATCGACAATGGGCCCCCCTGGAAGGTGCCGGTGTCGGAGGTTGAGATCTGACGGCTGAGCCCAAAGAAGGGTGAAGTCCTGCACAAGAGTGACAACAGAAAGAGTAAAAGTGCTCATTAGTTACAATCTTCCTACCCTCAGTTTGGTTGTGGCTTACGGTCCTTAGCCGGGCTACGGGGCCTGAGTAATTCAGTGTGATAGTATCCGGGTACTGGTTGCTGCCTCAACCAGGAACGTAAGCTGTCTGGACCCGCCTTACTGTGATGTAACACTAGAATAGGTAGAGTGGCGTACTTAGGGTGCTAGACCAGGCTAAGTCTTTAGCCGACTCCAGACCTATCATAGGCGTTGTATTTCAGGCGAGTAGGCCATTCAGCAGGCACGAGATCCCAAATGAGAAACTACCAGAAATACCCAAAGACATCAAAGGTACTTCAGGTTGTCCGTCTGCAGCAGGATATCACAACTCCTACTGTGGACAAACAGAAAGATGTAATAGAGCGAAAAGGGAATAATATGCAAAATATTTAAGCATAATTATGTGAACACGGTGACAGTATCCGGATTTTGGTTATTGCTTTGTTTAGGAGCATGTGCCTTTCAGTCCCCGGTACTGAACCGCATTGCTGGGGAGGAAAAGTGCGCTGGCTTAGGGTCACAGGGCACGACTTTGGGTGCATGACCAGACTAAGCAGTCTACACACTCTTGACCTCCCACTCACATTAGTCTTTTGGGAGACTTCCGAACCCAGTACTCAGTCGCAACATTGGGAAGGTAGAGTGCATACTTAGGGTGCAGGACCGGACTAAGCAGGTAGCACACTCCGGACCCCCAATATTCAGCTGCAAGAAAGGTAGAGTGCACATACTTAGGGTGCAGGACCAGGCTAAGCAGACAGCGCACTCCGGACCCTCTATTGGCCTTAGCTTTTCATGGGAGTGACTGTTCAACACCATGGGACTCCGAACAGGAAAATAACCATGGAGACCGGATAAGTCACAGGTACCTGGTGGCGTCATTGTTGACATGGTCGCAGGTAGTCGTCGCGTGGTTGCGGAATCAGTCATGAGGCAATGTGTACAGGCTTAGGGTCACGGGGCACCGACTTAGGGTGCAAGACCAGGCTAAGCAGGTTGTACACTTTGGACCTCCCACTGGCAGTGGTGGCGGTAGAAAGCCGTCGAGTGGTGACATCAGTAGCCACTAGAACACGGAGCGTGTGTCCACCGGGTCAGCCCGCTATGGAGCGGGAAGTGGCGCCGTCCTCCCTGCTCTAATCATGGCGCGAGGGTCGAGAGGAGTCGGTGATGGTCTGAGGGTTCACCATCGTGGTGAGGCTCGTCGATCCAAAAAAGTGCCCCCCTACCAGGTGCGCCAAAATGACGAAGTGTTTTGCGACACTTCCCCCGGACCTGCTAAGGAGCAACTCGCAGATGTTATTTTTAGGAGGGGTGAATTTTATGGAACTACGAGCACGATGAAAACGAAGGATTTTTACGTAGTTCGGGCCGTCGGGAGGCGTAATACCCTACATCCATGAGGGTTGTGTTGTATTGTATGAGCGAGGTCTGAGCGAGCTCTCTCTTATTTCGTGGTTGCCTGGTCCTTTTATAGGTGAAGGGTCGGTAGGTTACATTATAATCGGGGTCCGACAGGTGGCCCTGAGTTAATTAGTCATAAAAGTGTATTAACATCCCTTAATGACACATTAATGGCATTTGGTAGTGCACTAACATGTCCTGGTGACACGTTAATGGTCTTGATGGGTCTTCATAGTGTATTAATGTCTCTTGATGACACATTAATGGTGTCTTGAAGTCACGTTCTTGATGATGCACTAATGCTATCTTGAGTGCACACGGCGTCTTCATGATCCGCGGGACGCGTGGCAGCATCGGACCTTTCCTCAGCGGGGAGGCTGGGTCCGAAGCCGCGGGACGGGTGGTAGCACCGGACCTCTCCTCAGCGGGGAGGTTAGGTCCGAAGCCGCGGGTCGCATGGCAGCACCGAAGATCCGGAGCTGCGGAGCACGTGACAGCACTGAAGCCACTCTTAGCAAGGAGGCAGGTCCGGAGCTACGGAACACGTGGCAGCACCGAAGCAACCCTTAGTTGGGAGGCATGTCCGGAGCTACGGGACACGTGGCAGCACTAGAGCCACCCTTAGTAGGGAGGTTAGGTCCGAAGTCGCGGTCGCATGGCAGCACCGAAGGTCCGAAGCTGCAGAGCATGTGGCAGGACTGAAGCCACCCTTGGCAGGGAGGCAGGTCCGAAGCTACGGGATACGTGACAACACTGGAGCCACCCTTAGTAGGGAGGCAGGTCCGGAGCTGCGGGACACGTGGTAGCTTCTGGGTACTTTCCCTCTTGGGAGGTGGAACCCAACGTCTTGTCTTCCTTGTATGTGGGGGTACCCAGTCTGCAGGGTACCGACACTAAAGAAAAAGACGGTAAGAGTGGTGCACAAATAGTGGTGTTTGTAAAGAGGCTTATGATCCACAAGGGGAGAAGACTACATACTTCGGGTCCATAGAGGAAATATGGGAACTCGATTATAGCAAAAGAATGGTAATGCTCGTTATTTAAGTGCCAATGGGTCAAACATTCTGATGGTGTGAAAGTGGACAACTACGGGCTGACACTGGTAGACTTGAACAAAGTGGGTTATAAAGATGACCTGTGGGTTCTCGCCGATCGTCTTGCACAAGTTTTTTATGTACAAGATCCAGATACTGAGAATATGCACGTAGTTGTTTATGGAAAGCAAAATATTGTTGGGGTTGAAAATGTGGGAGATAATGAAGAGGGATATAATCAGTATGGAGAGATGTACCTTTTCACCGAACTAGAAAACATCAAGCGCATACAGAGAAGCATTAAAAAGGATTTGAAACTCTATATGCGAGAAAATGTAAATGCTGGAAAAAATATATGATATATATTGTATGTATTTGTATCCTCTGAAATCAACTTAGAACTATGCTCCATTTCAGCTTTAGATAGCATGTTTCGAACATTATTAAATTCATCTTGTTTAGAGAAGACTAATTTGGACAAGTGATCCTTTTTGGCCTGTTGACTATAATATTTATCACCTTCACCTGTTTCAAAAATTATCAAATTGTATGTGTATATAAATTTCTTCTGACCTATGATGATCAGGCTTGCCTTCCAACAGCTTGGTTCCAAAGAACGTCTAGAAGCACAACTCTTGAAGCTCATGTCAAGCTAATCCCTTCACTTCAAGCTTTTGTAGATGAAAGTAACACCCGAGACCCATCATTTGGATTGTTAAAAGCTTCAATTGAAGTCTGACGATACTTTCCATTGAGGGTTTGTTTTTGGATAGGAGTGGATCCACTTCAATATAAGTGGATTGAGGTGGATTGAGGAGAAAATAAGTTCATTTTCCACTCCAATCCACTTCAAACCAATTAGATTGAGTACACCCAAACAAGCCCTGAAGTTTTTCTTTCTCTTCTCTTCATTTTAAAAACTTACGAAGATGCTACTTTATCAGTTCTAATGGCTGAATATATTGACTAAAAATCAGTACCATCTCTTTTAGTGCTTCACACAAGCGACGAAGCGAACAACTTCAATCACAAATCTTGTTTTTACCATTTTCATAGGAATTTGACCTTAATCTTTCAAGCATAGATTTATCAATAAGTGAAGCTTCCTCATTAGACACGTTAATGGCAGTTACAAGCGAAAGGTGTGTCAAAGCTAACGAAATCTTAACGGGACTTAAGACAAAAAGATGTTGCATATGAGTGGCAATGTCCAATTTATACAGCATGAAGCTATGATGGCAGTCTTCAACAATATGAAAAGTGATACCAAGGTTATTCTTGCATCAATCAACACATGTTGTGAGGTCATAACACTTGTTGGGGCATCACAGTTATATTGCCCCAACAAGTGTTGTGCCCTCACAACATGCCTTGGTTGATGCAAGCATAACCTTAGCATCACTTTTCATGTTGTTGAAGGTTGCCATCATAGCTTCACGCTGTCTAACCTGGATATTGTCACTCATATGCATGATCTCTTTATCTTTAGTTCAATTCAGATTTCATTAGCTTCGGCACACCCTTCGCTTATAAACATTAACATGTGTGATAAGGAAACTTCACTTATTGAAAAATCTATGCTTGAAAGATTAAGGTCAATTCCTATGAAAGGGTAAAAACAAGATTTGTGATTGAAGTTGTTTGCTTCCTCGCTTGTGTGAAGCACTAAGAGAGAAGGTACTAATTTTTAGCCAATATATTCAGGCATTAAAACTGATAAAGGAGCATCTTCCTAGGTTTTCAAATGGACAGGAGGGAAAGCTTTCATTCAAATGGATGGGAAAATCCTTCCAAGAGATCGTCAGGCTTTAATAGAGGCTTCCAACAATCCAAATGATGAGTCACGGGTGTTACTTTTATCCACAAGAGCTTGTTGTGCAGGGATTAGCTTGAGAGGATCTATCGGCATCACAATCGGTTCTTAATTAACAAGCAGCCTGTGAAAATTATGACTTTGCCCAGGCGGTTCTTCAATAAAAATCACTTGTGATGTTTGAACCAGTACATGCGGTTCTTAAACAATGACCGTTCATGAAAATCATGTATTTACCCAAGCGGTAGTTAATTAAAAACCGTTTGTGAAGTTTGTTAGAGTACAGACGGTTCTTAATTAATAACCGCCTGGGAAAATCATTTATTTACCCAGGCGGTTGTTTCTTAAAATTTGCCAGTGATGTCCGTTCATCACAGGCGGTTATAGTATCATTCGTCATCAGAATCGCTTTTTTTTTTACAGACCGTCTGTGTTTGAAAAATCGAGGCACGTGTGAAAATGCTTTTTTTAGTAGTGACCATTGCATAATCGTCAGTTTGCATTACTACTCTATTGAGGCTTGACAGATTCTCAGACATCTACCATTGCCTATTCAAGAGCGACTGAACAAGTATTGTACATTGACCATATCTGCATGCATGCATATATACGTGCATGAACCACTACTATAATAAGCCTCATCGCAGGCGGCTCCAAACTATTATCACACGCGGTTTTTAAAACCGCCTGAAACAAAGAGCATGTGATAATCCGCAATTTCACAAGCGGAGAAGTGAAACCGTGTGTGAAGACAGATTATCACAGGCGGTTCTTTACTTAGGCTAGCCGCCTGTGAAGATAAGTTATCACAGGCGGGTTGTGCAGCATATATAATCGCCTGTGACAATACAATTATCACAGACGGGTCATGCAACATATATAACCGTCTGTGATAATAGTGTTATCACAGGCGGATCTTGACCTACATCAAGCCACCTGTGAAGAAAGTTTATCGTAGCTGGTTTCTACCATAACAGTAACTGCCTGTGATAATTAGGTTATCACAGATGGTTCTTTACCTATATCTAGTCGCGTGTGATAATTGTTTTTCACAGGCATGTCTAGCCGTTGGTAAATAACCGCCTGTGATAAGGTATAACCTATGCAGTACTAGTTGCTGTTATTTCTAATTTATAGGTCAATTCAATATAATCACAGAACATAAGTCAACAATATCATCACAGAAGTTAACAATATCATCACAGAAGTCATCTCACAGAAGTCAATTTCACTAAAACAATATAAATATGTACAAGTTACACTTACAATTCATCTCATAGTTTACAAGTTTTCACTAAAAGCTGTTTCTATTGGCATAGTCGCAAAGTTCTGACACATCAGCTATTGCACCATTCTCATCAAAGAACTTCCCTCTTTTGTGCAAAATTTCGCGACGGATGAATTGACAGAGTTTAGCAGCAATCTTGTCGGCTCCTCAACCAGGAATACTTCTACAAACCGGTAATTCTCCGTTCACATTCTTCGTGTGCTGCAATGAAACACATAACAAGGTTAGAATGTGTTGGTTTGAACAATCTCAAAGTATAGATTAAATTGAGAGTATACAGAAATTTATTTGGTATTTTTGGAGCAGTTGTACTATGAGCAATTGAATTTTGAAGTTAGAATCAAAATATGAAAATAATTTTTTTGGTAATATTGAACAGCACAGAGTATAAGTATTAAACTATGCTAGTTACAATGAAAATGAAACTCAAAAGTAAGAAAATAAGATATCGACTTTAAGGATAACTTACATCCTCATGATTCACTATATATTCGCTGGCGGTCCGAAGATGCTCGCATACATAATACCCGCATTAGACACTCCCAGCAGGCTGCTTCGGACGAGCATAATACATTTTAATGTCCAATGTTGTCGTATTAGAAGGTCTCTCACCGCCAATTCGTTCTGCGTAAAACCGCCAAGCATTGTAATACAAGAAATGTCATATAAAACTTGTCAACACATTCTAAATGTATGTAAATTAAAATTATTGAATAAACGTACAATTTCAAAATGGAAAGGAAATCTTTGTAACGGTCTGGTGGGAAATCGGCCGAGTCCAAGACTGTTGCCATTACCTGCGTTGGCTTGATGAAGATCATTATGTAGTGATCACTACAAACATACAAACACACGTGTTAACAATTACCAATAATTGCTATTCCAATGTCATGTGTTGAACTTACTCGAAGTGGTACGAAGCCTTTAAGAGGTCCTTGCCATCTCTGACAAAGTTAAACATCACATGTACTATGTAAGCTGCAACTTCTGTCCTTCTATCCTTCTTAAGTTTTGCGATTGCTTTTTCAAATTCTTTTTTTTATGTGCTTGAACTTTGCTGAGTCTCGATCCGCCTTGACGTCGAATAGAGTCTTTGCAATCCGCGTAGGGTCAAGGATATCTGTCTTGCGTTGCATCTTTTCATTATCCATGTATTGCATTCTATTGAAGAAGTCCAGAATTGTTATAATCTCATGAAATGTGTATGCGTGTAGTAATAAAAGCAAATGCAAAATATTAGAGGCACTTACAAGCACCAGACGAGCAGCAGGTTGATTTTGAGCATGCCCCGAAGGAAAAGGGTATGCAGCTCTTCAAATAAAATGACTCGTCTATCTGCTCCAGTGCTCTAGAATGCTTCTTTTGGAATACGAAATGTGACACAAGAAATCTCATATTTTGTGCTGGCAAGGATGTACCACTCATGCATTCTTTTGAGCGGGGCAGGTTGTTTGCTAAGTTGTACGGGTGTCATTAATGGCTTCCCATTCTTAAATTCAAGAGGAACATCCTCAAACTTGTATATTGGAACTCCTGGTTTAACTAAAGTCGTCCGCCGATTATACATGACACTATCTTCTTCCCACTCCTCAATATCTTCTAATGATGAATCATGAGAAGAACGATATGCACTCGATTTTCTAATATTTTCCTTCATAGTTTCCAAATACTTTGACATTTCTGATGAAGGTTTTTTAATTTCGTATGGGCTAACTTTGATAGGCACTGATGATCAAGGAGTAGTCGTCGGAAGTTGAACACTGGCTTGTTGTTGAACCTATTGTTCAACTGATTGCTCTTTACTCCCAGCAGCTGGCTCTAGTACTACTTCAAGTTGTTGCTCAACTGGTTGCTCTGGTACTAGCAACAACTTGCACTGGCACTGCTTGAAGTTGTTGTCCAACTTGTTGCTCTTGGATATCTTTACTAGCAAGGTTACTATCATCCTTGTTGAGACATAGGGGGAGTGGATCTTCCTGGACTTTCGGCTTAGAAGATGGGGTTGTAGTATTTCGAGATGTGACGGGGCTAGAAATTGGCTCATCGTCCAACATGATATCGCGTCAGTGCTAAAGGATTAATTGGTTGACAGCCTGCCCCAGAGTCACGATCCCCTCATGTGTGACGTGGTCTATTTCATAATCTTCATAATCATTATCAATGATCTGAAGAACTTGCACCACAACATAATACAACGGAAGTGGATTCCCGTTGAAGTCACGATCAGGCTTTGTCGTAGCAGTGGCAACATGTTTGGTTTTGTTCCCTGCTCTACCGATCGGGACAAGAAGACGACAAGATTTGTCGTTAGAAATATCATCGACATGGAACTTATGGGTTGACCCTGAGCCTGGCATAGAACGAACGCTGCTAGGGTAGGCAGTTGGAGATACTAGTTGCTCCTTTGGCATCGGAACCATCGCTGTACTCGATGCCACTAATTGTCCTGATTGTTTGAGTTGTTCCATTATTTCTTGCACATTTTCTTTGACCTTTTGAGCAATCGTTTCATCAAGTGTATTCTTAAACTTCTCACGTCTTCTATATGTGTCTTTATCTTTAGGGAAACCATCTAGCCAAGACATTTGAGAAGAGACTGCTCGAACCCGTCCGCTGTGTTCAGGGTTTCCTAAGATAGCTGTAAGTTGGTCATTCTCCATCTTCGGCTTGAGGAGACCCTTCTGTAGCTTTTCAATTACTTCTTTCATTTTATCCTCGACTTCATTCATAGATTCGGGCTTTTCAAGTTTGCCTTCGCTGGTCAAACCTGACCGAGCAAAGACCCACCGCTGAGTTCTCTCATCGCAGCCTTCTAATGGGTGAGGATTGCCCTTACTGGTAATTTTGTCTAATATCTTACTCCATTTCTGGACTTTGGGGGCATATCCGGTAGACCCCAAGTGATGATGGTATTTGTTCTTTTTTGCAAGCTCTGACCTAGTTGCACTTAGATCTTTAGCATTAGGTGTGGTCTTTTGACGAACAAACTCTTGCCACTGAGCTTGTGTGATTTTTCCCATCTTCCTCGGGCTAGGGACCTTATCGTCCTTAACATAAGCATTCATTTCACTCTTCCAGCCACGAAACATCTTGCTGCAAGGGATCAATGTTGCTTTCTTTACAGCTTCTTCTGTGCCTTTTGGGAACTTGAATTATTTCTTTATTCTTTCCCACAACTCATTCTTGGTCTGCTCGGGTAATTTCCTCCAATTCTCGGTTGTGATTGGCACGAGCTCCCTAACAAGAAAATCGCATGCATTACGGTACTTGGTAAATGAATCCACTGGTTCTTAGGGAAGCCCACCTGGACCGACCCTTGTTATGTACACGATGCGGTCCAATGGACCCTTATTGGGACCTCGTTGCCCTCATTTCCGCTTGAGTGAAGTTGAGGATTCATCTATTGGAGAACCTTCTACGGTTTTAGGAGCCGAAGTCACCTCGTCGTCTTCGCGATTAATCTAGGTAGAAAAGAACTATAAGACTTCGTATACTTGACAACCAACATTAACTTGAACTGCCGAAGTTAAGATTCGTGATCCATACCTCGTCGGTAGGATCATATTCTGGGTCGAGATCCTCTGAAGTCTTTTTAATTTTTATATTAGGAAAAGGATTCGATGGACTGTGAAAGGAGCCTGAACTGCTAGAGTCAGTAAACTCCATATTGTCTTCTTTATTGTTACTACCAGCACCAGTCTTCTTAGGGCTTTCCATGCGAGAACTAATAAGATAAAAAAATAATAAATGGCATATTAACTCTACATGAAGTGTTGCATGAAGAAAAAGATGGAAGCATTCTAGGATTTGATAAGGCATTCTAGGGTTTAAAGCGACTGACCAAAAGGTTCCTATACATTGCGAGGGTGACAAGCATGTTAAAGTTGCTCACCGGCAATGGCAATTTTATCTTCTTATTCTAAATAGGCAGTTACTTGTATCTGTGTTCTGAGCACAAGCGATGTTCAACAGCCGTATGGGAGCACATTGCTTTGTTTGGCAAAAGGATAGCGACACCAATCTCGAAGGAGCACAACCCTATGAGGTTAAGTGCGGGGCGGCTACACTCTATTTTTAGAATAGATGCTATTATCCACTCATGTTACCACCAAGTTCCCATATTTTTAACTGAAATTTCGCAGAGCTTCCTTTGTATGTTGCTGATTTTGTCCACAATTTTCAAATAGAGAACATTGATATTTGCAGAATCAATATATTGCAAACTTGTTACACACATCCCCAGGATTCCATAAATGTAAATTATGAAGTCTTTTGATGATCCTACTAGAAATTAAGATCCAAACAAGAACTAAATTGTAAGTGCATCTAGGATATCCCTTGTTGGTTTTGGCTAATTGATGACAAACATATGATCCTAATGAAACTATTGAGATGGCTGCAGGACAAGAAAGTGAAACAGCTCGGTGCACACAAAAAGGTGAAAAATGGAGTGGTGTCAAAAGAGGGATACTTTGATGGAGCTTGGAAGATCAAATTAGATTTTAAATGTATAGGGAGTGTATGAAAGACACACTCCAAGAGCTCACAACTTTGCGCTGGGGTAAGGGCTTGAAAATCAACCTAAATTTCACATTGCACTGGACTAGTCTGATTATGGACCGGACTACTCCATTTCACTTTCTAGTGTCTCTCAGATTGGGAGACCGGACTAGTCTGTGTGTCCACCGGACTAGTCCGTTGAACTTTCTGGAGTCTCTCATATTGAGAGACCGGACTAGTCCGTGTGTCCACCAGACTAGTCCGTTGAACTTTCTGGAGTCTCTCATATTGGGAGACCGGACTAGTCCGTGTGTCCACCGGACTAGTCCGTTGAACTTCCTAAAGTCTCCCATCTGTGGAGATCGGACTAGTCCGCGGACTAGTTCGTTGAACTTTCTGGAGTCCACCTTCACACAGCACCGGACTAGTCCGAGCTTGGACCAGACTAGTCCGGCAAACTTTCTGGACTTCAAAGTACACTGTGACCGGACAAGTCCGGACTTGCACCGGACTAGTTCGGTGTTAAGGTTTTTCAACGGTAACTTTTTGGAAACCATATAAATAGAGAATCCACGACCTTCCAAACAACATACACGTCGAATACTGCTGAAAACACAAACCCTAGTCCTGCCACTTTGTCCCAAGAGCCTAAAACACATCTCCCCACACATCTAAGGTGCAAAAAGGAGTCAAATCATTTGAACACTTGGATTCGAGATTGGGATATCGTCGTTCCTTCGTTGCGAGCTCTTGGGGTTTGATCTTTCTACACTTATACTCTGCATTGTAATACTTTCAAGTGTATTTGATCGCCTCTTCGTTGTAATTCTCGTGGGAGCCCTCAATGTGTGAGGTTGCCCCACAAACTTGGTGATTACCCGTGATAGTGGAATCAAGTAGGCCTTCGTGGTGACTTGAAGAGGGAAAGGGTTGGAGACCCGGCTCTGTGTGATCTTCCTCAATGAGGACGTAGATCTCGTGGTGAGATCGAACCTTGGTAAAAATTCCCTTGTCTCTTGTGCCTCATTTACTTTAAGTTTTGTTCACTAGATCACTTGATTGCTAAACAGCCATTTAAGTTGCTCATAAGTCTTCACATGCATTCATACACTAATCTTAAATCGAAGAATTTGTTGTTCTCATTTCTGCTGCTAAAAGAACCTAGTTTCCCAAACAACACTTAATCAACTCACAAATTTCAGCACACCGGACTAGTCCGCCCACATAACCGGACTAGTCCGGTCAATCAAGTTTTTGACGACTCTATTAAGTGTGCAGGAAATTCAAAAGGCCTATTCACCCCCCCTCTAGGCCACGTTCAATTGGTATCAGAGCAAGGTTCTCTACCAACGAGACTCACATCTCGGAGAGATCAATGGCCTCTGAGAAGAACAACGATATCTCGAAGATGAACATCAATGAGGAGGAACAAGAAGCTAAAGCCTTCGATGTGCTGAAGGAAAGCCCACATGATGACGAAGAAGTGCGACAACTAAAAGCACTCCTGAGAAAGAAACTACTTAGGACAAAAAGGAAAAGAAGAAGAGAAGGCGACGGGGAGTGGTCATCATGACTACTCCCGACATCCTTACAACTACAACCGTCTCAATTCAAACAATCACTATCTCTCCATTCCTATGGGAAAGCCTCCACAGTTTGACGGAAGTGACTACACCATGTGGAAGTACAACATGAAGATGCATGTGATATCCCTAAATCCTAGTCTGTGGCACATTGTTTGCACTGGCATAGATATCCCGGACACGGATGAGAAACTCACCCCAGAACAAGAACAAGAGATTCATAGAAATGCACAAGCCGTCGTCGTGATCACATCATCACTAAGCAGAGAGGAATTCACCAAGATCAATGGTTTAGAAAGTGCAAAAGAAATCTGGGATACACTTAAGATAGCTCACGAAGGAAATAGGTCGGTTCGTGAAGCTAAAATCGATATGCTTGAAGGAGAGTGGGGAGATTTGCTATTGAAGAAGGCGAATCACCTCAAGACATGTACAATCGGATGAAGGCACTAATCAACAAATTTTGTGCCTATGGAAGTAAGAAATGGACAGATCACGAGGTGGTCAAAAGAATGATTAGAGCCCTCATGCCAAGAAATGACACACTTTGCTCAATGATAAGGGAAAGCCCCGGATTCCACAAAATGACTCCGGATGAGTTATTGGGGAAGATCATAAATCATGAAATGATGGAGCAAGAGGCTCAATACGCCAAAGACTTAGTCGAACTCACCTCCTCCAAAAAGAAGGAAGTTGCTCTCAAAGCAACGTGCAGACCCAAACTCAAAGAAACTCGTGAAGACCAAGACGATGGGCATACAAGCGACGAGAGTACCGATCTTGATGATGAAGAAATGGTACTCTTTATCAAGAAGTTCAATCACATGATGAAAAGAAGACACGGCAACAATTCAAATAAAGGAAAAAGCAAGGATAAAGGAAAATCCAAGGCTTGACGCACTTGCTACAACTGCGGAGAGTATGGTCACTTCATGGTGGACTGCCCCTATGAAGAAAATAAAAAGAAGAAGGAAACAAGACCTCAAGAAAAGAAAAATTTCAGAAAAAAAAGACAAGCCCATCAAGCTCATATTGGCAAGGAGTGGGACTCAAACGACGAGTCCTCCTCCGATGAAGAAGAACAGATAGCCACTATCGCAGTCAAGAAACCCACTATGAAAGCCACACTCTTCCCAAACATGGGAGGACGAGACATGAACAACCACACTTGCCTTATGGCTAAGGAAGGCAAGAAAAAGGTTCGACTCACTCCTCCTACGTTAAATTCCTCTATTGATGACTTTGATAGCTCTAGTGATAATGAAGAAATATTTAGAGGGATAAGTAAAATTGCTTTAAAGAAAATGGAAATGTTGTCGAACGAAATCTTTGAAAAGGAGGAACTTCTTAACTGACAAGAAGATATGCTCATCCGTGAAAGGAAGAGATATCAAGAAGTTGAAAAGCTTCTCGAGCTTGAAAGAGAGAAGAACGAGTCGCTTGAAGTTGAGCTAGCCTTGAGTAAGGAAACTTACTCAAAGCTAGAGGACTCACATGTTGCAATCAAGGAAGAACTTGCTAACTTGTCGAAAGTTAACAAAATCCTTGAGGTGCAAGTTGAGTCACTCAAGCAAAGTGACTCCTCTTCCTCCAAGAGCTCTTCCTCTAAAGATATGAGTTCGACAACAATCGAAACTTGCACTTGCTCTAGTAATAAGAATGTTACTTCCAATACTTCAACTTCTCATAATAAGCATGCTTCTCCAAGTGGCATCTTTGATAAGGAGAAGATCCAATATGCATGCAGTGCATATATGGTCACTAGACCTCCTAATGTCAAAGATGGTCTTGGCTTTGACAGGAACAAGCACATGTCTACTCGTAATCATACTAAGAATAGAATTGTCTTTGTTAAGGAAAAATCCCATGAATCTGACTTACAAATATTTTTTCATACATTTGATTCTTTCTATGTTATTATGAAAGCCAAACATGGAAAAGTCATTGCTAAATATACAGGGCCACGCTACAAGAACTTGAAAACTTGTGTGTGGGTGCCCAAGACTCTTGTGACTAACCTGAGAGGACCCAAGCAAGCTTGGGTACCTAAAACCAAAGAATAATTCTTTTTTGCAGGCTTACTCCTCCGGTGGATCTAAATGGGTGTTAGATAGCAGATGCACAAATCACATGACCGGAGAGAGAGGTATGTTTGTGGAGTACGAGTACAACAAGGATCCAAGTGAAGGCATATACTTCAGAGACAACAGCCAAAGAAAAGTCCTTGGTAGCGGTAACATTGAAATATCCTCTCAACACACCTTATCTAATGTTTTACAAGTAGATTCTATAGATTATAACCTTTTGTCAATATCGCAACTATGCGACAAAGGTTACAACTGTTTATTCACTAATGAGGGTGTGACCGTTTTTAGAAGAAGTGATGGCTCGATTGTATTCAAGGGAATGTTGAAGGGCAAGCTTTATCTTGTTGACTTCAACAAAGATAAAGTCGAACTCAACACTTGCTTGGTTGCTAAGACCAACATGAGATGGTTGTGGCATAGACAGCTAGCCAATGTTGGGATGAGAAATCTGTAGAAACTTCTAAAAGGTGGTCACATCCGTGGTCTTAAGGATGTCGTTTCTGAAAAAGACAGGTCGTGCAGCGCTTGTCAAGCAGGAAAACAAGTCGAAGCACCACACCCTGCCAAGAATGTGATGACTACCGCAAGACCACTGGAACTCCTCCACATGGATCTCTTTGGTCCAATTTCGTACATCAGCATCGGCAGTAACAAATACGATTTAGTAATTGTTGATGATTTTTCAAGATTTACCTGGGTATTTTTATTGTATGATAAATCAGAAACTCAGGGAATCCTCAAGAAGTTTCTGAAAAGAGCTCAGAACGAATTATCATCAACCATAAAGAACATCAGAAGTGACAACGGGACATAATTCAAGAACCTCCAAGTTGAAGAGTATCTCAATGAAGAAGGAATAAAGCATGAGTTCTCGGCACCCTACTCCCCTCAAAAAAATGGAGTGGCCGAAAGGAAGAACAGAACAATGATCAAAATGGCCAGAACTATGTTGGATGAATACAAAACATCAGATCGATTTTGGGTAGAAGCGGTGAACACCGCTTGTCATGCCACGAATCGGTTGTACCTCCACCGACTACTGAAGAAAACTCCATATGAGTTCCTTACCGGTAAAAAGCTTAATGTTTCTTATTTCAAAGTATTTGGTTGTAAATGTTTTATTCTAAACAAGAAATCGAGGGCCTCGAAGTTTGCTTCAAAGTCCGATGAAGGGTTCTTCCTCAGTTATGAATCGAATGCCTACGCCTATAGTGTCTTCAACAAGGTGTCCTACCTTGTTGAAGTAGCACGTGACGTAGTGTTCGATGAATCTAACGACTCACAAGTGGAGAAATTTGATAAGTGTGTGCTAGATAAAGAGGAAGCTCCATATGAAGCACTGAAGAAAATGGGACTTGGTGATATCTTACCACAAGAGCGAACATTCGACTCAAATGCACAAGATGAACTTCAACACAAAGGCAATGATCAAGGGCGAATTCTTTCACAAGATCAAGATGAGGAAAATCAAGAATATAAAGATAATCATGGGAGCAATGATCTAGGGGGGGACAATGAACATGAATATAATGAAGAACAAGCAACTACACAAGTTCCACACCCAAGAGTACATCAGAGCGTGCAAAGAGACCATCCTGTCAATAATATCATTGGAGATATTGCTAAGGGAGTAACTACTAGATCTCGAGTTGCAAATTTCTATGAATATTACTCTTTTGTGTCTTTTCTGGAACCATACAGGGTAGAAGAAGCCTTAAGGGATCCAGACTGGGTGATGGCGATGCAAGAGGAGTTGAACAACTTCAAAAGAAATGAAGTGTGGGAGCTGGTGGAGAGACCAAATGCGAACATTGTTGGAACAAAATGGGTCTTTCGGAACAAGCAAGATGAACATGGAGTAGTAACAAGAAATAAAGCGAGATTGGTGGCCAAAGGTTATTCTCAGGTCGAAGGTTTTTACTTCGATGAAACTTTCACTCGTGTAGCTAGACTTGAGTCCATTCGTATTTTATTGGCATATGCTACTCACCATAATTTTAAGCTGTATCAAATGGACGTCAAAAGCGCTTTATTAAACGGTCCAATCAAGGAGGAAGTTTATGTGGAGCAGCCACCAGGATTCGAAGACCAAGAGTATCCCGATCATGTCTACAAACTGCGTAAGGCTCTCTATGGCCTCAAACAAGTTCCTCGAGCTTGGTACGAGTGCCTTAGAGATTTTCTGACTCAAAATGGATTCAAAATTGGCAAAGATGACTATACACTTTTCACTAAACACTGTGATGATCATCTATTCGTATGTCAAATTTATGTTGATGACATTATCTTTGGATCCACTAATAAATCTTTATGTGATGAATTTAGCAAAATTATGACAGATAGGTTCGAGATGTCAATGATGGGCGAATTGGAGTTCTTCTTGGGATTCCAAGTGAAGCAACTAAGAGAAAGTACATTTATAAGCCAAACCAAATATACACATGACATTCTCAATAAATTCAATATGGACAAAGCCAAGCCCATCAAAACACCCATGGCCATTAATGGACATCTTTACCTCAATGAAGACGGTCCAAATGTGGACCAGAAGGTATATCGGTCCATGATCGGTTCCTTACTTTATTTATGTGCATCTAGGCTAGATATTATGCTTAGTGTTTGCTTGTGTGCAAGGTTTCAAGCCGCACCTAAAGAGTGTCACTTAATTGCTGTAAAAAGAATCCTAAGGTATCTTGTGCACACACCCAACTTGGGCCTTTGGTATCCCAAAGGATCCAAATTTAACTTGATAGGGTATTCCGACGCCGACTATGCAAGACGCAAAGTCGATATAAAGAGCACGTCAGGGACTTGTCAGTTTCTTGGTAGGTCCCTAGTTTCTTGGTCATCTAAAAAGCAAAACTTCGTTGCTCTTTCCACAGCGAAAGCAGAGTATGTTGCAGCCGGTAGTTGTTGCGCACAACTACTTTGGATGCGACAGACTCTTAGGGACTACGGCTACAATCTTAGCCATATCCCACTTCTATGTGATAATGAAAGTGCTATAAAAATTGCACACAACCCTGTAGAGCACTCAAGAACTAAGCACATAGATATCCCTCATCATTTTCTTAGAGATCATTCATTAAAAGGTGACATTGCTATTTCACATGTTAGGACTGAAAAACAACTTGCGGATATTTTCACCAAACCATTAGATGAGAAAAGGTTTTGTGAGCTTAGAAATGAACTTAATATTCTTGACTCTCGAAATGTGGCTTGAAACGTTGCATACCTAGGTTTGCCACCGGACTAGTCCGGACAGTCTCTTTTTCCTAGGTTTTCCAGGGGCACCGGACTAGTCTGTCCCCTGATCGGACTAGTCCGGTCGGCCGCGTATATAAGCAGCTGGTCGGCCCAGATCAAATTTTTCAAACCTCCCTCCACTTGCTCTCCCTCACCTCTCCTCTTCCCTCCTAAACCCTAGCCCCCAAAGAGACCTTCGAGTTGAGCCCTCAAAAATCAAGTTTCCTCTGTGGGGAATCCTCTCCTCGACGAGTTGATCCTCCCCTCCGAACAGATTCAAGCTTCTTCAACTCGAATCTTCAAATCTCGTTAAAATTCTCCCTGAAACCAAAATCTCAACTTTTCTCATTCTAGCTCGTTTCCTTTGATTCCAAGGTTGTACATTGGCTTCCTAGATGTATTCCTACCACCTTCATGTCATTTTGTGTCCTTAGATAGAAGTTTTGGAATTCAAGGAAATCATTAGGGTTCTTGCCAGGCCAGACTAGTCCGGCGCTCAGATATGGACAAGTCCGGTACGTCGGACAAGTCCGCACTCTGAACCCGTACAAGTCCGATCTCTGACATATGAATCCCTAAATTGACCTCGATCCTTGGTCCATTATTATCTAATCCATGAACTCCTTATTAGGCACGATGTCTTCAAGCTCAGATGACAGTTCTTTCCACGTTGATGAAGAAGTTGAACGTGAAAAAGCGAGGAGAGCCAAGGAGAGGTACATGAAGAAAAGACATGATGTCAATGTGCACTCTCCACCCTCCGACGACAATTTGCCTAAGAAGAGGAGGGTGGTTGTCAAGAAGGCCCAGAGAAAAGCTGCCGAGAGCTCCTCAGGGCCAAAGAGGGCTCTCAACAAAGGGAAGGGGCTTGCTAGTGGTCCCATTGGGCCCCTGAAGATGAAAAACCCAAGTCACCGCAACAGGCAGCGTTCCAGTGAGGATTTCACCGGAAAAGGGGGTGAGCTTGCCGATAGCTTCAGGAAGATTAATGTGTATAATCAACCTCGGCAATGCTCAGGCCCAAGATTCTGGAGCAACTTTCATGCCGACTACTACGAGCATGTGCACATGAAGATGAAGAATCCCATTGTGAAGAGTCAATGGTTGAACATTGGGTACATGCAGTCGAAGAAATATACTGCCTTCCGTGAGGTGGTTGAGGCCCTGGAGAGGCACGTACTGAAGGAACTGTTTTCTTTTGAGAATGACTGGAACAATGAGATCATCACCCAATTCTACTCTACGCTCTACTTTGCTCGGGGTGATGGAGACAGTCTTACTTGGATGACCCATGGTTCTAAGTATAGTGTTACTTATGATGAGTTTGCAAGGATTCTTCACCTTGAACATACTCTGGATCATGATCTTGTCATCCACAATTTGCAACCCTTGGAGAAGGATGAGCTCAAGTTCCTCTATGACACAAGGATGTCCTATGTTCCTCCCAACAGCAAATATCTGAAGCCCTTCTTTGTGGTCCTCAACATAATCTTGAGGAAGACAATAGCCCCGAAAGATGGAGATGCGGGGACTATCCAAGGAACCTTGAGGACCCTAATGAAGGTCATTAGTGGAAGGAGACCATTCAATGTCTTTGAGTACATCTACAATGACATTGTGAACATCTCAATCACTCCCAATAGGTCTTGTAGGTATGCCCCGTACATCATGTTCATGATTGAGAAAGTGACGGGACTTGAGTTTGTCAAGGATGTCGCTCATACAGGGTTGAAGCCACAAAAGCCCACCGAGTACACTTTACCCTCAGCTCCTATTGCCCCTTCCTCCCCTGAAGCTGAGAGGAGGACTAAACAAACTCAGGATGTGAATGCCACAAGATCTGCAGCTGCCCCTCCTGGCTTTGCACCTGTCCATGCACCCTCCGGTGGTGTCCTCAAAATGCTCACCTCAATCTTTGCCTGCTGCCGCAAGATTGAAGTCAGGCAGAAGAAACATCAACAATATGTCAATGCCAACATCAAAGCTATCTGTGACAAGCTGGAGATTGAGCCGGTTGGATCCCCGCCCACCTTCGAGGACTCCGAGGAAGATCTTGCTCCGGCGAATGATAATGGTGGTGAAGACGAAGACCGGACCGAAACTGAAGAAGAGAGCGGTGATGAGTGATTCCCCTCAATTTTTCCTTTTTGGTGCCTTGATGCCAAAGGGGGAGAGATTGAGACTAGTAGTTTGAGACTATATCTAGTTGTAGTCCTTATGCTTTTGTGATCGAGGACATGTACTTATTTTTAAAACCTTTTAATGCACTATTTTTTTCTTATGTGTGATGCTTGTTGTTGCTTGAATGATTATCTCTATGCACTGTCCAGATTCTGGACTGTTATGACACCTTGAACGGTATTTTGATTTAGACCTGGTTATTGCGTGTTTTAGCCTTAGCGTTGAATAGGAAATTGATATAGGACTCTTCAATATTTTCATAATGTATAGATATGCATAGGTTGCTTTTCTAATTTAAGAATTATGGTTGTTCAAAGTTCAGAAATTTTATGGCTGTTTCAGATAGCACTGTACACAGGTATTAACTTCAACTCCAGTTTCTAATTAGTTCCAAACCGAATTTGAGGTAACAATGAATAGAAAAGTTGTAGAATAGCTCTTACCCTTTCAAAAAGTGTATCACAATAGACTAGAAGAGCTTTCCACAGATAATTATGGCAAAAATTCAGATGCTTGTTCATACAGTTTCAGAACAGCGGCTGATTTAGTTAGAGAAGATTTTCATCACCTTACAACGGTTTATTGGCTTGAAGGCCAATAGAAAACTTACAGAATACATCAAGATCTTTCCAAAAAGTATTCGTTTGCCTCCATAGCCCTTCAGGTTGAAGAGATATGGATTTTTAAAGTTGGACACTGCTACCAGATTTCAGAAGTGAATTTGACAAAATTTACTTTATTTGTGGCTGGTTTGATCCTTGATTTTCAAAAAGATAACATCACAACTTGACAGCAAATTACATTACAAACTTGTTATACATGTCGTAATGTTTCCGGAAATGTATTACATGAAGCTATTCTACTATTCGATAACATCACAACCAAGGATGCCTATCCTTTTCGAATTCCCGAACCCTAACCAAGGAAATCTATGCAAGGCATCATTTGACTCGGCCGGCGGCGAGGGCGAGGAGGGAGGCGGCACGGGGACCGAGGAGGGAAGGTCGAAGGGTTTAGGGTTTACCGTGAAGCTCGGCGGCGACGGAAATGGCTTCGCTCGGCGTACCTGGAAGTGACGAGGGCGAAGCACACGGACAATCGCGAAGCTCAGTGGCGATGGCGAAGCTCGGCGACGTTAGCAGAGAACACTTCGCGGCAAACAGAATTTTGGCAACCTGACGGCGTCTAAGTGTTTCGCCCGGGTTAGGTTTTTCCAACGCAGCCCAAGGGGTATATATATAGACGCCTATTTTTGCAGGCGGATTTTAAGTATTGACCGCCTTAGAAGATGGTTATCTCAGGCGGGTTTTACTTACCAACCGCCTGCGAAGATTCGATCTTCTCTGGTCGTTGGTAAGTAATAACCGCCTGAGATAATATTTTCTCAGGCAATTATTAAGTACCAACCGCGTGAGAAGATATTTATTTTTTCTTAATTAATATTCTTGATTAAATGTGGGGCCTTTAAAAAGGCAAAATTCCACTTTCTTGTAATATTATTGATTAGTAAGGGTTACCATTAAATTTCACTTCATAAATCCTTTTAAATTGGTCAGAACATAAAAAACATATATTGCTATTTTTCATTTTTCTATCT
Source organism: Tuctoria greenei (assembly GCA_036927565.1). Lineage (NCBI taxonomy): Eukaryota > Viridiplantae > Streptophyta > Magnoliopsida > Poales > Poaceae > Tuctoria > Tuctoria greenei. Next base: position 107,640,420 of record JAYESD010000012.1, on the reverse strand, counting down.
TGATGAATATAATGATTTTTTCATTTATTTTTTCAATGGAAATTTTTGTTTATCATACCAACCTCTATGATTTTTTTCAATTTTTTTTAAGTTTTTTTGAATCAATGTGTGTTCATAATTTGATGAATGCCTCATATGTATATGAGCATTTAGTTAGAATGATGGAAAATTGGAATGTTGACATGTTGGGATGCTTTAAAAAATTTAACAAAATTCATACATGTATAAATAATACAAATTTGTTCATACAAACAAATTTCAGTGAATGATCCTTTTTCTTAGGAGATACACAAATGTGAACATTATGTGAGTATAAATTAATTTGATATTTATCAAAACATTACAATGTCAGCTATACAAGTTTTAAAATATTTGGTTCAGGTGGTAGATGTTAATTTTTTACAAATATAGAAGAAAGAATCATCGAATTTGAAATCAATTTGCAGAATCTATACATGTTTGAGTATTTATATTGGAATCTAAATAAAAAAGAAGCAAAGGAAAAGGAAACTGAAGAATAAGCTCGGGCATTATCTCAGGCGGTTGGTAAGTAATAACCGTCTGAGATAACATTTTCTCAAGCGGTTATTAAGTACCAACCGCTTGAGAAGATCTTTATTTTTTCTTAATTAATATTTTTGATTAAATGTGGGGCCTTTAAAAAGGCAAAATTTCACTTTCTTGTAATATTATTGATTAGTAAGGGTTACCATTAAATTTCACTTCATAAATCCTTTTAAATTGGTCAGAACATAAAAAACATATTACAATTGCTATTTTTCATTTTTCTATCTTAATGAATATAATGATTTTTTTCATTTATTTTTTTAGTGGACTTTTTTTCATCATACCAACCTCTATGAATTTTTTTCAAAAAATTTTTTCAATCAATGTGTGTTCATAATTTTATGAATGTCTCATATGTATATGAGCATTTAGTTAGAATGATGGATAATTTGAATTTTGACATGTTGGAATGCTTTAAAAAAATTAACAAAATTCATACATGTATAATTAATACAAATATGTTCATACAAACAAATTTCAGTGAAGGATCCTTTTTTTAGGAGATACACAAATGTGAATAATATGTGAGTAGAAATTAATCTGATATTTACCAAAACATTACAATGTCAGCTATACAGGTTTTAAAATATTTGGTTCAATTGGTAGATATTAATTTCTACAAATATAGAAGAAAGAATCATCGAATTTGGACTCAATTTGCAGAATCTATACATGTTTGAGTATTTATATTAGAATCTAAATAAAAAAGAAGCAAGGGAAAAGGAAATGAAGAGCCTCGGGCAATTATCTCAGGCGGTTGGTAAGTAATAACCGCCTGAGATAATCTTTTTCACAGACGGTTATTAAGTACCAACCACCTGAGAAAAAGTTACAAACCGTCTGTGAAAATTCGACGCCTATATAAAGACCCCTCAACACAGTCAAAATGTAACCCTGGAGAATTCAATCGACACCGCAAGGCTGCTAAAATTTCCCTCGGCCACGCCACCACCCAACCTGTACTGTCGCGTCGCCGCGCCGCCGCCCAGCCCGCACTTTCGCGCCGCCGCCCAGCCCGGCACCGCCACGTCTCCACCCATCCCCACGGAGGCACGCCTCTACCCAGCCCCACATCGCCACCCCACCGTGCTGACGCCCCGCGCCACAAGGTACATGCAGTTTCCTTACTTTTTCTTTGTATAGTTTCATTAGCTGATAAGCTGCAAGTTTTGTGTGTTCTGGTGTATGAATTGTGTCCTTTTGCATGTGTAAGTACTATATTGATGTATGGACTATATGGATTGTGTCCTTTTCGTGTGTTTTGCTAGTTTGGTCTTTTAGATATTGATGTATGGACTATATTGTAATAAGCTTATTGTAGTGTGTACCTATTATGTGACATGAATATGATGTTTAATTAACGGATGATATTGTAATATATATAAGATGCATGAAGTCTACCCGAACTTGTAATTGTAGTTTTCTGTGTTTTCCTTTTCAATATGTTACTTGTGTGTGCGTACCTCCTGCTTGCATATATTTCAAAGGAGTGATTAGGGTTAGCTTTCTAGGAAGATGGTTTTATAACTCACCCATTTAGTTACCATCGTTGGAAGGGATCCCACGTCAAGATATAACGGATCGGATCCCACCCAGACCTAGCCCATGTTATTGGGCCTGTTTGCCCCACGACTTCAATCATTCACCCCCGCTTGTTGCGCCCGACGCCTTCGACTCCGTCCGCCTCAAGACGTCGCCCGTATCCTCCCGACTCCGCTCGATGCCGCCGCCTCCCGTCTACCATGCTTTCTGTTCGTCACCGATCTTAGAGTCTTATTTGATGTTGCCGCCGCTCTCCTACGTGCCACCTCTCTCTACAACTCTGTATCGCCTTCGACTCCGTCCGCCTCAAGACGTCGCCCTAATGAACAGACCTACATTATACTAGTATTCACTCATATGATACAGTCTTGTTATGTCTCTGTAAATTCATTTTATAGAAGACCTTTAGGGAATATTTGTGGCCAAATTTTGTAAATCTTACAAAAATTCTATTATTGAAGCATGGACCGTCGAGCGTGGATGTATAACATGCCAAGACCCGATCCTATGTACATTCATAATGTTGCAAATTTTATTGAAGCATCCAAGAGACATGCGAAGTTGCAAAAGATAGATGACATATTATGTCCATGTATCGACTGCGAAAATAAGATTGCTTGGACGGATACTATAGTAATCCAATCTCATTTGGTGAAAAGAGGTTTCAAAAAAAAACTACACAATATGGACAGAGCATGGTGAGTTAGATACACATGATGTGGATAAAGATGATGAAAGAGGTTCAGATGATGGTAATGTTCATATCGATGATGGTAGTGACAATCAAGATGGTGATGATGATGATGATGATGATGATGAGTTCGATTGTGAGAAGATGTTGCGTCACATTGAACCATATGTATTGACTTCTATGGGAGCAAGCAAATATTTAAGTAAAATGGAGACATTGCAAAATGCGGCGACGGAGCTTTTATATGATGAATCAAACGGTTGTGATGAAGAGTTTACTACATTGCGTGTAGTTTCAGAACTACTAAAGTTGAAAGCTACGCACAGATGGTCTGATTGTAGTTTCTCTGATCTTTTGAATCTTATGGCAGAAGTTCTTCCAAATCCAAATAAACTGCCTAGAAGCACTTATAAAGCGAAGAAACTTCTTTGCCCGATGGCACTAGGTGTGATACAAATACACGCTTGTGTGAACCATTATATTCCGTATCGCAAAGACCATGAGCTCGCAACTAGATGCCCCATTCGTGGTGTCAGTAGATATAAGAAGGACTACAATCACCAGTATGTTACCAACATGAAAAAGTCTCACAATAATAAGAAGTTTATTATTGGTCCTGAAGGTGACGACGACGATACATCTAGCGATGCAGATGGGAAGAATAAGAGAAAATTTCCTGCCTGGGTGATGTGGTACCTTCTGGTAATTGATCGCTTGAAGCGTTTGTTCTCAAACCCTAGGGAGGATGAACTTATGCGTTGGCATTCCGAGCAACACAAGAAGAATGAAAAACATATTCGAAACCCTGGTGATGCAACACAGTGGAAAAATTTTGATATTCAGTATCCAGAATTTGCAAAGAAAATTAGAAATGTGAGGTTTGCGTTGGGTACAGACGGAATGAATCCGTTTGGTGGAAAAAGGAGCATACACAACACAATACCCGTGGTCTTAACGATGTATAACCTACTGACGTGGTTGTGTCACTAAAGGAAATATATCTTGTTATCTGTTCTTATCCAAGGTCTGAAACAATCCGACATCGAAATTGATGTGTTCTTGGAACCTTTAATGGAAGATATGGCGAAATTGTGGAATGAAGGGGTACGTACATGGGATGAGTACAAGCGGGAGTATTTCACACTAAGAGCAATGATATTCGTTACCGTGCATGATTATCCCGGACTGTTTACATTATCGGGACAAATGAAAGGGAAGAAAGGTTGTGTAAGGTGCGTGCATAGAACTGGATTTCTATACCTCACTTCATCCAAAAAGACGGTGTACATGAGACACGGACGGTTCTTGACAGATACACACAAGTATAGGAAGATGAAAGAACAATTTGATAACAAAATCGAAAAAGATACTGCACCAAAACCTTAGAGTGGAAAACTTGTGTTCGAAATGGTCAAGAACATTCATATTGCTTTCGGTAAGGACAAAAAATATAAAGGAATTAAGAGAAAGAAAAGTACATCTTCAGGTGATACAACTGACATGGCTTTCAAGAAACAATCAATTTTTCCAAGTATCTTCCGTATTGGAAGAATCTGGAATTTTGTCATAGTATTGATTTGATGCACGTTACAAAGAATGTATTTGACAGCATCATTGGAACCTTGCTGGGCATGCCGAGGAAAACAAAGGATGGATTAAATTCACGTATGGACCTAGTAAATCTTGATTTGAGACCAGAGCTTCATCCAGTAGAAAAGGCAAACGGGAAGAATTACCTTCCCCCAGCCAGCTACAACTTGACGCTAGAAGAGAAAAAAGCAATTTGTGAATGCTTGCGTGGGATCAAAGTGCCCACGAGTTTCTCATACAATATCCGCAAACTAGTCTCGATGAAAGACATGTCTTTATTCGGTTATAATTCTCACGACTGTCACATGATGATGACAATGTTCCTTGCTATTGCAATAAGAGTCATCAAACCTGAGCATATAAAAGTTGTCATCACATGTTTGTGTTACTTCTTCAATGCAGTATCGCAAAATGTGATAGCACGTGAAGATTTAGACTATCTGAAAACATACATCATCGAGACTATGGGCAAGCTTGAGATGTGTTTCCCACCATCCTTTTTTGATATGCAAGTACACCTAATCATACATCGTGTTGATCAGATAAAAGCATTGGGGCCACTATATTTACATCATATGTTTTTGTTGGAGAGATATTTAGGAGTATTAAAAGGTTATGTGCGGAACCGTGCTCACCCAGAGGGTTCAATTATGGAAGGATACACCACTGAAAAAGTGATTGAGGGTTGTGCTGATTACATCAAAGATGGAAAATCGATAGGTGTGCCTATACCAGTACATGAGGGTAGACTACGTGGGAGAGGCAAAGTGGGTAAGAAAACTTTTATCATTCAAGATTACAAGAATGTACACTGTGCACATTTTGGTGTACTACAACAGCTCGCAATAGTTGAGTCGTACATCGAGGAACACCAAATTGAGCTTCATGATAAAAACTAAGACCGCACAGATGACTGGATCATGAAAGAGCACAAAAGATGTTTCACTGAATGGTTAATGGACAAAAATATACCATACGGAAACACTATAGAAGAGGCAACAATGAAGAAGTTAGCTTCTGGCCCATCTGCTTTGGTGACATCATGGCAAGCATATGACATCAATGGTTACACATTTTACACTAAAGAAAAAGACGGTAAGAGTGTTGCACAAAATAGTGGTGTCCGTATTGAGGCTTATGATTTACAAGGGCAAAAGACCACATACTTCGGGTTGATAGAGGAAATATGGGAACTCGATTATTGCGAAAGAATGGTAATGTCCGTATTTAAGTGCCAATGGGTCAAACATCCTGATGGTGTGAAAGTGGACAATTACGGGCTTACACTGGTAAACTTGAATAAAGTGGGTTATAAAGATGACCTGTGGGTTCTCGCTGATAGTGTTGCACAAGTTTTTTATGTTCAAGATCCAGAAACTGAGAAGATGCACGTAGTTGTTTTTGAAAAGCAAAATATTGTTGGGGTTGAGAATGTGGGAGATAATGAAGAGGAATATAATCAGTATGAAGAGATGTACCTTTTCATTGAACCAGAAAACATCAAGCGCGTAGAGAGAAGCATTAAAAAGAATTTGAAACCCTATATGTGAAAAGATGTCAATGCTGGAAAAATGTATGATATATATTGTATATATTTGTATCTTTTGAAATCAACTTAGAAAAATGCTTTATTTCAGCTTTAGATAGTATGTTTCGAACATTATTAAATTCAGCTTCTGTTTCAAATATTATTAAATTCAGTATGTGTATATAAATTTCTTCTGATCTATGATGATCAGGCTTGCCTTCCAACAGCTCGGTTCCAAACATCTAGAAGCACAACCCTTGAAGCTCCTGTCAAGCTAATCCCTTCACAGCAAGCTCTTGTAGATGCAAGTAACACCCGAGACTGATGATTTAGATTGTTAAAAGCTTCAATTGAAGTCTGACGATACTTCCCGTCCATTTGAGGGCTTGTTTGGATAGGAGTGGATCCACTTCAATATAAGTGGTTTGAGGTGGATTGAAGAGAAAATTAGTTCATTCTTCATTTCAATCCACTTCAATCCAATTAGATTGAGTACACCCAAACAAGCTCTAAAAGATTTCTTTCTCTTCTCTCCATTTTAAAAACTTACGAAGATGCTACTTTATCAGTTCTAATGGTTGAATATATTGACTACAAATTAGTACCATCTCTCTTAGTGCTTCACACAAGCGACGAAGCGTACAACTTCAATCACAAATCTTATTTTTACCATTTTCATAGGAATTTGACTTTAATCTTTCAAGCATAGATTTATCAATAATTGAAGCTTCCTCATCAGACATGTTAATGGCAGTTACAAGTGAAGGGTGTGTCGAAGCTAACGAAATCTCAACGGGACTGAAGACAAAGAGATGCTGCATGTGAGTAACAATGTTCAGGTTAGACAGCATGAAGCTATGATGACAACCTTCAACAATATGAAAAGTGATGCCAACGTTATACTTGCATCAACCAAGACATGTTGTGAGGGTATAACACTTGTTGGGGGCAAGTGCCTATGCTTGCCCCCAACAAGTGTTATACCCTTATAACATGTCTTGGTTGATGTAACCATAACCTTGACATCACTTTTCATGTTGTTGAAGGTTGTCATCATAGCTTCACAATGTTTAACCTGGACATTGCCACTGATATGCAGGATCTCTTTATCTTCAGTCCGATTCAGATTTTGTTAGCTTCGACACATTCTTCACTTATAACTGTCATTAACATGTGTGATAAGGAAACTTCACTTATTTGATAAATCTATGCTTAAAAGATTAAGGTTAAATCCTTATGAAAGTGTAAAAACAAGATTTGTGATTGAAGTTGTTCGCTTACTCGCTTGTGTGAAGCACTAAGAAAGTAGGTACTGATTTCTAGTCAATATATTTAGGCATTAAAACTGAGAAGGGAGCATCTTCCTAAGTTTTCAAATGGACAGGAGGGAAAGAAATCTTTCAAATGAATGGGAAAATCCTTCCAAGGATCGTCAGGCTTCAAATTGATGCTTTCAACAATCCAAATGATGAGCTACGGGTGTCACATGCATCTACAAGAGCTTGTTGTGCAGGGATTAGCTTGACAGGAGCTTAGCAGCATCACAGACAGTTCTTAAACAATGACCGCTCGTAGAAATCATGTATTTTTTCAGGCGTTGCTTAATTAAGAACCGCCTGTGATGTTAGCTACATCACAGACGGTTCTTAATTAATAACCGTCTGAGAAAATATATGATTTCCACGGACGGTTGTTTCTTAAAATCCGCCTGTGATGTTCTGTCATCACAGGCGGTTATTGTATCATTCGTCATCACAATCGTATTTTTTTACGGACCGCCTGTGTTTGAAAAATCCAGGCGTATGTGAAAATGCTTTTTGTAGTAGTAAAGAATGTACTGTCCAGTTGTTAGGTTCACTAGTCACCTGACTAGATCCGTCAATAGTCATCTGCTGGAAAATATCCTCTCTCCCCAAAGTTCAAAACGACAACTATGCGCAGACAGAAATCAACTTTGTGATGACAGCTGCTTGACCGGGAGAGAGAGTAGTTCAAACCTGAAACGTACCTTATTTATCGTTGCCTCTTTAGATAGTATACCCCTTTTATTACACATGGCACAACATATTCATAAGGTTTTGCATTTTTATTTTTCCAGGACATGTAGCTGAAATATGATGCAGCACAAATGGATCCATAGCAACTTGTAGTTGGAACCATCTTGAGAAAAATATTCTTTTGGTAGATATACTAATTTAGGATTCTACGATGAGATACTGAAAACAAGTTTGTCTAAAATAAAATAGTACTTTCTTTGACGTGGGGATGGTCACCCAGTAGGCCAAGCCCATGAAGGCTCATGCATCTTAGCTAGGGTTTATGGAACGACTACACGGACAAAACCGGAATCCCAATTTCGTATGGGACATAGAGTCCGGGTGGAGTACTATCAAGACTATTTGAAGATAAAAAAAATGTGAGCATACAGCCTGCATATATCAAGTTATAAATAGATTCCATATTAGAACTTACTCCCTCTATCTCCATGAACTTGTCGCTTTGTAGTTCATTTTTAAACAACAAAGCGATAAGTTCATGGAGACGGAGGGAGTACATCTTATAACCGACTTGTATCACGTCTTGAGACTTTTGGTCCCTATAGAATCGTGGAGGGGTGACGGATCAAGGATCGAACAACACAACATCATATGCATATATAACCATCATAGAAGCAACGACCCTTTAGCATCTCGTTGAGTAGTCGTTAGGCAGTCACTCATACTTCATTGTAATCTGATATCAGGAAGAATCAATCAAACAGGAGTATGATATTACCTCACTGTAGAGGGCCCAAATCTAGGTATATCGTGTCTCATGTTATTGCTGCAATCATCAACGTGCAGGTACACTTACATACTCTTTCACACGACCTATCTACAAATTCTATTACTGCGAAAACCCCACGACGCCCTCCTTTACTTTTTATTTGACTAGCGTCAAATAAAAAGAAATGGATGGAGTACTACTCTAACCACGGTAGTAAAATAGTATGAGTTTTAAGGGGTTGCTAAATTTCCAGGTGTCTGAAATTAGCATCTTCTTTCAACCTATGTTCTGAGTCATCAAATCTAGATAGATCGACTAAAATTTACAATTTTTTCTATAGCCAATACATAATCCTATAAAAACTGAAAAACACTGACAACTAATGCATGAATCCTGAAATAGATCCAATGAACGACTGGAAATTAAAAATGGATTGGTGGCTCATCCTCATATTTTAATTAGTACCCACTACCGGTTCAGTTTTGTCTACACGCCGGATTGCATCTTTATTTTTTAGATAAATACTCACACATATGCATATCATTAGAACACGCTTACAATATGCATGGGGCCTCTTTGTACGCGTGTAGCCTCGCTTCATCCAAATTCCATCATTTCCACATACACGCTATACAAGTACTATGTACACGCAATATTTGATATTTTAATAAACAAGTTATGTTCCAAGCATTTTCTTTCCTTGCATGCTCTGTTTTAGTTTGTATCCATCCACAACGATAGGAGATTTGGGAACGAGCGGCGGCTCCTGTGGCCAGCACCGTGGGGTTGGTGGCCGCCCGTCCACGATAGAGCGCCGGCTCCGACCCACGCCTACCTTTCTTCTTAAGGAATTAATTAGCCCATGGCATCTGGACCGTGCTGGCTTTAAAAAAATAATGATAGGAGATTTGATCTGTATATTGTTCTCACAAGTAACCAGAGATACTTTTGATGTACTTTCTTAAGTAATAATTAGAACGTCATGGTGTGAATGTGGATATCAAAATTGAAATGTGCTCATCATATGTGATCTAACAACCTTAAAGCACTCTTTTTTATTTCTTCTTTTTTTTTTCCATCATGAGTTGATTCCCTCCTATTTTCCTTCTTCCCAAAGAACATTCAATGGAAAGCAAAAGGGGAAACAAGATGCAGTAGTAGGAAGAGAAACAAAAAAAAAAAAGACTGCAGAATTTTTATGGCGTTCTACGTATATAGGACCAGGGAAGTAGCTATCCTAGCAAGTGTGTCACGCGCCGTTGGCCTCCTCTCCCCATCGACGCCATGACTTCCTTGAGATGCGGATAACTTGCGAGGCTGGCCCTCCTCGTCATGCCATCCGACGGATCGAGCGCGGGCGAGCAGTTCTTGTGCCACAAGCATGGCAACATGTCGTCGATCAGAGCGCTGTGGAATCTTCCACCTATGCCTGCTTGCTTGAATTGATGGGCGGTCCCAGCCCGTTGGGGATGGCGACGGCGCGGTCGCTGCTCCATCGCCTAGGTGCCTATCGAGAGTATGTAGAGTAAAAGCTTGTTGGCTGGGTGGCTGCCTCTGGCTAGGGCAGCGCGCGCGGCGCTGTTGTGCTCTCCTCGTCTGTTCCGTGACAGGACCTGGGGATCGCGCTCTTGTCAACAGCGGTCTCTTTTGCAACCCAGGCACTCCATCTCGATCCCTCCCCAGGCCAGCCGCCTCAGCCGTCTATAAAAGCAGACGGCCGGGAATTAGCCACACTCAAGACACATGAGTAGCTCTTGCTCCGGTCTGCACAACTCTTTTAACAGTTCATTCAAAAGCTAGCCCAGAAAGGTTGGAGAACAAATTAGTCGAGTTTTTAATCGTCAGATAGATACATATCGAGAGGTTATAATTAGTTGAATAACGAACCTCTTCTATCTACAGGCAGGAAGCTGGGAGGGATGGGGCTGAGGGAGATAGAGTCCACATTGCCGCCGGGGTTCAGGTTCTACCCGAGCGACGAGGAGCTAGTGTGCCACTACCTCTACAAGAAGGTGGCCAACGAGCGTGCCGCGCGGGGGACACTGGTGGAGGTCGACCTGCACGCCCGTGAACCATGGGAGCTTCCAGGTGAGCCCCGGCCTGCCCCCTTGCTATAGCTGCATGCCGTTCATATCTCTCTTTCTCTAGCTTGCTCATGTTCCGAGGCTCCAACGGATTTTGGATTGGTTCTTCTTTTAGATTTCCTGGAGTAGTTATTGCTGTCGTTCGTGATGATAGTCAGTAGTCTGTTGTGATTTTGAAAAAAAAAATAGTCAGTAGTCTGTTCGCTGGCCGTTTGACGAGTCTGATGACGATGAGACGTTGCTGTGCAAGCTGAGCGAAGAGGTCGAGTATATTAAGTACAACTCTCTTCATCTCAATTTAATTGTTATTTTGGATTCAAAACGATAACTAATTTGGGATGGAGAGAGTACTATATTAAGTTGAGAGGAGGTTATATATGAAAAAGAAAACCAAAGCGTATGTGACCTGAAGGAGGTCGACGATGCCTGGAATAGGTTAGCATGGCCTTGCCTCTAAGTATCTACCGTTATTGGTCCCATGATAGTGTGGTCGCAGCAAGCAATAAGGCGTACGCTAGTGTTTGCTTGTTAGTTTCATTGAAAGTTGTGGCTCCATGAACAGATCCTTTTATTTAAATTAGCATTACTCATGTGATTACTCCTTAAAAAACATTACTCATCATGTGATCCATACCAGCAAATAGGCAACGAGATCAGTCGATTAAATAGGGATGCAAGTCCTTTGATGTCGACCTCAATAATAATACCTTTTTTCCTTGCCAACACGCAAAAGGTTTGCGTGTCGACTTTTATATATATGCAGAAGAAAAAATAGTAAATTTTAGTGATGCGGCAGTTGCACCCGCAAACGGGCAATAATCCACTAACACTGATACCGATTGGACTAGAGCTAGTACTCGTAGTTTGACGTATGTTCTCTCGTGCAGTTAATGGGGATCCCGTTACTTATTGTTCCATATTCATCTGCAATAATGAGACTTAATCAATACAGTATATATTCCATATGAGGAATCTCTTTCAACAATGAATTAAGTGATGCGAACGCAAGTGTCAGGCTGGTCGCCATCTCGATAGCGGCCTTCAGTCCTGTGTCCGTTTTCTAGCTACGTCACATGCGTAACAGTTACGATTCTGATTCAGTTTCTTCAGAAAGTTTCTTCCAGACAGATGTAGGAATGTCCTTCGCAAAGTAGCTAGCTTGTTCCTAACAAAACTATACGATCTGCAACTGTAATACGTATCCAATCGTACGCAGTTAATTAACAAGTTAAATTCGCTATGTGTTTCTCTGGGCCGTGCCCTGCAGACGCGGCCAAGCTGACGGCGAGCGAGTGGTACTTCTTCAACTTCAGAGACCGCAAGTACGCGACGGGGTCGCGCAGGAACCGCGCCACCAAGACCGGGTACTGGAAGGCCACGGGGAAGGACCGCGAGGTGCGCAGCCGGGCCACGCGCGCCGTGGTTGGCATGAGGAAGACGCTCGTGTTCTACCAGGGGCGCGCCCCCAACGGCGTCAAGTCCTGCTGGGTCATGCACGAGTTCCGCATCCACTCGCCGCACACGCCACCAAAGGTACGTATAAACAGCCGGCCGCCGCAAATCGACCGGCTTCTCCACTCCACTCCACTCCAGCCGCGCGAAAATAAACACGCGTAATATATAGGAGTAACTCTGTTATTGCCGGCCGGGCACGTTGCAGGAGGACTGGGTGCTCTGCAGGGTGTTCCAGAAACGGAAAGACGGCGACCAAGACAACGCCGCCGGCTCCTCCTTCGGCGGCTCGTCGCAGGCGGTGGTTCTGCCGGACCAGCCCAGCACGATGGACGCGTACACGGACTACCAGACGGGCTCCTCCGCCGGCTTCGCACCGCCGCAGGAAGACCCGTTGCTGAACGCGGCGATTTGGCAGTACAGCTCGGTGCTCGATCAGTACCCGCAGGACGTGAGCAGCAGCTCGGCGCCGATGATGATGATGATGATGGGGCTAGCAGGCTCCAGGGGAGGGGGAGACGGGTGCGGCTCATTCTTCTACGACACGGCCGGCTTCGAGGCGGACACGGCGGCGAACATTGCGGGCACGGGGTTTCCGCAAGGGTGGATGGACTGATGCATGCACGTCGATCGATTGGGATTGAGCATTTGTGAAGAAAGTGATTCAATTAATTCCATTGGTACTAGACTCTCTGTAGGTAGTAGTGTAAGGTTTAGGTTTGAAGTCAATAGACTGCATGTTGCAAAGAAAAGAAGCAGTAGTCTGCATGTGCATGGGCCAGATAGTTTGGAACTGTACTAGCTTTGATTCGTCTGTACATAATGGTGCGAACGGTAAAACTGTATCGCACCACTCCTGTATATATATGTAACATATTACTTATCACGCATTTGTTATAGTGTTTGGACAGAATATATACTGTAGGAGACCTGATCTTAATTAATTATTCCTGAAGCTGTATATATGCAGACGCTGTTGTAACATACTGCCTAGCTAGTGTGAAGTTTCCAACCGTGCCAAGGCATGTTCCCACCCGTTCATCTTGCTCCCAAGATGTTCCAGAGCAGGCCTCGCCGATGTCGTTTATGTTTGTGGTGTCACGATCTCCTCCCCGGTAGCCGTGCGATCTTGCTTCGCTAGAGCGCGCGCGGAGGTTCAGAAATTTTTTTACAGATTCACAGCAAAACACAAATTAGGATTATATTAGTGATGGTACTTGTGCTTCCAAGCTTTATATTGCCGGTTTCACTCCTTCGGGGAAGCTACTGTTTGAAGCTTGCAAAAGTTTCTTCTGGTGTTGGCAATCGAGACGGAGCCCAGTTTAGATTTTGAAGCCGCCTGTAGACTAGCAAAGCCCATCTCAGCCCAAATCAATACGTAGTCCCTTCGCATCGATTCTGTTTCGCAGGCCGGCGAGCATTGGTCGTGCTCGTGGCCCGGCGTGGGCCTCTCCAATCAACAATCATGCAATCCCTGCACGATTTCCGCCGCCCCCTTCCCGTGCCGCTCGGACACGGCCGCACTAGCGTCGTCCCGCCCCGGCCGGCGGCCGCGGGACTCGAGGAGGAGGGCAGGCGGGCCGTGCCGTGCCGTCAGCGAGGACGAGTCGGAATCGGAACCAGCAGCGCGCGTGCGTGCATTGTTGGTGGTAGGAGCAAGTGGTCGTCGCGGTCGCGCCCCCACCGCGCTGCCGGACGGGAGCGCCGACACAGGGTACGTCGACCCACGCGCGACGGTGACCCGCGCGGGGCCCCGGCCCGACGGGTGGATCGGGTCAAACGCGCAGCACTCCGTGAAGGCCCGCGTGCATGCACAGTGGACTGCCCCTGCTTCTGCTTGCGGGGCGTACAGCGCCCGGTTGGTCGGGAGGATCGCCGACGCCGCGCGTGGTGGCACGGCCGGGTATCGCATCGTTCCTGCCAACTTGTCCCGGCAGCCGCCCGCTGGGAGGACGGGAGGAGGGAGGGTCGCAAGAAGCAGCGGCATTTTGATGTGGAACTTTCAATCGGATGCCATGTGTAGTGTTCCAGCAACCTGCAACACCGGCAGTAAAGGGAGGAGCTGCGCGCGTGTGTGCACTGCAACCCTTGACCATCGCACCAGTGCGACATCAGCAACTCCAAGGTCTAGTACTACTAATCTTGGCGTGGCGTGCGAGCAGCCGATCGAGCATGAGGATCACATGCGTGTGACTCGCTTAACTGCCGCCCGCCCATCATGCACCAGATTTACCGATTCCGTTACTACCCGCAGAATCAAACCGGTGAGATTCACTAATCTCCGTGGGATCCATCTCTCACTCAGACCGCACAAGACCTCGTGTGTGCCGTGTGCTCGCGCTATCGATCGTTCCTCACGTACCTGTAGCCACTACTACAAAAAGCATTTTTACAGGCGCCTCAATTTTTCAAACACAGGCGGTCCTTAAAAATATGCGACTGTGATGACGAATGATATAATAACCGTCTGTGATGAAAGAACAACACAGGCGGATTTTAAAGAACAACCGTCTGGGTAAATACATGATCTTCAGAATCGGTTCTTAATTAAGAACCGCCTGTAATGCAACGAACTTCACAGACGGATTTTAAGAAACAACCGTCTGGGTAAATACATGATCTTCACAAACGGTTATTAATTATTAACCGCCTGCAATGCCATGAACTTCACAGACGGATTTTAAGAAACAACCGTCTGGGTAAATACATGATCTTCGTTGGCGGTTCTTGATTAATAACCGTCTGTAATGCAATGAACTTCACAGATGGATTTTAAGGAACAACCGTCTGAGTAAATACATGATCTTCGTTGGCGGTTCTTAATTAATAACCGTCTGTAATGCAATGAACTTCATAGCCGGTTCTTGATTATATAACAACGGCCTAAGAAGATCATGTATTTTCAGTGGCGGTCATTGTTTAATTATCATAAGCGGTTTTCATTGAAATTACAGGGATGTAGTTGCAATTATATATCACAGCCGCATGTAGTCGTGCAGGCAAAATTGTATCAGGAAAAAAACACAGATGAGCTAGCGGATACTAGTAAAGTAATGCATTATAGGAAATGCTCGATCACCAGTGAGGCTGGCTTAATTGTGATAATACACCATTAGAGGCTTTACAATTGTTCAAAGATAATTTCTTTACACACTGAACAAAAATCATGCTACATTCATTGTAGATCGACGATGAAGCTCCCATCGATCAATCTAAATTGTACCGTCCTGCTTGCTCCCGAACACGTCTCTTATATTCCGCTGGATCCTGAAAATATTGACATTATTTAAATTAACAAATGTCGAAGGAGGAATGAATAACCTACATTGGTCACTAAGTCAAAGTGTCATCTAACCTTGATAAGTAGATTATAGCAATCATTTTCAACATCAGGCACATTTGGCTGATGCAGCAAACGCTGAACTTCAAGTAGTATAGTTTTGATTGTAAAAGCACTGCACCACCCCTACGAAATATAATTTAAGCAATATAAGAAACCAGTTCAAATAAGTTCGACAAAAATTATAAGTAATAATTACATGAACAAAATAGGTCTATCTTACAGTCTCTTGATCAAGAATCCCGATGCAGAGTGCTCCCGAACGATGGACATTTGGGTGGAAGAACCCAAATGGAAAGGAGCATCTTGGAGGCACCAAGGGATAGTCCTCAGAGAAGGAGATTGTCAGGGGGTAGTAACCATCTTCCCATTCAGTCTGCAAAAGAAATTTATTAATAGGAGGACGATAGTTAAACTCATATTGTGCTTGTTCTTCATGACTTACCCCTTCTTTACCGGGGACGATGCACTGCCACTTCAATAAATCTCCCGATTCAGGCTTCGCAGAGAAACCCTACGCGGAGAAATTGAAAATACCAAAAACAAACAACACGGAAAAACAAACTACAGTTAAGTTCATCAGTCCATTACAGATACATATGTATATACAACCATGTGACCGGTGTGCCATATGTACATACATGGGGATGGTTCTTGCGCCACGCCAAGCGCTCCTCCTTCAATCGGCTACACGCCCGAGACATCATTATCTGAAGAAAGACCAAGCTTCCAAACTTCCAAATCATTGAGTCCAAACGCATATGTACACAAATGCAAAAGGACACAATCCATATACCAACATTGTTCTAAGTTGATTTCAGAAGATACAAATATATACAATATATATCATCTCGCATTGCTATATACATTTTTTCCAGCATTGACATCTTCTCGCATATAGGGTTTCAAATTCTTTTTAATGCTTCTCTCTACGCGCTTGATGTTTTCTGGTTCGGTGAAAAGGTACATCTCTTCATACTGATTATATTCCTCTTCATTATCTCCCACATTGTCAACCCCAACAATATTTTGCTTTCCAGAAACAACTACGTGCAACTTCTCAGTTTCTGGATCTTGAACATAAAAAACTTGTGCAACATTATCGGCGAGAACCCACAGGTCATCTTTGTAACCCACTTTATTCAAGTCTACCAGTGTCAGTCCGTAATTGTCCACTTTCAAACCATCAGGATGTTTGACCCATTGGCACTTAAATACGGGCATTACCATTCTTTCGCCATAATCGAGTTCCCATATTTCCTCTATGAACCCGAAGTATGTGGTCTTCTGCCCTTGCGAATCATAAGCCTCAATACGAACACCACTATTTTGTGCAACACTCTTACCGTCTTTTTCTTTAGTGTAAAATGTGTAACCATTGATGTCATATGCTTGCCATGATGTTACCAAAGCAGATGGGCCACAAGCTAACTTTTTCATTGTTGCCTCTTCTATAGTGTTTCCGTATGATATATTTTTGTCCATTAACCATTCAGTGAAACATCTTCTGTGCTCTTTCATGATCCAGTCCTCTTTGCGGTCTTGGTTTTTATCACGAAGCTCAATTTGGTGTTCCTCGATGTACGGCTCAGCTATTGCGAGCTGTTGTAGTACACCAAAATGTGCACGGTGTACATTCTTGTAATCTTGAACAATAAAAGTTTTCTTACCCACTTTGCCTCTCCCACGTAGTCTACCCTCATGTACCGGTATAGGCACACCTATCGATTTTCCATCTTTGATGTAATCAGCGCAACCCTCAATCACTTCTTCAGTGGTGTATCCTTCCATAATTGAACCCTCTGGGTGAGCACGGTTCCGCACATAACCTTTTAATACTCCTAAATATCTCTCCAACGAAAACATATGATGTAAATATAGTGGCCCCAATGCTTTTATCTGATCAACAAGATGTATGATTAGGTGTACTTGCATATCAAAAAAGGATGGTGGGAAACACATCTCAAGCTTGCACATTGTCTCGACGATGTATGTTTTCAGATAGTCTAAATCTTCACGTGCTATCACCTTTTGCGATACTGCATTGAAGAAGTAACACAAACGTGTGATGACAACTTTTATATGCTCAGGTTTGATTACTCTTATTGCAATGGCAAGGAAAACTGTCATCATCATGTGACAGTCGTGAGAATTATAACCGAATAAAGACAAGTCTTTCATCGAGACTAGTTTGCGGATATTGGATGAGAAACTTGTGGGAACTTTGATCCCACGCAAGCATTCGCAAATTGCTTTTTTCTCTTCTAGCGTCAAGTTGTAGCTGGCTGGGGGAAGGTAATGCTTCCCGTTCGCCTTTTCTACTGGATGAAGCTCTGGTCTCAAATCAAGATTTACTAGGTCCATACGTGAATTTAATCCATCCTTTGTCTTCCTCGGCATGTCCAGCAAGGTCCCAATGATGCTGTCAAATACATTCTTTGTAACGTGCATCAAATCAATACTATGGCAACATTCCAGATTCTTCCAATACGGAAGATACTTGAAAAAAATTGATTGTTTCTTGAAAGCCATGTCAGTTGTATCATCCGAAGATGTACTTTTCTTTCTCTTAATTCCTTTACTCTTTTTTCCCTTACCGAAAGCAATATGAATGTTCTTGACCATTTCAAACACAAGTTTTCCACTGTAAGGTTTCGGTGCAGTATCTTTTTCGATTTTGTTATCAAATTGTTCTTTCATCTTCCTATACTTGTGTGTATCTGTCAAGAACCGTCGATGTCTCATGTACACCGTCTTTCTGGATGAAGTGAGGTATAGATATCCAGTTCTATCCACGCACCTAACGCAACCTTTCTTCCCTTTCATTTGTCCCGATAATGTAAACAGTCCGGGATAATCATGCACGGTAACGAATATCATTGCTCTTAGCGTGAAATACTCCCGCTTGTACTCATCCCATGTACGTACCCCTTCATTCCACAATTTCGCCATATCTTCCATTAAAGGTTCCAAGAACACATCAATTTCGATGCCGGGTTGTTTCGGACCTTGGATAAGAACAGATAATAAGATATATTTCCTTTTGTGACACAACCACGTCGGTAGGTTGTACATAGTTAAGACCACGGGCCATGTGCTGTGTATGCTCCTTTTTTCACCAAACGGATTCATTCCATCTGTACCCAAGGCAAACCTCACATTTCTGATTTCCTTCGCAAATTCTGGATACTGAATATCAAAATTTTTCCACTGCGTTGCATCACCAGGGTGTCGTATATGTTTTTCATTCTTCTTGCGTTCCTCGGAATGCCAACGCATAAGTTCAGCCTCCCTAGGGTTTGAGAACAAACGCTTCAAGCGATCAATTACCGGAAGGTACCACATCACCAATGCAGGAATTTTTCTCTTATTCTTTCCGTCTGCATCGCCAGAAGTATCGTCATCGTCACCTTCAGGACCAATAATAAACTTCTTATTCTTCTGAGTCTTTTTCATGTTGGTAACATACTGGTGATTGTAGTCCTTCTTATATCTACTGACACCACAAATGGGGCATCTAGTTGCGAGCTCATGCTCTTTGCGATACAGAATACAATGGTTCACACAAGCGTGTATTTTTGTCACACCTAGTGCCATCGGGCAAAGAAGTTTCTTCGCTTTATAAGTGCTTCTAGGCAGTTTATTTGGATTTGGAAGAATTTCTGCCAGAAGATTCAAAAGATCAGAGAAACTACAATCGGACCATCCGTGCGTAGCTTTCAACTTTAGTAGTTCTAAGACTGCACGCAATGTAGTAAACTCTTTATCACAACCGTTTGATTCATCATATAAAAGCTCTGTGGCCGCATTCTGCAATGTCTCCATTTTACTTAAGCCTTTGCTTGCTCCCATAGAAGTCAGTACATATGGTTCAATGTGACGCAACATCTCCTCACAATCGAACTCATCATCATCATCACCAGCTTGATTGTCACTACCATCATCGATATGAACATTATCATCATCTGAGCCTCTCTCATCATCTTTATCCACATCATGTGTATCTAACTCACCATGCTCTGTCCATATTGTGTAGTTATTTTTGAAACCTCTTTTCACCAAATGAGATTGGATTACTATAGTATCCGTCCAAGCAATCTTATTTTCGCAGTCGATACATGGACATAATATGTCATCTATCTTTTGCAACTTCGCATGTCTCTTGGATGCTTCAATAAAATTTGCAACATTACGAATGTACATAGGATCGGGTCTTGGCATGTTATACATCCACGCTCGACGGTCCATGCTTCAATAATAGAATTTTTTGTCAGATTTACAAAATTTGGCCACAAATATTCTCTAAAGGTCTTCTATAAAATGAATTTACAGAGACATAACAAGTATGATTAGGGCGACTAATGTAGGAGACGGGCGACGTCTTGAGGCGGACGGAGTCAAAGGGGGAAACAGGCCCAGCAGCATGGGCTAGGTCTGGGTGGGATCCAGTCCGTTATATCGGGAAACAAGGCCCAGATGCATCTTATATATATTACAATAGCATCTGTTAATTAAACATCATATTCATGTCACATAATAGGTACAAAAAGGAAACAATCCATATAGTCCATACATCAATATACCAGAACACAATCCATAGTCCTTACACATGCAAAAGGACAGAATCCATATACCAGAACACACAAAACTAACAGCTTATCAGCTAATGAAAATATACAAAGAAAAAGTAAGGAAACTACATTTACCTTGCAGAGGCGTCAGCACGGTGGGCCGGCTGGGTGGAGAAGTGGCGGTGCGGGGTTGAGCGGCGGCGCGGCAGTATGGGCTGGGCGGCGGAGCGGCGGCGCGGCGCAGGGGAAATTTCAACAGCCTGGCGGCGTCGATATAAATTCTCCAGGGTTGCGTTTTGACTGCGGTGAGGGGTCCTTATATAGACGTAGGTTTTTCACAGGCGGTTTTTAACTTTATCGCAGGCGGGTTTTACTTAGCAACCGCCTGAGATGATGTTTATTAATTAAGAAGTAAATATCTTCACAGGCTGTTGGTACTTAATAACCGCCAGGGAAGATTTTTATCTCAGGCGGGTATTACTTAACAACCGCCTGAGATAATGCCAACTGAACAAAATATTTTTAAAACTTGTATACATGTATGAATTTTTTTAATTTTTTTAAAAGCACTCCAACATGTCAAACTTCAAATTATCCACCAGTATTCATTGACACTTGATTGAAATATGTACAAAACACAAGAAAAATGTACAAGAACACTTGATTGAAATCCTAAAACTACACTACGGCCCCGCCTCCTCCATCCTCTCCGCCAGCTTCTCAAACCAAGCCAAGCGGTCCTCCTCCGACTCGTCGTCGTCGTCGTCGTAGTCGTCACCATGGTGGTGGTCGCCGTCGTCGTCGTCGCCGTCGTCAGTGGACGACTCGTCGTCGCCGTCGTCGGTGGACGACTCGTCGTCGCCGTCGTCGGAGGACGACTCGTCGTCGCCGTCGTCGGAGGACGACTCGTCGTCGCCGTCGTCGGAGGACGACTCGTCGTCATCATCGTCATCATCGTCGTCGTCGTCGAAGTCGTCCTCCTCCTCCTCCTCCTCCTCCGGCGACGATGCAGCAGGAGAGAGGGTCGGCTTCTCCGGCTGAGCCGATTGCTCCGGCTGTACCGGTGGCTCCGGCTGCACCGGCGGTGGAACGCGCTGGTCGTCATTCACCCTCTCGGGGGAGGTGCAGCGTATCCGCTTGCATGGCTGACTCGGAGGGCTAGGTGGTGGAAGGCTGGCCATGGCTGTGGTGGTTAATCGGCGGCGGGCTAGGAGAAGAAGAAAGGAGTGGAGAAAAGTTTTGTGCTTGTCCATAACCGACGACGCGCCTTATATAGGTCTGTGCGGAGTAGACGAGGGAGCGGTTCGTTTCCCGCGCATTGAACTCTTTGCAGACCTCGTGCGGCGCACAATTAAACCACTGCGGAAGACGATCTTGAGAGATCCTTGCACGCGTCCCTGCACCACGGCTTCTCAACTTCTCCGCAGACCTCGTGCGGCGCGTCAGTTAATTAACACTTCTCAGGCCGTTAAATAACATATTGTAATTTCAAAAATGATTATCTCAGGCGGTTATTACTTATAAACCGCCTGAGAAAAAAGAAGTAAAAATCTTCACAGACGGTTGGTACTTAACAACCGTCTGCAAATATGTTTATCTAAGGCGGGTATTACTTAACAACCGCCTGGGATAATGCCCGATACTCTTCTGCAGTTTCCTTATCCCTTGCTTCTTTTTTATTTAGATTCCAATATAAATACTCAAACATGTTTACATTCTGCAAATTGTGTTCAAATTCGATGATTCTTTCTTCTACATTTGTATTAAATTAACATCTACCAACTGAACAAAATATTTAGTTCATTGCGCATTGAACTCTTTGCAGACCTCGTGCGGCGCACCATTAAACCACTGTGGAAGACGATCTTGAGAGATCCTTGCACGCGTCCCTGCACCACGGCTTCTCAACTTCTCCGCAGACCTCGTGCGGCGCGTCAGTTAATTAACACTTCTCAGGCCGTTAAATAACATATTGTAATTTCAAAAATGATTATCTCAGGCGGTTATTACTTATAAACCGCCTGAGAAAAAAGAAGTAAAGATCTTCACAGCGGTTGGTACTTAACAACCGTCTACAAATACGTTTATCTAAGGCGGGTATAACTTAACAACCGCCTGGGATAATGCCCGATACTGTTCTGCAGTTTCCTTATCCCTTGCTTCTTTTTTATTTAGATTCCAATATAAATACTCAAACATGTTTACATTCTGCAAATTGTGTTCAAATTCGCTGATTCTTTCTTCTACATTTGTATTAAATTAACATCTACCAACTGAACAAAATATTTTGTTCATTGCGCATTGAACTCTTTGCAGACCTCGTGCGGCGCACAATTAAACCACTGTGGAAGACGATATTCAGAGATCCTTCCGTCGCACGCGTCCCCTGCACCACGGCTTCTTAACTTCTCCGCAGACCTCGTGCGGCGCGTCCCCTGCACCACGGCTTCTTAACATATATAGCATTTGTTGTATGTTTTTTATGTTCTGACCAATTTCAAAGGATTTATGAAGTGAAATTTAATGGTAACCTTTACTTATCAATAATATTACAAGAAGGTGGATTTTTGCCTTTTTAAAGGACCAAATTTAATCAAGAATATTAAATAAGAAGAAGTAAATATCTTCACAGGCGGTTATTGCTTAACAACCGCCTGAGATAATGCCCGATACTGTTCTTCAGTTTCCTTATCCCTTGCTTCTTTTTTATTTAGATTCCAATATAAATACTCAAACATGTTTACATTCTGCAAATTGTGTTCAAATTCGATGATTCTTTCTTCTACATTTGTATAAAATTAACATCTACCGACTGAACAAAATATTTTGTTCATTGCACATTGAACTCTTTGCAGCCCTCGTGCGGTGCACAATTAAACCACTGTGGAAGACGATCTTCAGAGATCCTTCCATCGCACGCATCCCTGCACCACGGCTTCTTAACTTCTCCACAGACCTCATGCGGCGCGTCAGTTAATTAACATCTTCTCAGGCGGTTGGTACTTACCAACCGCCTGAGAATATATTTATCTCGGGGACAGGTGTTACTTACTAATCGCCTAAGATAAGCCCATGGAGTTCCCCTTGCCGCACGATATTGCGGTCCTGATCGCGGGGTGGGTCGCCGCAACCTCCACCCAGCCCATGGACGACCTCTCCAGTCTGCGCGCCACCTGCAAGGCCATGCACGCAGCATGCCGTGATCCCACCGTCGGCAGGCGCGTGGCGCTGGAGCGCGAGAGCAGCTGGGAGTGGTTCCAACGGCACGGGAACGGGAGCTACGACGCCCTCGTGGAGCGCCTGGCCAACGTGGGCAACCCTCATGCGTGCTATGTCACCGGGTTCGACCTCGTCTTCAACTACGGCCGCGCGCAGGCGCAGCAGGGCACCCAGTTCCTTGCCCGGGCGGCCGCGAACGGCCACAAGGTGGCGGCCTACGTCCTCGCCATGCTCTGCTACGACGCCGACCGCGGGGACCGCGATGCCCTCGAGTATATCCGGCAGGTCGAAGGCGAGGCCCACATCGGCGACAACACGGTCGGGTCCGTCGCGATGAAGAGGACCAACAATGAGTGTTGCCAGTGTCGGAATCAAGCCATGCAGAGGCTCGACATTTTCGTGAGCTGGAGGTTACTGCGTAGGCCTCCTCCCGGACCGCCGCCGGTGGCACTGCCCGACATTGACGATGGCGTTTGCCGCTGCCCAACAGGGGGGAACCAGGGGCCTGCCCGCTGCGGCAGGCGAGGGTGGTCCGAGACCGTCTTCTGTACTGAGAACTGTAGGATTGAGCGCGAGTATGACCTGTTCTCCCATAACGTGTTGTACTCTATGGGTTATATTAATTAAGAAATAAATATCTTCACAGGCGGTTGGTATTTAATAACCGTCAAAGAAAATATTTATCTCAGGCGGTTATTACTTAACAACCGCCTGAGATAATACCCGATACTGTTCTTCAGTTTCCTTATCCCTTGCTTCTTTTTTATTTAGATTCCAATATAAATACTCAAACATGTTTAGATTCTGCAAATTGTGTCCAAATTCGATGATTCTTTCTTCTACATTTGTATAAAATTAACATCTACCACCTGAACAAAATATTTTTAAAACTTGTATAGCTGACATTGTAATGTTTTGGTAAATATCAAATTAATTTCTACTCACATATTATTCACATTTGTGTATCTCATAAAAAAAAAGGTTCCTTCACTCAAAATTGTTGGTATGAACATATTTGTATAATTTATACATGTATGAATTCTTTTAATTTTTTTAAAAGCATTCCAACATGTCAAACTTCAAATTATCCACCATTCTAACTAAATGCTCATATTCATATGAGGCATTCATCAAATTATGAACACACATTGATTCCAAAAAATTTAAAAAAATATGAAAAAATTCCTAGATGTTGGTATGATGATTAAAAATGTCCACTGAAAAAATAAATGAAAAAAGCATTATATTCATCAAGATAGAAAAATGAAAAATAGCATTTGTTGTATGTTTTTTATGTTCTGACCAATTTCAAAGGATTTATGAAGTGAAATTTAATGGTAACCTTTACTTATCAATAATATTACAAGAAGGTGGATTTTTGCCTTTTTAAAGGACCAAATTTAATCAAGAATATTAAATAAGAAGAAGTAAATATCTTCACAGGCGGTTATTGCTTAACAACCGTCTGAGATAATGCCCGATACTGTTCTTCAGTTCCCTTATCCCTTGCTTCTTTTTTATTTAGATTCCAATATAAATACTCAAACATGTTTAGATTCTGCAAATTGTGTCCAAATTCGATGATTCTTTCTTCTACATTTGTATAAAATTAACATCTACCACATGAACAAAATATTTTTAAAACTTGTATAGCTGACATTGTAATGTTTTGGTAAATATCAAATTAATTTCTACTCACATATTATTCACATTTGTGTATCTCATAAAAAAAAAGGTTCCTTCACTCAAAATTGTTGGTATGAACATATTTGTATAATTTATACATGTATGAATTCTTTTAATTTTTTTAAAAGCATTCCAACATGTCAAACTTCAAATTATCCACCATTCTAACTAAATGCTCATATTCATATGAGGCATTCATCAAATTATGAACACACATTGATTCCAAAAAATTTAAAAAAATATGAAAAAATTCCTAGATGTTGGTATGATGATTAAAAATGTCCACTGAAAAAATAAATGAAAAAAGCATTATATTCATCAAGATAGAAAAATGAAAAATAGCATTTGTTGTATGTTTTTTATGTTCTGACCAATTTCAAAGGATTTATGAAGTGAAATTTAATGGTAACCTTTACTTATCAATAATATTACAAGAAGGTGGATTTTTGCCTTTTTAAAGGACCAAATTTAATCAAGAATATTAAATAAGAAGAAGTAAATATCTTCACAGGCGGTTATTGCTTAACAACCGCCTGAGATAATGCCCGATACTGTTCTTCAGTTCCCTTATCCCTTGCTTCTTTTTTATTTAGATTCCAATATAAATACTCAAACATGTTTAGATTCTGCAAATTGTGTCCAAATTCGATGATTCTTTCTTCTACATTTGTACAAAATTAACATCTACCACATGAACAAAATATTTTTAAAACTTGTATAGCTGACATTGTAATGTTTTGGTAAATATCAAATTAATTTCTACTCACATATTATTCACATTTGTGTATCTCATAAAAAAAAAGGTTCCTTCACTCAAAATTGTTGGTATGAACATATTTGTATAATTTATACATGTATGAATTCTTTTAATTTTTTTAAAAGCATTCCAACATGTCAAACTTCAAATTATCCACCATTCTAACTAAATGCTCATATTCATATGAGGCATTCATCAAATTATGAACACACATTGATTCCAAAAAATTTAAAAAAATATGAAAAAATTCCTAGATGTTGGTATGATGATTAAAAATGTCCACTGAAAAAATAAATGAAAAAAGCATTATATTCATCAAGATAGAAAAATGAAAAATAGCATTTGTTGTATGTTTTTTATGTTCTGACCAATTTCAAAGGATTTATGAAGTGAAATTTAATGGTAACCTTTACTTATCAATAATATTACAAGAAGGTGGATTTTTGCCTTTTTAAAGGACCAAATTTAATCAAGAATATTAAATAAGAAGAAGTAAATATCTTCACAGGCGGTTATTGCTTAACAACCGCCTGAGATAATGCCCGATACTGTTCTTCAGTTCCCTTATCCCTTGCTTCTTTTTTATTTAGATTCCAATATAAATACTCAAACATGTTTAGATTCTGCAAATTGTGTCCAAATTCGATGATTCTTTCTTCTACATTTGTATAAAATTAACATCTACCACATGAACAAAATATTTTTAAAACTTGTATAGCTGACATTGTAATGTTTTGGTAAATATCAAATTAATTTCTTCTCAGACGTGAAATTTTAATTAACGATGAACACACTACATCCATTAACAATATTCAATCATTCACACAGTTCAAGAACACACAAGATACTCATTCATTAACAATATGCACATCTCACAAAAGAACACACAAGATGCACAATATTTACACAAGAACACACAAGAACACAAAAGATACACAAGTAATATTCAATCACATAGATGAAAAAAGATAGATTTCATTCATTAACAATATTTACAAAACAGAAGCAACTAAAAACAACAAAAAGAAAAACTAATTAAATCCTACTCCTACTCCTCTTCCATCTCCTCCTCCTCGTCCTCCGGCGGCGACTCCGGCACCGGCTGCACCGGCTGCACCGGCTGCACCGGCTGCACCGGCTGCACCGGCTGCACCGGCGGTGCAACCCCGAGGTTGCTAGCCGTCGCCTCCACCAGCGTTCTACGGCCCTGGGGGCCAAGAACCTGGGCCATCGTCGCGAACAGAATGTCGAGACGATCAGCCACCCCCACGAGGGCGTAGAGGTAGTGGCCCAAGGTACCCATTCCAGTATACTCTGGAAGGGTACCCAGCCCCAAGGCACTCATGGCGCGAGACGTATTGTTGTACGCCTCTCGCGCCATGAGGAGGCGCTGCTCGGCGTTGATCTTCTCGGGGGAGCTGCAACATTGTTTCTTGCAAGGTGGCTCCCTCGGAGGGCTTGGCGGCGGAAGGTCGGCCATAGTGGTGTTGGGTCGTCGGAGCGGAGGAAGACGAAGAAAACAAGAGGATTCAAAGTGAGCGATGCGCTTGTGAGCCATAGTGGTGTTGGGTCTTTAAGGCCGCGCGGAGTGGAAAAGAAAGGTCGCACCTCGGGGAAAAGAAAGGTCGCGCACGCGTGACATGGTCACTGACGTGTGGGACCGGGTCCACATGTCAGTGACCGCTGATTAAGTCAGGGGATCCTCATCCCGGTTGGTGAGGGGTCTTTATGTAGGCGTTCATCAAATTAAGAAGTAAATATCTTCATGTTTAACTCAGGCGGGTGTTACTAACCAACCGCCTGAGATAATTGTATCTTCTCAGACGGGTGTTACTAACCAACCGCCTGAGATAATTGTATCTTCTCAGACGGTTGGTAAGTAAAATCCGACTGAGATAACATTCTTCCCTGACGGTCGGTACTTAAAATCCGCCTGAGAAAATGTGAGTCTATATATACCCCTCGGCAGCATTGGAAAAACCTAACCCGGGCGAAACACTTAGACGCCGTTAGGCTGCCAAAATTTCGTTTGCCGCCAAGTGTTCCCCCTCGTCACTTCCAGGTACGCCGCCGAGCTTCGCCGTCGCCGAGCTTCGCCGTCGTCGCCGAGCTTCGCCGTCGCCGCCGAGCTTCGCCCTCCTCACTTCCAGGTACGCCGAGCGAAGCCATTTCCGTCACCGCCGAGCTTCAAGGTAAACCCTAAACCCTTCGACCTTCCATCCTCCTTCGCCGTGCCGCCTCCCTCCCCGCCCTCGCTGCCGCCTTGCATATCCTTGGTTAGGGTTCGGGAATTAGATAATGGTAGGCATCCTTGGTTAGGGTTCGGTGGAATTCGAAAAACTGTCAAGTTCGGTGGCATCTTTGGTTAGGGTTCGGTGGGGCAAGATTTATGTGGATGGTTATATCACGATAAATTGGTAGTTGGTTCTGTGTGTCTGAAACTGTTCCGACACATTAGTGGTAAACATGATTCTAGACTCTAGTAACAGCAGTATATTCCCTATTTCTGTCATCGGCCTTGCATATGCCACATAATTCTCTATTAGGGGCAAGATTTAGCTATATTTGGTTAAGTTGACCAAATTTGGCTAATTTTGGCTAAGTTACATTAGATATAGTTATACTTGACTAATTTTGACTAAGTTATGCTATATTTAGCTATATTTGGCTACTTTTGCTTAGAGTTAGCTATGCTAGACTAAGTTTGGCTAAGTTTGCTTTTATTTCTCTAAGTTTCATTTGAGCAATTGTAGCTAATCTGTGCTACCAAAGATGTCTGCACTTGTGGCTCCATCAGCTTCATTTTAGCAATTGTACCTAATCTGAGCTACCAAAGTTATGCTATATTTAGCTCTGAAGCCAAACAAAAGTTGCTGGCCAACTCATTTGTGATGCCAGGAGCATCCTCACGCCCATATCTAGGTAACACTAGGTGTGGCGATGGAGTCTGAGCATATGATGCCGATCTCTATGATACAAGAATTTAGTTAGACCTATATAACTTCAAAAATGTGTTTTGGCTAAATTTACTTAATTGAGCCAAAATTGAGAAAATTTGTTTTAAATATGACCAAATTTAGTTATGCCATTTATTAGATTTTTTGTCTTATTAGATCTAGCATGGAAAGCCCTAAGAAGACTGGTCCTGATTGTAACAACAAAGAAGACAATATGGAGTTTACTGACTCCAGCAGTTCAGGCTCCTATCACAGTCCTTCGGATCCTTTTCCGAATATAAAAATTAAAAAGACTTCAGTGGATCTAGACCCGGAATATGATCCTGCCGACGAGGTATGGATCACGAATCTTAACTTCAGCAGTTCAAGTTAATGTTGGTTGTCAAGTATACGAAGTCTTATAATTTTTTTCTACCTAGATTAATCTCGAAGACAATGAGGTGACATCGGCTCCTAAAACCGCAGAAGGTTCACCAATGGATGAATCCTCAGCTTCACTCAAGCGGAAACGAGGGCAACGAGGTCCCAATAAGGGTCTATTGGACCGCATCATGTACATAACAAGGGTCGGTCCAAGTGGGCTTCCCCAAGAACCACTGGATTCAGTTACCAAGTACCGTAATGCATGCGGTTTTCTTGTTAGGGAGGTTGTGCCGATCACAACCGAGAATTGGAGGAAATTACCCGAGCAGACCAAGAATGAGTTGTGGGAAAAGATAAAGAAACAATTCAAGTTCCCGAAAGGCACAGAAGAAGCTGTAAAGAAAGCAACATTGGTCTCTTGCGGCAAGAAGTTTCGATGCTGGAAGAGTGAAATGAATGCTTATGTTAAGGCCAATAAGGTCCCTAGCCCGAGGAAGATGGGAAAAATCACACAAGCTCAGTGGCAAGAGTTTGTTCGTCAAAAGAGCACACCTGATGCTAAAGCTCTAAGTGCAACTAGGTCAGAGCTTGCAAAAAAGAACAAATACCATCATCGCTTGGGGTCTGCCGGATATGGCCCCAAAGTCCAGAAATGGAATAAGATAATAGACGACATTCTTAGTAAGGGCAATCCTCACCCATTAGAAGGGTGCGATGAGCGAACTCAACGCTGGGTCTTTGCTCGGTCAGGTTTGACCAGCGAGGGCAAACTTGAAAAGCCCGACTCTCTGAATGAAGTAGAGGATAAAATGAAAGAAGTAATTGAAAAGCAACAGAAGGGTCTCTTCAAGCCGAAGAGGGAGAATGACCAACTTACCGCTATCTTGGGAAACCCTGAACACAGCGGACGGGTTCGAGCGGTCTCTTCTCAAATGTCTTGGCTATATGGTTTCCCTAAAGATAAAGACACATATAGAAGACGTGAGAAGTTTAAGAAAACACTTGATGAAACAATTGCTCAAAAGGTCAAAGAAAATATGCAAGAAATTATGGAACAACTTAGACAATCAGGACAATTAGTGGCACCGAGTACAATGATGGTTCCGGTGCAAAAGGAGCAATTAGTATCTCCAACTGCCTACCCTAGCAGCGTTGGTTCCGTGCCAGGCTCAGGGTCAGCCCATAAGTTCCCTGTCGATGATATTGCTAACGACAAATCTTGTCGTCTTCTTGTCCCGATAGGCAGAGCAGGGAACAAAACCAAACAGGTTGCCACTGCTATGGCAAAGCCTGATCGTGACTTCAACGGGAGTCCACTTCCGTTGTATTATTCTGTGGTGCAAGTTCTTCAGATCATTGATAATGATTATGAAGATTATGAAATAGACCACGTCACACCTGAGGGGATCGCGACTCTGAGGCAGGCTGTCAACCAATTAATCCTTTGGCACCGACGCGATATCGTGTTGGACGATGAGCCAATTTCTAGCCCCGTCGCATCTCCAAATACTGCAACCCCATCTTCTAAGGCGAAAGTGCATGAAGATCCACTCCCAGTCCGGGAAGATCCACTCCCCCTATGTCTGAGCAAGGATGATGATATCCAAGAGCAACAAGTTGGACAACAACTTCAAGCAGTACCAGAGCAAGCTGTTGCTAGTAAAGAGCAACTAGTTGAGCAACAGCTTGAAGTAGTACTAGAGCCAGCTGCTGGGAGTAAAGAGCAATCAGTTGAACAACAGGTTCAACAACAAGCCAGTGTCCAACTTCCGACGACTACTCCTCGATCATCAGTGCCTGTCAAAGTTAGCTCATACGAAAATAAGAAACCTTCATCAGAAGTGACAAAGTATTTGGAAGCTATGAAGGATAATATTAGAAAATCGAGTGCATCTCGTTCTTCTCATGAGCCAGCATTAGAAGATATCGAGGAGTGGGAAGAAGACGGTGTCATGTATAATCGGCGGACGGCTTTAGTTAAACCAGGAGTTCCAATATACAAGCTTGAGGATGTTCCTCCTAAATTTGAGAATGGGAAGCCGTTAATGACATCCGTACAACTTAGCAAACAACCCGTCGCGCTCAGAAGAATGCATGAGTGGTACATCACTGCCAGCACAAAATATGGTCTTCAGTGCGTCACATTTCGTATTCCAAAAGAAGCATTCTGGAGCACTGGAGTAGATAAACGAGTCATTTTATTTGAAGAGCTGCTTTCCCTTTTCCATCGGGGCATGCTCGAAATCAACCTGCTGCTCGTCTGGTGCTTGTAAGTGCTCTAATATTTTGTATTTGCTTTTCTTACTACACGCATACGCATTTCATGAGATTATAACAATTCTGGACTTCTTCAATAGGATGCAATACATGGATAATGAAAAGTTGGCGCACAAGACAGGTATCCTTGACCCTACTAGGATTGCAAAGTCGCTATTCGACGTCCAGGCAAATCGAGAATCAAGCCAGTACAAACACATGAAAAAAAAAGATTTTGAAAGAGCAATTGCAAAACTTAAGAAGGATAGAAAGGCAGAAGTTGCAGCTTACATAGGACATGCGATGTTTAACTTTGTCAGAGACGGCCAGGACCTCGTAAAGGCTCCGTACCACTTCGAGTAAGTTCGACACATGGCATTGAAATAGCAATTATTGGTAATTGTTAACACGTGTGTTTGTATGTTTGCAGTAATCACTACATAATGATCTTCATCAAGCCAACGCAGGGAATGGCAACAGTCTTGGACTCGGCCGATTACCCACCAGATCGTTACAAAGATTTCCTTTCCATTTTGAAAAAGTACGTT